>JASVEL010000121.1:0-142588 GCA_032618575.1 Nicotiana noctiflora
TGTTTTGTGAATCTCTCTGTATGTGTGTGTTTTCAGATTCTCAAACGTGTGCTGCTCCCTTCCTGTTTTCCAGTGCCTCTTTCTTTTATAGGCAAAGAAAACAAACCTCAAACCTGTCAAATATTCCTTGCACATGCCTCTCTTTGAACCTCTAAATCATCCTCCCATGTGTTTTGATTTTCCAGCTCTAAAGAGCATTCACAAGGGTCCAATACACTAAAAACTGCCATGACACTCTCTGTCCAGTCCATTACTTATTGTCCAAACCTATTTTTAAATGAAAAGGTGTATTGGCAACCTGTTCTTTCTGTTCAAAACATGTGACATAGTTCCCATGTGCACTACACCTCTTAGACAAGCTATCTGTTGGCTTTCAGATTTTAAAAATCCAACACAGCTATATCCAATTCAATAACTAACAGAATCAATCAACAGAATCAAGCAAACAAAAGAATAGTTCAATTCAAACAAACATGAACTAATCTGCCCGGGATTCTCAAACAATAAATTCGTGAATTTAAACAACAAAATTCGTTGAGTCGAATCACAATATGTGCGATTGACATTCAAACAAACGCAGGAACAGTGAATCAGGGAATCTCGGCCAATGCCGGACTTGTGCTCTAATGTTCTAACAAACGAACCTACGAATCTAATCGACGACATTCAAACAGTCGATTACAACTTGTATAATCGATAACATAAACCAATCGCAAAGAATGCACATTGCATACTCTCGGCCAGAAAAACAAAACAAATGAAAATTTTAGCTATTCGACGAAATATCGAATTGAGTCGAATTCTTATCTTCTAACAACACACTTATAACAAACAAATCAGAAAACAACAAGTCGACCAAATAAAAGGTCCCAAAAGAAGAATAATTTGAAAATTCGGAAACATCCAGAGAAGAAAAAAAAATCAAACAACGAATGAAACTACGAAAACAATTAACTAAATTGACGAGTCTAATTAAATAAGAACGGAAAAGAAAAGAAATACCTTGAAGAGAAGAAATCGGAATGAACAAACTTGGGACAAATCTCGGTTTTGACTTCGAAATTGTATTTTGGGAATCAAAGGGACCTTAATTGAAATGTCTTCAAATGAAAACATTTCGATTAAGGTCTATTAGACCCCAATCTCTTTCGACTTGGACGAAATCCCTATTCTAGGGTTCTTGAATCAACTCGGCCAAATTTGATACATTCTCGTGTTGTTTGAAGAGAAACGGGTGTGGGTTTGAGGAGAGGATGGCCTAATGATGGTGTGGTGTGAATTGGGTGGCCGGCGGCGTTGTTGCCGCCGGATTTTGGGTGGTGTAGAAGGGTGGCGGCTAGGGTTTATTCTAGGGTGTTTGGGCTCTTGTTCTCTCTAGAGAGGAAAGGGGTGGAAATGAGGCAAAAATTAGGGTTTGGGGGGGGGGGGTTTGATATATTAAAAATGGTTAATTAATTCTGGACCGTTGGATGAAGGAGTCCAACGGCCCAGATTAAAAACACAGTGGGCGGATCCGGATATGGGCTGGGGCGGCTGAGGCAAATTTTTTGGGCTCCATTTCAATTTTAAACATGGCCCAAATCAGATTTTTCTCTCAATTATTTCCTTTTCTCTTCTCTTTTAATTTTAATTCTCAATTTATTAAAACAAAAATTCTAATTATGCTACAAAATCAATTAAATTATAAGAAATACTAATTAAGTTATATTAACAATTAACACAATCAATTAAAACATCAATTAAATATAAATCACACAATTAGGTATTTAAATGCTAAAAATGTAAAAGATGAATTATTTCCCCCCTTTTTTTTTTATGATTTTCGTTTTCGTAAGATAAAATTAATTACTCCTAATTTCAAACTAGATGAGAAATGTAAGCACGACATATTTTTGTATTATTTTTTTTTATTTAACTTAAACACATATAATCACGTATATACAAATGCAAATAAATACCAAAATAACACAAAAATTCACAAAAAATACACACCATAAAATAGACAATTTTTGTTTTGATTTTGTGGGAGTAATTCATGTTAGGCAAAAATCACGTGCTCACATTATTCATATGCCAATATAATGAGTTCAAACACCCTACTCATTAGATATTATCTCATATGTTCAACATTAATTATAGAGTTATGGTAAGAATACTTTCTACTTGGATATGATTTTACTATTGCTACTTCTTATCGGCCATTATAATATCGCTGTTGCATTTTCTTGATTTTTACTTGAATATTTTATTTGGATGATTGTGGTGAGAATGAACTTTTCATGCAATTTAACATGAGTACTTCATTTGGATACTTATGTTTGTAAACAGAAGAAACATCTAACTTATATGCTTAAAATTGAAAATTCAAACTATCCAAACCGATTAATCTGAAATAGAATTTAAAAAATCAGATCCAATCCTAGCTTATTTGGTGTCATTGCTTCAATCAAGAAATTGAAATTTTCATATCCAATCTGTACTGTCCGAACGCACACCCCTAATCAATAATGCAACTTTTAAGGGATTATAACGCAAATAACGGGCCATACTTATTGTTTACTTCTTTTTACCATATACATTAATTATAAACAATTATAAACATATAATACAATACATATAATATATCATAGGCATGAACTTATATAAATATATAGAGAAAAGCTTATAAATAGTTTATTAGTAATAGGTTATTCACCTCCCCCCCCCCCCCCGGGAGAGGGGACGAGGGAGTGCTGGGTGGGAGAATCTATAATAACAAAAAGAGGGCGAGTTATTGAAAACAAAAAGGTTCTTTTCAAAAGATATTAATCAAGAGAGAAATAAATACCACTCAATTAATATTTAATTTGTATATGTTTTTTACAAACAAATTTGTATATTTAGAGCCCGTTTGGCCAAGCTGCTAGAAATTACTTATTTTGGAAAGCACTTTTATTCAAAAGTATTTTGCAAAATAAGTAGTTTGTGTTTGGCCGATTTGTTTGAATAGTGCTTTTTGCAAGCTCATCTTGTTTGGCTAATCTTTTAAAAAGCACTTTTAAGTACAAGATTACGAAAAAGGACTAAAGGTTCAATTTGCGATTAGTATTATTTATAAAAAATGATATTAAACATTTATTAGAAAAAAAATCAATTAAAATATAAA
The DNA here is from genome assembly GCA_032618575.1 of Nicotiana noctiflora. Taxonomy (NCBI): domain Eukaryota; kingdom Viridiplantae; phylum Streptophyta; class Magnoliopsida; order Solanales; family Solanaceae; genus Nicotiana; species Nicotiana noctiflora. The sequence continues at coordinate 3,146 of JASVEL010000121.1, forward strand.
AATATAAAGTAAAAATATAAATTAAAATTCTAATCAATATAAAATATAATTATTCCAAAGCGATAGTATTTAGTGTTTGCTATTATTTATTATTTACATGATAATTTAAATATGTCAAAATACATCACTAAATATAAATTTAAAACTTACTCTTAAGAATAAGAGAAAGAGAATAAAAATTTGATTAAAATAGAAAAGAGAATAAATGTATAGCAGAAAAAAAGGAAAATAAAAAGAAAATTAAATTAATGAGGGATAATTTGAAAAATACATATTTATTGTAAGGTTATTTTTGTCTTGAATAAATTAACTTTCTCCTTCCGCTTCTACTTTTTGGAAGAAGCTAGAATTTGTAGCTTCTCCCCAGAAGCAGAAAAATTATTTCTGTTGTTGTTAAGAAGTGCTTTTTTATTTTGGCCAAACACCTTAAATTTCACAAAAAATATTTTTTGTGCCAAAAAAATTACTTTTGGCAACCTAGAAACTTGATCAAACGGGCTCTTACTTGAACAATTAGCTGAATAGGTGTGCCAAGTGGGCTTAAGCTCGGCCTAACTAAAGGCGTCGTATTGGATCACGCGTATGTAAGCTCATTATAATGAAAGTGAGAAGGAATTTTACCTATTTATGCCATATATCAAACTTTATTACCAAAAATATTCATAATTTATTATTTACCCGTGTTGTTCACACTTTTACTACAAATTATATACCAATCCAAAAATATGTAGATATTACCATTAAAAACGCGTTAAAATGAATGCACCAAATCTGCGTGTAATTCTGTCAACAGTAAATACGAAATTTGAAACGAAAAGAGATCTCAAAGTTGAAAAAATATATTCTTCTATATATTTTTCACCATTGATAGCCATTAAAAAGTTTGAAAGCTTTGAATTCAAATTTGGGTTTTCAAAAATCATTATTTGTTTGGATTGGGTGATGTTGTGAATAATTCGGAATATGTTTAGGAGTTTATATCTCAATTTTGAGGGGTTTTGATGAAGATTAGACTTGGTTTTGACAAAATTTCACATTGAAACTTGTCGAAGAAGAAGAAGAAGACATATTTCCAGAAATTATAGATAAGTTGTAGATAAATTGTAGAAATGTAGATAAATTGTAGATAGTTTGTAGATAAATTGTAGATTGGGAAGACTAAAACTTCTACAAGCCTTCTACAATTATGTCGGAAATGCCAATTATGCTACAATTGAAATAAGAATTGGGATATTAAAATTCAATGTATTCAGTTTGTAGATATCTTGTAGTTAAAATTTCTACAAATAAACTACAAATCAGTTTAAATATTGTATAGAGTTAAATTATTTTTAAGAGTATCTACAAAATTACTACATTTATACTACAATTAAACTACAATCTTATGTCAAAAAAAAATATTGACAACAAAATTTGCTCTTCATCTACAAAATTTCTACAAAAAAATTATAAATAAACTACAATTGCACCCACACTGTCAACTTTATTATCTTCTCAATTGAATATTCATTTCAATATAAATCAATTCCTTGCGACATCTCCAACAATTTCCAAATCACTATAAAAGCTGTGAAAGAAGCATATGAAAATGCCCAGAAATCAAACATAAAAGTCAAATGCTTGATTTTGACCAACCCATCAAATCCTTTAGGCACCACTTTGGACAAAGACACGCTGAAACATCTTTGAAAAAATCATGGGGATATTACTGAAGGTAATTAAGTGTAGAAAGAGATGGCAATTATGGTGAGAAGAGATTGTACGATAATGGAGAAAAAACTGAAGGAAAATCGTGGGGTGGGGGTGATTAACTGTAGGTAAATCGTGGGGGTGTGGGGGGTGGGAGGAGAGAGAGACCGGTAAACGAAATAAAGTGAAAATATGGTCCTAAAATTACGCCTGGTATAAATGAAGCAATAATTGTACCCTTAATTTGAATCATGGTATATGAATGGTAATTTGGTATGCTTAAATGTAATTAACACAATCCTTAAACAAAAAGGGTAATAAGGTTTGGTATATGGTATATGTATGTAAAAATCCCTTTAGTCTTTAGGCTCCCAAATTTTAGGGGCCCCAATTTTTCTTTTTGTTTGTTACACATATTAATTGAGATCCCAACTAATCTAGATTTGTATCGTGTAAGGCTTAGTAAAGGAAAGAACACATTTTGACAAGATTTGTTTAACCACAAGACTCGAACCCAATATATCTAGTTAAGGTAAATTGGATCATATACATCTCACATCAATCTTTACAGGTAAGGTTTAAATATATTGGGTATTTTAAAATAAAAAAGTAAAATATTTTATAAAAAGTAAAGATAAAAAACAAGACTTAGACTATAGAAGATACCAAAAAATGAATTCTAAAAGTTTATTACACGTATTAGTGAGTAATATAAAAGGGGAATAATAATATAGGTACTTCACTAATTATGTTAATCGTAAAATTTAAATAATAAAAAGTTTTATTTTCGTGATAAAGGTTTAGGGAAGTGATTCTCTTTTTTCAATTAAGAGTTATATTGTTCTTTGTAGAAAGAAAAAGTTTTATTTTTTTCAATATAAAAAAAAAAGAATCGAAGCGTATCGTCAAATAAAACTTTATTCTCATATTGTTCTTCCCTCGGGTTTCAAGCATTTCAATAAGTATATTGGAACATCATATTTCGACATCACATTATCAACTTCTTGAATATGATTCTATTATCTAAAATAAACAATATCTTAGGTGATATTAAATTATTATTTATAAAAACTAATTAACAATTTTACATCCTAAAAAGCTAGAAAAATAAAATATAATTAAAAATATAGATAAGTAATTTTTTTTTTCCTTTTGAAAAGCCCCAGATTAAAAATTGGCTTTAGGCCACCAATCTTCTTGAGTCGCCCCTGACCAAATGTCGTGGTGGCCACACGAAGAAGACGACTTTCAAATAGAATAGTAGTATAGTTGAAGTTAGGTATAAATAGCACAGGCTAGCCAGTTTTCAGACTGGTCATTCAAAAATAGCCAGTGTTTGCAAATTCATCAAAAAATAGCTACTATTTTATTGCAATAGAGATCGTTCTAGTATAATATACTGGAGATCGATGCACTTGTCTAAGAGCTTTCAGCATATTATGCTGGAACTCCAACACGCGAAAAGTTCCAGCATAATATATTGGAGAATGGAGCACCTATGTATGAACTTCTAGCATATTATATTGGAGCGGTATATTAAAGTGGAACTCCAGTATATTATGCTGGAACTCCATTATAATATACTGAAATTCCAATATATTTACGCTGGAACTCCAGTAAAATATATTGGAGTTTCAGTATACTTATGCTGGAACTCCAGTATATTATGCTGGAGTATTTTCCGGATTTTGAATAATATTTTCGTTCAGATTTATCTTTACATGAAGAATGCTAAATTTTGATTACTTTTGAAACTGTGGCTATTTTTGAATGACCACTTGTAAATCTGGCTATTTTTGAATTTCTCCCTGAATTAGAGGTGGTAATTTGAGTCCAAGATTTAACCCGCTCAAGGTTGGGTCAGTCATTGACCCGCATATTTATTGAACTCATCTCATCTTGGCGCAACCTATCTCAAGCACTTTAAAGCTGAGCTGATTTTAGCTCAAATTAATTCATGAGTAACTTTGTTTAAATATCTTTAAAATAATTATTTTTTGTTGGCAGAATAGCCTAGTAGACTCTTTTACTCTTTCAGGTTTATCATCCTGGTCCCTATATTTTACGAAGTTTCATTAAAACACTTGTACTCAATCAAAATAAATATTTTAAACCCTTCTGACTATTGACTAATGTTATGTGACATTTATTTTGCTGAGTAGTATAAACTGCATAGTATGCGCGCGAAAATAAACCGTGAACTTACAATATAATTTTTTTTAAGAAAAAAATTCAAATATAATAAATGAAAAAGAAAAAGAATAATATAAAAAAAAGTAAAAGGGAAAATAACCCCTCCTCCCATCTTCAAACCTATCCAACACCCAACAAAGTTACGCTATCCATTACCCCCCACCCTCTGCCTTCTACCCCGTACCCCTCCTCCATCAAAACCACCACCACCTTTCATATGAAGGAGGTAAATGATAACTACAATGGATATAACAATTAGGGCTTTTTTCCAGTTCTTTAAGTTGGAAATTTTGTTAAGTTGCCAAATTAACTGTTAGTTAGTGACTAGGACTAATGTGGAAATAGTAAAACTTAGGGATGTATTTGGTGGTATTTGAAGTAATAACCAACTCAATCAATAAAATGACTAAGTCGGTTATTACTATGTTAAACCGAATTAAGAGAGATAAGAGCCCATTCTCTCCTCTCTTCTATAAAATCGAAGATCTATTGCTGAATTGTCTTTGCATGTTGTAATTCAGTCATAGTTCGATTAATTCAGTGCAAATTAACATGATATCAGAGTGGTTATCGACCAATTAGTATAGTCGTTTCACAGATCTGAGAACAGTCATTTTCAGAGCTTGAGAAGGTACAACAATGGCGGACAATAAAATTGCTAAGCTTCCTCATAATCATCCACTATACCTGAAGGATTCAGATTCACCAGGAACAACTTTAATAGCTCTCAAACTCAAAGGGCCAGAAAATTATGCCATGTGGAGTAGATCTATAAGAGTAGCTCTCCTTGTGAAGAACGAACTAGGTTTTGCAGATGGAACTTGTCAGAAAACTTCGTACAAAGGAGAGTTAGTAGTGCAATGGGAGAGATGTAACGCAATGGTTGTCTCATGGCTCAACACCACTATAGCGGCAAAATTGGTGTCGAGCATCATGTACACTTCAAATGCGAGGAAGATCTGGGACGAGTTCAAGGAAAGGTTTGACAAAGATAATCTAACTAGAATCTATCAAATTTCTAGTGACATTGCGGCTCTCAAGCAAGGTACATATTCTGTGACCTCTTATTTCTCAAAGCTAAAAGATATGTGGAATGAGTTATACATCTTAGCACCTTTACCCTCATGTGATTGTGAGGCATCGCATCCATATGTAAATTATCTGGTAAGATAAAGGCTTTTACAATTTTTAATAGGATTAAACGAGCGTTACAGTCATGTGAGGAGTGCAATGTTACTAAAAAGGCCAATTCTTACTATGAACCAAGCCTATGTTGTTGTGGTGCAAGAAGAAAGTCAAAGGAAATTAGGAATAGTCAAGTCAAATAAGGAGCCAATGATAATGTTAGTAGGAAAAGGAAATTCAATTCACGAAAGGGAAGAAAGTAAGTATAATCTGTGAGCATTGTGGATACAAAGGGCATTTGAAGGAGAATTACTACAAAGTAATTGGATACTCTACATATTTCAAAGGTTAAAAAAAAAGAGTCAGTTTCCTACAAAAACATATGCTAACAATGTCATTGGTGAGAAAAAAGTAACAATGAATGAACAACCACAAGGAAATTATATGACTGAAGATCAATACGTGCACCTGGTGAACCTGTTGACAAAATCATCCACAGAAGGAAACTCCAACAACACTTCAAGTTCAGCAAATATGACAATTATAGAGTCACTGCTATCTAATGCAAGATCATATGATTGGATAGTAGATTCAGGGGCATCACACCATATCACCTTTTGTAAGGAAGTTTTAGAAAAATTAAGGAGAATCAACAAAGGAAATAATAGAGGAGTTCAAATACCCACAGGAAGTAGATCAAAAATAGTACACACAGGTGATGCAACAATACTAGGGGCAGAAAATTAGAAATGTCCTACATGTACCTGACTTCAAATTCAATCTCATATCAATATCTAAGTTTACCAGAGATTTGTGTTGTTCAACGTGCTTCTACCTTGGTTTTTATGCGTTTCAAGGGCTTTACAATGGCAGGGTATTGGGGATTGGTAGAGAAGATGAAGGCTTGTACTTAATCAGAAGTGAGAAAGATGACATAGTAGTTGGATCAATCAAGAAGGAAGAGATTAGTGTAGAATTGTGACATTAAAGAATGGGACATGCTTCTATAGTTGCATTGTAGTACTTGCCAGATCTAAAGAATAATGATGTGCAGATATTCTGTGAGATTTGCCCACTTGCTAAGCAAAGTAGACTAAGTTTTCCTATTAGTACTCACAAATCTGATCATATTTTCAGCTTATATATGTAGATGTTTGGGGACCATACAAAACTGCAACTTATGACAAGAAGCAATACTTTGTAACCATAGTAGATGATTGTACTCTAAATGTGAAGTAATAGTTGTACTGAAAGATTTCTTTTCTCTTGTAAAAAATCAGTTTAATTGTTCCATAAAAGTGTTTAGATATGACAATGGTAGAGAAATTTTCAATGAAAACTACAATGAATTGCTTGAATCCTTGGGAATAGATCATCAGAGTAGTTGTCCCTACACTTCACAAAAAAATGAAATGGTAGAGAGGAAATATAGACATATATTGGAGGTGGCAAGATCATTGAAATTTCAAAGCAACATACCAGCTAGATTTTGGGGGTACTGTGTGAAAACTACAGTCTACTTAATCAATAAGTTTCCTGCAACAATGCTGAGTGGAATTTACCTTATGAAAGACTTTATGGGAAAACATCAAAGATAGATCACCTTAGAGTATTTGGATGCTTATGTTATGCTAGTACACTTCCAAGAGGGGACAAATTTGCAGCAATAGCTTTAAAATCACGGTTCATGGGATACTCTAAAGTGCAAAAAAGGTATAAGATAAATGAATTGGAGTCAGATAAGTTCTTGGTAAGCAGGGATGTAAGTTTCAGAGAAGACATATTCCCTTTTAAGAACTTACCCTGGCAACCTGAGAGCTTATTCATCCCTGATACTGATCCAACAATAGCCATACAAGATCAGCTTGCCTTAACACCTATGGTTGATGATGATCTAGGAATGGCAGTTGAAGCTGAGATAGATACTTTACCAAATATGTCACTGAATAAGACAACTAATGACATGGAGGTACTGAGCTCACATAAGAGAGATGTGCAAAGTACTTCACAACAACAAGAAAATGAAGAGGTACAACAACTAGAACATACAGATGAGGTACTTGAGCAGTTGCCATCAATTGTGCAACAACCTACAGAGAGTAGGAAATCTACAAGAACACAAAGACCAGTAATGTGGCTCAAGGATTATGTGACTACTTTCAAACCAAGAGGAGACTGTCTCTATTCACTTACAGATTATGTAAGCTATGATCACCTTTCAGAACACTACCAATGTTATCTCAGCTCATTCTCAGCTCAAGTGGAACCAAGAAGTTTCCAAGAGGCATCACAAGGTGATATGTGGATAAGGGCAATGCAACAGGAAATTCAGGCACCAGAAGAAAACAAAACATGGGAAGTGGTAGATCTCCCTCCAGAAAAGGAGACTGTTGGCTCAAAGTGGGTGTATAAAATAAAATACAAAGCTAGTGGATAGGTCAAATCCATGATGGTGACAAAAGGATACACACAATAGGAAGGCTTGGACTATCATGAAACTTATTCACATGTTGCCAAGATGGTGACAGTCAGAACTGTGATCAATCTAGCAGTTTCTAAAGGCTCGTCATTGTCCCAAATAGATGTTAATAATGCCTTCCTACAAGGTGATTTGTATAAGGAAGTTTATATGGCATTACCTCAGGGATTTCATAAGTAGGGGGAGTCCAAGGTTTGTAGGCTACTCAAGTCCCATTATGGCCTCAAACATGCATCAAGGCAATGAAATATCAAATTAACAGATGCACTGATATGTGAGGGGTACTTGCAAAGTGCATATGCTCATTTCCTATTTACAAGGTAGACAAATACAGACTTGGTAATCATCCTTGTGTATGTGGATAATTTACTGATTACTGGGAGCAACAATATACTGGTGGAAGAGGCAATGACAATCCTACACACGCATTTCAAGCTGAAAGATTTAGGTGAGCTAAGATACTTCCTACGAATTGAGCTCATGAGATCGGACAAGGGAAGTGTGCTTAACCAAAGGAAGTATGCACTTCAACTAATCTCAGAAGTGGGGTTGAATGGTGCAAAACCAGCTAGTTCTCCACTGGAACAGAATATCAAGTTGATAACTATTGAGTATGACAAGCATGTAGAAGTTAATGGGGATGAAGAACTGCAGGACATTGTAAGCTATCAAAACTAATATGAAAGCTTATTTACCTCACTATTACAAGACCAAATGTTTGTTTTGCTGTTCAATTTTGAGCCAGTTCATGCAGAATCCAAAACAATCACATTTGGATGCTGCATTGAGAGTGGTTAGATATATTAAGGGATCACCAGGAATGGGATTTTTGTTAAAGAAAAGAGCAGTAGAAAAAATCACAGCTTATTTTGATGCAGATTAGGCAGCTTGCCCAAATACAAGAAGACAAGTGACTGGTTATGTAATAAAATTAGGAGAATCACTGATTTCATGGAAATAAAAAAAGCAGCCAATTGTGAGCAAGAGTTATGCTGAAGCAGAATATAGAAGTATGGCAGCAGTAACTTCAGAGTTGGTTTGGCTAATAGGCTTGCTGAAGGAGTTGGGATTGACTATAAGGGAGCCAGTGATGCTGCACAGCTATGCAAATTGCAACTAACCTAGTCTATCATGAGAGAACGAAACACATAGAAATTGACTGCCACTTTGTGAGAGAAAGGATCAAAGATGGGTTGATTAGACCTCAAACGTTTCCACTAAGGATCAGTTCACAACTGTGATGACTAAAGGGTTAGGAGCTGAGAAACATTGAGTTCTTATATCCAATCTACGATTGTTCAATATTTTTTCACCCTCCATCTTGAGGGAGGGTGTAAAATTGCCAAATTAACTGTTAGTTAGTGATTATGACGAATGTGAAAATAGTGAAACTTAGGGGTCTTATATGGTGGTATTTGAAGTGATAACCAACTTAGTCAATAAAATGATTAAGTCGGTTATTACTGTGTTAAATCGAAATTAAGAGAGCTAAGAGCTCATTCTCTTCTCTCTTCTCTCTTCTCGCTATTCTATGAAATCAGAGATTTGTTGTTGAATTGTCTTGCATGTTGTAATTCAGTCATAGTTTGATTAATTCAGTGCAAGTTAATAAATTTACTTGAAGGAATTGAAAATTCCAATGAGTCATAAAGAAATTTAAAAATAATAAATTTGTGGATTGATTCATTGAAGACTGACCTTGAGATCTATGGGCATTGGCTATGGCGGATGAGTTTACGGAGAACGACATCAAGTCATTCGTGAGCAAACACCTGACTTTTCTTCTAAACATTTGCTCTGATGAAGGTCAAGATGACGATGATGATAGCAATCACATTGTATGAAAAATTGGGATCTCTTTGGGTGAAAAAACTGTGGTTTGAGGAAAAAAGTTGGGATCTCTCTGGTGCCGCCTTATTATTTCTGCAACCATTTTCCTAACCAGAAAATTGAATCTAATAGTTTCACAAGCAGTAATTATGGTAAAAAACAAAGAGGTGAGAAGTTGAAACAAATGAATTTATTGGGGAATTTCCTGGAGGTTGTGAAAATTGAGAGAATATTGTGAAAGTGCAAAATTAGCGTGGAGGAGAAAGGTAATTTTGTTGCAAAGAAGAAAATGATGATGTGGATATATGCATCTAACATGGATCTGATATGTTATCCATGTTAGCGTAAGTGAGAATCACGCATATAAGGTGTGACGACCCAAAGGGTCATCACCAGAATTTTCTCTTTTTTCGTGCTTTCTAGGCCTTGAAAACCTCACTTTTAGATACCTCGATTTGCGTGTGCAGTCCGAGCACGTCTGAAAGCTTTTATATTGAAATATATGAACTTTGTAAAAATTTTGAAGAATTTTTATATTTATATGATTAAAGTTTACTTCGGTCAATATTTTTGGTAAACAGGTCTAGACTCGTGATTCATAGAAAAATATGGGACTCGGGCACATACCCGGAGTCAGAATACGAGGTCTAGAATCCGAGTAAAAGATTTTTTCTATTAAATTGTTTTTATAAAATTATTAAGGAAAATAAAAATAAAAATTAATTAAAAGACTATGGTATCGGGCTCGTATTTTGTTTCCGACTCTCGGTACATTTCTTAAATATGTGTTAAGCGCTTTCTGTGAAGTTTAGTCAAATTCGAACGTCGTTTGACGTGTTTCGGACCTAATTATCTTAAGTTGGAAGTTTTATAAAGTTGGAAATGAAAATGATGATTTTGAGGCTTGATTCATTGATTTTGATGTTGTTTTGGCGATTTGATCGCTCGAGTAAGTTTGTAGGATATTATTGAGTTAGTGTGTGTGATTGGTTAGGAGCACCGAGGGCTCGGGAGTGAATTGGAGGTTATTCGGGGTGTTTTTGCACTTAGGAAGAGGGTCAGATTTTGCTGCATTTTTTACACAGTTATTTTGTGCTTCGCGAATGCGGCCCAGGCTCGCGTTCGCAGTGCTTTGTGTTCCCCTTTTTCGCGTTCGCGTCCTCTCTCCCGCGTTCGTGTTGCCTTGGATTTTTCTCTTTCGCATTCATGTAACTATTCTTGCATTCGCGTAAGTCAATGTTTCCCTTTAGCGCGTTCGCGTAAGGCCTCACACGTTCGTGTAGGCCAATCTTTGGACCCCAATATTTTTCCTCTTCGTGTTCACACTTCTCTGCTCGCGAACGCGATGGTTGTCAACTTGTTCCCTTTGCGAACGTGACACTACTGTTGAGAACCGTAGGGTAATTTCACCCAGCGATTTTTAAGTCATAAAAACAGAACCATTACGGGATTTATTCCCTATTTTTGTAAACCTTGTCTTCTCCACAACATATAGGTGATTTTTAGAGCTAATCTTCACCGAAGCTTCTTTGGGTAAATATTATCTAACTCGTCTTCTTTATTTTCTATCATCATTGATCAAATTCCTAGACCTAAATCATGAAATCAAAGTAGAAATTAGAGGTTTTGGGTAGAGTTAAGGTTTTGGGGATTTTGGGTGATTCAACCTCAATTTGGGGTCGAATCTCAAAACAAATTATATTTTTGAACTCGTGGGGTTATGGGTGATTGAGTTTTGGTTCGAGCCTTGTGTTTGGACCATGTGGGCCCGATGTCGAATTTTGGTATTTTTGGAAGAATGCTAGGAAACACATTTGTAGGCTATAGAATTGTGTTGTTGAGCCTTTATTGATACTATTGAATTAATTATGCCTGGATACCATTGTTTCGGAGTCGGATTGTAGAGAAAAGACGATAATTGAGGAGTGATTGCTATTATTTGGACCGAGTTAAGTGTTTGATCTAACTTTGGCTTGAGGGAATAGAATTAGGGTGTTATTAGTTGCTAATTCCTAAATGATCGAGTATGATGTATAGGCATGGTGATGAGTATCTATACACCAGTGTCTAGCATGCCCATGGGTCTTTGTTTGTGCTTATTTTGGTATATTCTAGGCCTCTTCCAAGCTAAATTAATGATCTCTACATAATATGAAGAGTATGAAGATTAATTATAAATTGTGAATTCTTTGGAGCGTTGGCTCGAACGATAAAAATACTATTGAGTAAGAAATGAAAGAAATAGAAAGAGATGTGATTAATTCCTTACCGGGATGATTTGAGTATATTGATTATCTCCCTTGCCGGGATTTAGTTGTTTATGTTTATTTTCCTTTCCCGGGATATTTCTTATTATTATTTATTTCCTCGCCCATTTGGTTGTGATTGCTGTTTGGGTGAGGAAGAGTGATTATGCACGAAGGGTCATTCCGTGCCATATTTGATTATATTAGCATGAAGGGTCATCCCGTACCATGTTTTTTATTATATTCGCACGAAGGGTCATTCCGTGTCATGTGTTGATTATTTATGTACGAAGGGACATTCCGTGCTCTTATTTGACTATGATTACACGAATGATCATTCTGTGCTATGAAATGAGAGTTATGTGAGGGAAAACACGAAGGGTGATGTCGTGCATTTTTGATTGCTTTGGGTGAGAATGAGCACGAAGGTTGATGCCGTGCGACTGTTAATTTTCCTACTTCTATTAATTATTGTTGTGCCATGTTTCTTACTTAAGTCGATGACTTTTATATCCGGATTATACTCCCACATAGCATGCTTCCCTCCCTTTTAACTGTTTAGTTTCGGTATTACTTTCCTTTTATTGCATATATATATATATATATATATATATATTGTGAACTGCACAGGTTGATTGGGTCGGTTGTGCTAATGCTACACTTCTGTACTTTTCGCACAGATCACGATACCGGAGCAACTTTTGGACCATTGCAGTAGGATACTGATCGGGAGTTGACTTCAATCTAGGGACTTACGAGGTTACCTAGCTGGCATTCGCATGCCGAAGTCCCTTTTTATATTTTCTGTTTGTTTTCATTGTACCGAGACAGACACTGTGTATTTTTCTATTAAAACTTATTTGTAGCACTCTTTAGTGGTCCGTGAGATAGCGACTCCAATCTTGAGTAATGAAATATTAAACTTCCGCATTTTGGATTTTCAGTTATTCATGTTTTAAAAGACTTTCGCATTTAATTAAAGACTCGTTATATTATTATTTTTGTGTTGTTATCCGAAGATGTTTAAATGTTTTGCTTACCTAGCTCCGACAGTAGGCGCCATCACGACTCCCAATGGTGGAAATTATGGGTCGTCACATACAGAGGTATTTAAACTATTCATTTTGATCGAGTACAAGTTTTCGAGTGAAATTGCGTGAAATAGAGGGACCGAGATAACAAACCAGAACAAGTATAGGGGTTTATGAGGCTATTCTGCCTTTTTTGTTTGATATATTATAGAGAAATTACCAGTTATGTTAGCCCATAAATAAGTTAGTACAAAATTAGCCAATTTCTAATTAGCTATTTGTAGACCAAAAAATATTAAATTTTTGCTTTATTTTGAGTGAGTGTTATTGGGATAGATTGGATAGATCTTAAAGAGTTTAAATCTCAACTTTGGATGATTTGGTAGAGTTTTGAGGTGATTTAAAATTAAAAATTCGATGTAGAAGATGAATAAGGAAACATATGATATGTGTATCACATTGTATATGATTTGTGTATCACATATATATCATATTCGTATCAAATGTGTATTACATGTATACCCATGTATAGCTGTGTGACAGATATATGTATGACACATGTTTGATACATGTGATGCAAAAGTTTTTTTTGAACTCGATTTTAGCTATAAATTTTGATACTAGCTTAGTCTAAATCACCTCTAATCTTTCTCAAATTTTGTATATGGACTCATTTATACGTTTTCAACGAATTTCAACTATATCCGTTGAAAAGCTCTCTTTTTGCTTTCATCACTTTGTTTGCTATGTCATCCATAAAGTTTCCTTTTCGTCTTACATCTAATGTTGCTGATCATGCTTAAAAATATGGAAGGAGATCTTTGCATGTGATTTAGAGAGAAAGAATCCCTTTTTTTTTTGAGTTTTAAGTTTATGTATGTACTTGGCTAGTTTTGGTAAGTCTATGATTAATAGCTATAATTAAGTTGGTAAGTTATCCTATATTGTATATAGGAAAAATAGTCTTATGTGATAATTAACCATTCATAAGAAAATAATACATTAATTAAAGTTCAGTAAGAGTTGGGTAGGTTGGGCAATGACCCAAATTTTATTCTATCTTGACTCAATCCATCTCGGACCAAGTAACTTGAGCGGGTCAACTACCCATCCATTTATTGATTCAACTCATTTTGATCGCCCAAAACAGCCCAACCCGCACCCTGGTTGAAGTTCTTTTTGCGGTGGTGCTCTTGTTCGAACAATTTTTTTGTATTAAGAAAAGGCATAAATTTGATGAGATGTAAAAGAAAGCTGAAAGCTACCTGCTTTCAAATAAAGAATAGAAAAAGGAAACCTACCACAGATTTCATATGCAATAAACCTACCACAGATTTCATACATGCATATGAAACAAGATATATTCCTGCCAATCCATTATTATTCATGAGAAGAAAAGCCACTCACTTGACTTCTTTATTATTCGTACATAGTATCAAAGACAAAGAAATAAGAAAGAAAATGCTGACATAACATTAAAACACTTATGCATTATATGGATTTAATAGCTAAAGATTCATTGTCACTGCACACTACCTACACGAAACATAGAGATTCATCGTAAACAGGCGACGCACGACAGTGTCACGACCCGGATTTTTCCCCCAACATCGGGATCGTGATGGCGCCTACTCGTGGTAGCTAGGCAAGCCACTGTATTCATACTATCCTGTTTTTAACAAAATTTTAATTAAATAAATGCGGAATAACAAATCACACGGTGAAAATCATACTGAAATCCTCTACCCAAGACGTGGAATCACCAACTCACGAACTACTACTGAATACTACACATAAAAGTCTGAAAGAAATATAACATAATTTGTTTGTCTCGGAACAAAGAGACTACAGCTAGTAACATAAGTAAAGAGAGAAACGTCGGGCCTACGGACGTCCGCAAGCTACCTCGGTCTCAAATATGATCAACTCCCACGCAAAAGATTTACTGCTGCTGCTCCTGATCGTAACCTGGACCTGTGCAAAAACACACAGAAGTGTAGCATCAGCACAACCGACCCCATGTTCTGGTAAGTGCCCGGCCTATCCCGGCGAAGTAGTGACAAGCCTAGGACCAGACACTCACATAACCTGTGCAATTCAATATATATATATGTGTACCACAAAATAACAAGAAATAATCAAGTATTAACACGATAAGGAATATCTTAAAGAATTCAACAATTAACCACAGTTAATAATTTCACAAGGAAAAACAAAGTGTAATGTAAACACAAGTAATATCAATTGAAGAAATAGCAGACAGTTGCACGGCATCACCCTTCGTGCTTTTACTCTCATCCTCACCAAATAAGCAAATAAAGTATACGGCATCACCCTTCGTGCTTTTACTCTCATCCTCACATCCATGGTACGGCATGATCCTTCGTACATGGTTCAATAATAGGGCACGGCATGATCCTTCGTGCATAAATAAATAAATAAACATGGCACGGCATCACCCTTCGTGCATTATCACTCTTCCTCACCCAAATAACAATCAAATAAGTTCACAAGAAAAACAAGGTATAATGGAAACACAAGTAATATCAAGTCAAGAAATGGCAAACAATTGCACGGCATCACCCAAATAAAATATAATGGAAAAACAAGTAATATCAAGTCAAGGAATAGCAAACAATTGCACGGCATCACCCTTCGTGCTTTTACTCTCATCCTCACCAAATAAACAAATAAAGTACACGGCATCACCCTTCGTGTTTTTACTCTCATCCTCACATCCATAGTACGGCATGATCCTTCGTACATGGTTCAATAACAGGGCACGACATGATCCTTCGTGCATAATCAATAAATAAACATGGCACGGCATTAACCTTCGTGCATAAATAAATAAACATGGCACGGCATCACCCTTCGTGCATTATCACTCTTCCTCACCCAAATAACAATCACAGTTAAGGGCGGAGAAAGAAACAACAATTCATAAATCGTCCCATCAAGGGCAATCAATAATTATCTTCACAACAAGTCCCAACAAGGGAGAACAATAACGATTCACATGTAATATATCTCAAAATATCATTTTTCAACGACTCACGGTCATACTAGACGCCAATGTATGGATGCTCGTCACCACAGCCCATACACCGCACTCGATCACATAACACATAACACATAATCCTATTCCCTCAAGCTAGGATAGAACAAACACTTACCTCGAATGCTTATGAACAATCCAATCCGTGGAAATGTCTTTTCTTTCAATTTGGCTCCAAACCAACCGTATCTATACACAATTGAATTAATATCATCAATTCTACTCCACAAACTAATTCTTAATACCAAATACAACTTTTACAACATTCTGCCATGAATAGTGAATTTCAACCCGGGCCCACATGGTCGGAATTCGGGGTTAGGACCAAAATCCGGTTACCCATTCCCCACGAGTTCATATATATAATTTGTTTCAAAATCGGACCTCAATTCGAGGTCCAATTCCCCAAATTATGAAAAACCCTATTTTCTAACAAAAACAAGAATTTTACCATGAAAATCTTTGATTTCTTATGAAAAACATGTTTAATGATGTTAGGAATTGAACGAATTAAGTAAAAAGTGACTTACAATCGTTTTGATGAAGAAGAAATCCTTGAAGAATCGTAAATGGGTGTTTTGGTTTTTGTAAAATGTGAAGAAATGACTCAAATTCGTGTTTTTCAGGTCTCTGTGTTCACATTTGCGAACATGGGTTCGCAATTGCGAACCCCGACCAATTTCTGGAGTTTGAAAAATAAGCTAAGGGTGGAAAGCTCGCATTTGCGAATATTTGTTCGCATTTGCGAACAGTTCGCATTTGCGAACTATTGTTCGCATTTGCGAACACATGCTGTATAAGGCAGTGTTCGCATTTGCGAACAATGGTTCGCATTTGCGAACCAAGGCAGTATGGGATAGGTTCGCATTTGCGAACTATTGTTCGCATTTGCGAACGTAGGCAGCACTGGGGACCTTCGCGAATGCGAACAATTGTTCGCATTTGCGAACAAGGCTGGCTTCGCATTTGCGATCAAGGTTCGCATTTGCGAGCCTTGCCTTACACTGTCCCCTTCGCAATTGCGAGAAATTCTTCGCAATTGCGAAGCCAACAACTGGGTGAAAAACCAGCAGTTCAAAAATTCAGAATTTCATCCAACGGCCTATCAAATCTTTACCCGAGCCCCCCGGGCTCCAAACTAAACATGTGCACAACCTCAAAAACACATTATGGACGTGTTCGTGCGATCATATCGCCAATATCACTTCGTTTTCATCAAATCAAGCCTCAAATGCATGATTTTCATACCTTTAGTTTTTCAAAACTTTCAAACTTGGGACTCAAGGTCCAAAACATCTCAAACGACATCCAAATGTCACCAAACTTTACAGAAATCACATAAATAATATTTAAGACTTGTACCGGGCGTCGGAACCAAAATACGAGCCCGATACCAAGGTCAATTAATTTATTTCCTTTAATAATTGCATCAAAAACAATTTCACATAAAAATTCATAACTTGGGCTCTAGGCCTCAGAATTCGACTTCGGACGCATGTCCAAGTCCCATATTTTCCTACGGACCTCTCGGGACCATCAAATCTCGGGTCCGGATCCGTTTACCAAAAATGTTGACCGAAGTCAACCATATCAATATTAATATCATTTTTATCCAAATTTCTCATAGAATTCATATTTTCTATCACAAAATCTTTCCGGCTACATGCTCGGATTGTGCACGTAAATCGAGGCAACATAGAATGAGGTTTTCAAGGCCTTAGAAGCTCGAAATGATTAATTAAAATAAGTGATGACCCTTTGGGTCGTCACAATCTCCACCTCTAAAACAACCGTTCGTCCTCGAACGGACAAAAGAAAGAAGTACCGAGTCAGGAAACAAGTGTGGGTAACGGCTCCGCATATCAGACTCGGACTCCCAGGTCGATGCCTCAGGAGGCTGACCTCTCCACTGAACACGCACAGAAGGATAACTCTTCGACCTCAACTGTCGAACCTGCCGGTCTAGGATGGGTACCGCTCCTCCTCGTAAGATAGATCATTGTCCAATTGGACAGTACTGAAGTCTAACACATGTGTGGGATCGCCGTGGTATCTCCGAAGCATAGATACATGAAAAACCGGATGCACGGCTGATAAGCTAGGCGGCAAAGCTAATCTGTAAGCCACCCCTCCCACTCTGTCTAGAAATCTCAAATGGACCAATATACCTAGGGCTGAGCTTGCCCTTCTTTCCGAACCTCATCACGCCCTTCATAGGCGACACCCGAAGCAATACTCGTTCACCAACCATGAAATCTACATCTCGCACCTTGCGATCCGCATACGTCTTTTGCCTAGACTGAGCTGAACGCAATCTCTCCTGAATAGTCTTGACCTTATCTAAGGCCTCCTGAACTAAGTCTGTACCCAACAACCGAGCCTCTCCCGGTTCAAACCATCCAACTGGTGATCGACATCGCCTACCATACAACGCCTCATACGGGGCCATCTGGATGCTAGCTTGGTAACTGTTATTGTAGGCGAACTCTGCTAATGGCAGAAACTGGTCCCACGAGCCTCCGAAATCAATGACACAGGCTCGAAGCATGTCCTCTAGAATCTGAATAGTCCTCTCGGACTGGCCATCCGTCTGAGGATGAAATGCTGTACTCAACTGAACCTGAGTGCCTAACTCCCGCTGGACCGCTCTCCAGAACCGCGAGGTAAACTGCGTTCCCCGATCAGAGATAATAGATACTGGCACTCCATGGAGACGAACAATCTCCCTAATGTAAACCTCCGCTAACCTCTCCGACGAGTAGGAGACAGATACTCGAATAAAGTGTGCTGATTTGGTCAGCCTATCAACAATGACCCAAATAGCATCAAATTTCCTCCGAGTCAAAGGAAGTCCAGTAACGAAGTCCATAGTGATCCGCTCCCATTTTCACTCGGGAATTTCAATCCTCTGGAACACACCACCAGGTCTCTGGTGCTCATATTTCACCTGCTGACAATTTAGACACCGAGCGACATACGCAACGATATCTTTCTTCATCCTACGCCACCAATAGTGCTGCCGAAGGTCCTGGTACATCTTCGCGGCGCCCGGGTGAATAGAATACCGTGAACTGTGGGCCTTCGCTAAGATCAACTCTCGAATCCCCTCAACATTGGGCACACAAACTCGACCCTGCAATCTTAATACCCCGTCATTATCTAGATTTACCCGTGTGGCACCTCCCCGCTGTACTGTATCTCTCAACTCACGCAAATGAGGATCATCAAATTGCTTCTCACGGATACGCTCTAATAAGGAAGAACGAGCGACCGTGCAGGCTAACACTCTGCTAGGCTCAGAAATGTCTAGTCTCACGAACCGGTTGGCTAAGGCCTGGACATCTAGAGCTAATGGTCTCTGATTGACCGGAATATATGCAAGACTACCCATGCTGGCATACTTTCTACTCAATGCATCGGCCACCACATTGGCCTTACCCGGGTGATATAATATAGTAACATCATAGTCTTTTAGCAACTCTAACCATCTCCGCTGTCGCAGATTCAACTCCTTCTGTTTGAACAAGTACTGTAGGCTTTTGTGATCAGTGTACACTTCACATGCTACACCATACAAATAATGCCTCCAGATCTTCAATGCGTGAATAATCGCCGCCAATTCTAGATCATGCACTGGATAGTTCTTCTCATGAATCTTCAACTGCCTCGAAGCATAGGCAATAACCTTGCCATCCTGCATTAACATTGCACCAAGCCCAATACGGGAAGCATCACAATAAACAGTATAAGGTCCCGTACCTGTGGGTAAAACCAATACCGGTGCTGTGGTCAAGGTTGTCTCGAGCTTTTGAAAGCTCGCCTCACATTCATCGGACCATTCAAATTGAACACCCTTCTGGGTCAATCTGGTCAGTGGGGTTGCAATAGACGAAAATCCTTCTACGAATCGG
This sequence comes from Nicotiana noctiflora, assembly GCA_032618575.1. NCBI lineage: Eukaryota > Viridiplantae > Streptophyta > Magnoliopsida > Solanales > Solanaceae > Nicotiana > Nicotiana noctiflora. The sequence continues at coordinate 22,708 of JASVEL010000121.1, forward strand.
CGATAATAGCCCGCTAACCCCAAGAAACTCCGAATATCTGCGGCTGATGTCGGTCTAGGCCAGCTCTTGACTGCCTCAATTTTCTTCGGATCAACCTGAATACCTGCTGCCGTCACAATATGACCCAGGAATGCAACCGAACTTAGCCAAAATTCACACTTTGAAAATTTTGCATATAGCTGGCTATCTTTCAGAGTCTGTAAGGCCACTCTAAGATGTTGCGCATGCTCCTCCTAACTGCAGGAGTAGGTCAATATGGAAACAATGAAGACTACAACGAACAAGTCTAAATAAGGCACGAACACCTCATGCGTATGCACATATCCATGACTCTGAAGTCTGGCCATAAGAGTTGTTCTTAAATTACAACATTGTCAATTAACCCCGTTATCAAATATCTTATTCCAAAACTCCCACTTTACTCACAATGAGGTATCGTGACCTCGTGATTATTTTTCCGAATTAATGCGTCATATTTATCCTTACCCGGTGCTCGTCTCAAGGGCTAAGCTCAACGGTTTCAAAATAGAAATGGCTAAATATGAACATAAACTATACAAGAATTGTCAAATAGTCCTAACGGGCATGACTCTTATTTACGAATGCAATACGAAAATATTAATTTCATAAAAGAAGAATTTTAAACACATAAACTCTTACTACCAGGACACAGTCCTCATATGATATCCACCGCAGCTTGAAGCTCGGCTTAGAAATATTTCACATTATGCCAAAAATTGGAGGATCTCATCCTCAACTCTGAATCACAGTGCTTGCACATCATATCATCCGAAATTTTTCATTTCCTTTCTTTCTTCCTTTCAATAATTGTCCGTCAAAGATAATCACGACATAAAATAAGCCCTCATACTGATAGGGAGCACAATTAACGATTAAAATTAGTTATCCCGAAAATTATATCAAAACCCACTGTAATAAGTAATATAAAGTCACTCTTAGCCTCATGGATATTTTAGTGACTAACACCTAATAATAGGGATGTCTATCCTCATGTAATATCTCAACGTGAGTATTTCCCTAAGTAGGTTTGATGATTACGATGCTCGCTCATGAATGGAGCATGTTAAAAGGACTCGCCTAAATTTTCTTTCAAAAACCAAATTAAATTAAGGGAAAAATTATTCTGTCTATAACAATCTGAATTATACGTGTGATGACCACATTTGGTGTAGTGACCTCCCTCATATCATAAAAATTATATCAATGGCCGGGTCTCCACCTCTAGGATTTTCACCTCCACCTCTAACATCATAACCTCTACATCCTGGCTGGCCATGTAGGATAATTATTAACTGCAATGGAGCGTGTAGCCTGAGTGCTTTCCTAAAATTGTATTTCTCCAATATTCCACATTCACAACAATTCCTTTAAGGATCAGTTAACTTATTGCTCATGGCAATATATATTCGGACACAGTCATTGTGACCTGGTACAACCGTTCAGATCGCACATACTACATATTGCAGAGAATCTCCGGGTGACGTCTTCATAACATTTTCTAAAAATAGAGTTTAGTAGATAGCGTTGCATTGGCCGGCTTGCCCTCTTGGTAATCTTGTCACAAACATTGATGGCCAATTTCCTCTTTTGCTATGTTGGCTTAACACCGTTGAGCTACCCCGTTTACTCACAAACTCTTCGTTATTCTTCTGGGGCGATTTCTTACCCCATGAAATGAACCAACCTTAAATATGTATAAATTATTTAGAGGACCTTTCTATACCATATATATATAGTCCAATAACTCACCATATTTGTCCTTCACAACTCCAACACATCGACCGGACGTCAAGGTCCGTTGAAACCCAACACGATTTATTAGGTGATCTCCTGATATAATTGCATCTTCCGTTGGGACCATAACTGGTGTGGTAAATACATTATCTTCCCACTATTTCTGTGTGCCTTCTGTAGCACAGTAAAATGAACTCCTCGCATTCGACTATTCCCACGTTCTGTAATTCCTCATAAGAACTGTCAAGCACAATCTCGTGGGTTCTCAAAAGATGCACCGCTGAAGGTGGTAGCGAAGACTTTGGTGAAACCTATCCGTCCTCCGTAAAACTTTTGAAGGCATAGTTGATCTATCACCAGCCTGTGCCATTGTTCGACTGGATAAGCAGTACGTGACTACGCCATTCGTGGGAAGACAAGAGTGGAAATTTAACTTAACACTTTGAAGAACAAATTCGCACGATAAGAAAGAACAAATAAGAGACTCTTTCCTAACTCAATAGACTCTGGAGGACAAGTACAGACGTCTCCGTACCTACCTCTCAAACTCTACTAAGCTTGTTCGTGAGTGGTGAGACCTATGTAACCTAGAGCTCTGATACCAACTTGTCACGACCCGGATTTTTCCACCAACATCGGGATCGTGATGGCGCCTACTCGTGGTAGCTAGGCAAGCCACTGTATTCATACTATCCTGTTTTTAACAAAATTTTAATTAAATAAATGCGGAATAACAAATCACACGGTGAAAATCATACTGAAATCCTCTACCCAAGACGTGGAGTCACCAACTCACAAACTACTATGGAATACTACACATAAAAGTCTGAAGGAAATATAACATAATTCTGTTTGTCTCGGAACAAAGAGACTACAGTTAATAACATAATAAAGAGAGAGACGCCGGGCCTGCGGACGTCTGCAAGCTACCTCGGTCTCAAATATGATCAACTCCCACGCAATCGATTTGCTGCTACTGCTGCTCCTGATCGTAACCTGGACCTGTGCAAAAACGCACAGAAGTGTAGTATCAGCACAACCGACCCCATGTGTCGGTAAGTGCCTGGCCTATCCCGGCGAAGTAGTGACAAGACTAGGACCAGACACCCACATAACCCCGTGCAATTCAATATATATATATGTGTACCACAAAATAACAAGAAATAATCAAGTATTAACACAATAAGGAATATCTTAAAGAATTCAACAATTAACCACGGTTAATAATTTCACAAGGAAAAAAAAGTGTAATGTAAACACAAGTAATATCAATTGAAGAAATAGCAGACAGTTGCACGGCATCACCCTTCGTGCTTTTACTCTCATCCTCACCAAATAAGCAAATAAAGTACACGGCATCACCCTTCGTGCTTTTACTCTCATCCTCACATCCATGGTACGGCATGATCCTTCGTACATGGTTCAATAATAGGGCACGGCATGATCCTTCGTGCATAAATAAATAAATAAACATGGCACGGCATCACCCTTCGTGCATTATCACTCTTCCTCACCCAAATAACAATCAAATAAGTTCACAAGAAAACAAGGTATAATGGAAACACAAGTAATATCAAGTCAAGAAATGGCAAACAATTGCACGGCATCACCCAAATAAAATATAATGGAAAAACAAGTAATATCAAGTCAAGGAATAGCAAACAATTGCACGGCATCACCCTTCGTGCTTTTACTCTCATCCTCACCAAATAAACAAATAAAGTACACGGCATCACCCTTCGTGCTTTTACTCTCATCCTCACATCCAAAGTACGGCATGATCCTTCGTACATGGTTCAATAACAGGGCACGGCATGATCCTTCGTGCATAATCAATAAATAAACATGGCACGGCATTAACCTTCGTGCATAAATAAATAAACATGGCACGGCATCACCCTTCGTGCATTATCACTCTTCCTCACCCAAATAACAATCACGGTTAAGGGCAGAGAAAGAAACAACAATTCATAAATCGTCCCATCAAGGGCAATCAATAATTATCTTCACAACAAGTCCCAACAAGGGAGAACAATAACAATTCACCTGTAATATATCTCAAAATATCATTTTCCAACGACTCACGGTCATACTAGACGCCAGTGTATGGATGCTCGTCACCACACCCCATACACCGCACTCGATCACATAACACATAACACATAATCCTATTCCCTCAAGCTAGGATAGAACAAACACTTACCTCGAATGCTTATGAACAATCCAATCCGTGGAAATGTCTTTTCTTTCAATTTGGCTCCAAACCAACCGTATCTATACACAATTGAATTAATATCATCAATTCTACTCCACAAACTAATTCTTAATACCAAATACAACTTTTACAACATTCTGCCATGAATAGTGAATTTCAACCCCGGGCCCACATGGTCGGAATTCGGGGTTAGGACCAAAATCCGGTTACCCATTCCCCCACGAGTTCATATATATAATTTGTTTCAAAATCGGACCTCAATTCGAGGTCCAATTCCCCAAATTATGAAAAACCCTATTTTCTAACAAAAACAAGAATTTTACCATGAAAATCTTTGATTTCTTATGAAAAACATGTTTAATGATGTTAGGAATTGAAAGAATTAAGTAAAAAGTGACTTACAATCGTTTTGATGAAGAAGAAATCCTTGAAGAATCGTAAATGGGTGTTTTGGTTTTTGTAAAATGTGAAGAAATGACTGAAATTCGTGTTTTTCAGGTCTCTGTGTTCGCATTTGCGAACATGGGTTCGCAATTGCGAACCCCGACCAATTTCTGGAGTTTGAAAAATAAGCTAAGGGTGGAAAGCTCGCATTTGCGAATATTTGTTCGCATTTGCGAACAGTTCGCATTTGCGAACTATTGTTCGCATTTGCGAACACATGCTGTATAAGGCAGTGTTCGCATTTGCGAACAATGGTTCGCATTTGCGAACCAAGGCAGTCACTGGGACGTTCGCATTTGCGAACAATGGTTCGCATTTGCGAACCAAGGCAACACTGGGGACCTTCGCAAATGCGAACAATTGTTCGCATTTGCGAACAAGGCTGCTGGCTTCGCATTTGCGATCAAGGTTCGCATTTGCGAGCCTTGCCTTACACTGTCCCCTTCGCAATTGCGAGAAATTCTTCGCAATTGCGAAGCCAACAGCTGGGTGAAAAAAACCAGCAGTTCAAAATTCAGAATTTCATCCAACGGCCTATCAAATCTTTACCCGAGCCCCCCCGGGCTCCAAACTAAACATGTGCACAACCTCAAAAACACATTATGGACGTGTCCGTGCGATCATATCGCCAATATCACTTCGTTTTCATCAAATCAAGCCTCAAATGCATGATTTTCATACCTTTAGTTTTTCAAAACTTTCAAACTTGGGACTCAAGGTCCAAAACATCTCAAACGACATCCAAATGTCACCAAACTTTACAGAAATCACATATATAATATTTAAGACTTGTACCGAGCGTCGGAACCAAAATACGAGCCCGATACCAAGGTCAATTAATTTATTTCCTTTAATAATTGCATCAAAAACAATTTCACATAAAAATTCATAACTTGGGCTCTAGGCCTCGGAATTCGACTCCGGACGCATGTCCAAGTCCCATATTTTTCTACGGACCTCTCGGGACCATCCAATCTCGGTCCGGATCCGTTTACCAAAAATGTTGACCGAAGTCAACCATATCAATATTAATATCATTTTTATCCAAATTTCTCATAGAATTCATATTTTCTATCACAAAATCTTTCCGGCTACATGCTCGGATTGTGCACGTAAATCGAGGCAACATAGAATGAGGTTTTCAAGGCCTCGGAAGCTCGAAATGATTAATTAAATAAGTGATGACCCTTTGGGTCGTCACAGACAGGTACAACAAATTATGCAATCACCGCAATTACCGTCTATAAAACAAATTCTCCCACAAGTATTAAGTTGCGGCAGTATCCGCCTCTCGATTCCTGAGATATGGGAATCAACACCCCGTGCAGCCACGACATTTGTGTTTGAGGACCATGACGCATTCACTGAAATATTTTATCATATCAAATAAGGGAATGATCGATTAAATATGAAAATGAACAACAATTAAACGTCATGTATAAAAATACATGTATATCCTTACAGGCATACATGCGTACGAAATTCGTATAAACTTATATAAGTATAATTATATATATATATATATATATATATATATATATATATATATATATATATATATATATATATATATATATATATATGGCCAATGCAGCGATGTAAAAGTACAATTCAAAGATAAATAGAGATTTATGAGTATGGAATACTAACTGGTGGCTGCGATGATAAGAGTGGCCAGAATCAAACTCAGCTTAAGGAATGCCATACTAAGAAGAATACTACAATTCGCTCTTTATGAATATTTGTATAAGGATATCTCATTCCTTTCCAAATGCCACAATTTATAGACCTCTCCAGAAAATGCATTTTGATTCCTATTTTTAAAATATTTTTTCTTGTTGCTTAACTTTTCGTTGGGGTCAACTCTTGCAAGTGCTAGTCTTCGTTTTTAATTATAAATGAAATGTATTATTTAAAGTTTCTTTTACTCTCACATCTCCCAACAAAAATATTTAAACTAAAATAATTTCACCAAGAAGTATTCTAGTAATTCCTATAAAAATAATGATCTGACCTGATTTAAGATCCATTATTATTGTGAGATGCATGTGAAATTTATGATGGCTCCGTGGTCTAGTACGTAATTCGTAATATGCATATGGCTACTGTTGGGAATAAATCCCGTAAAATAGTATTTACGGTATTAGTGATAAACGCAAAATATAAAGTAATGGTTAAATCAGCAAGAATAGAAATGCAACAACAATGACACCAAGATTTTACGTGGAAACCCTTCTGAATAAGGAAAAAATCACGGCCAAGAGGAGCAACTAATATCACTGTAACGAGTAAAAACTACTCCTAAGACCTCTACACCCTCAAAAGAAGTAAACACTATTTTGCTTCTTTCACCTCACTACAATATCTCTCACAATATATTTTTCTTCACAAACTATTTTCTTATAGTTTATGGAATACCTTACTCTCTCTCTCTTTTTTTTGGTGTGTAGAAATGAGAGTTGAAGCTCTCCTTTTATAGCCAAAGCCTCACTCTCTAAAGCCTACAATATTTAACAATTTCTACCCCTTTTTACAATTTCAATTAGGTTGGTTACCAACCAAACCAAGTCAATAAAATTGGCTACCAATAGTTGACAAACTCAATAAGGTTGGCTACCAACCAACAATATTTGGCTACCAAACAATTTGAATGAGATGGATACCATATCAATCTACCCCTCCAATCTCATTCATCTAGAGGAGGCAGAAATGTCTTCTAGTCTAAGTGCATGGTGATAAGTTCTTTGCATAGCTCGAACTTGTCTCTTGGTACCACCTTGGTCAACATATCTGCAGGATTTTCACTCGTGTGAATCTTTTTGACATGTAAAGATTCGTTCTCCACCTGCTCACGAATCCAATGATATCTCACATCTATATGTTTTGTTCTTGCATGGTACATGGAGTTTTTACTTAGGTCTATTACACTCTAACTGTCGCAATAGACAACATACTCCATCTGTCACAATCCAAGTTCTTGAAGAAATCTCTTGAGCCATATCATCTCTTTGCCAGCTTCAGTAGCCACAATATACTCTACTTCAGTTGTAGATAGTATGACACATTTCTGCAACTCCGACTGCCATAATATAGCTCCCCCTGAAAAAGTAAACAAATATCAAGTAGTGGATTTTCTATTATCAAGGTCACCTACCATATCTGAATCTGTATAGCCCTTCAAAATTGGATTTGATCCTCCAAAACATAAGCATTCACGTGAGCTTCCTCTTAGATATCTGAGTATCCACTTTACAGCTTCCCAATGCTCTTTTCCTGGATTTTCGAGAAATTTGCTAACAACACCGACTGCATGAGCAATATCTGGTCGAGTGCATACCACTGCATACATCAAACTTCCGACGGTAGAGGAATAAGAAATCTTCGCCATTCTCTCTTTTTCCTCCTTTGTTGTAGGACCCATTTTCTTGCTTAACTTTAGATGACTAGGAAGGGGTGTGCGAACCAACTTTGCACTTTTCATATTGATGCACTCCAGTACATGTTCTATGTACTTCTCTTGTGACAAGTAAAGCTTCCTTTCATTTCTCGAACGAGTAATTCTCATGCCCAAAATCTGCTTAGCATTACCCAAATCTTTCATGGCAAAAGACTTATTCAATTGTTTCTTTAACTCGTCAATCATGGAAGCATTTCTGCCCACAATCAACATATCATCCACATATAGCAAGAGGATGATAAAGTCATCATCAGAAAATCTTTGTACAAACACATAGTGATCTGAAGAAGTCTTCTTGTAGCCTTGCTCCCCCATAACAGACTCAAACTTCTTATACCACTGTCTGGAACTTTCTTCAATCCGTATAGACTCTTCTTAAGTTTGCATATAAGATTTTCTTTACCTTTTACCTTGAAGCCCTAAGGTTGTTCCATGTAGATCTCCTCTTCTAAGTCACCCTGAAGAAAGGCAATTTTCACATCCATCTGCTCAATCTCCAAATCAAGACTAGCAGTCAAACCAAGAACTGTCCGAATGGAGGACATTTTCACGACAGGAAAAAATATTTCATCAAAGTCAATACCTTTCATTTGACTAAATCCCTTGACAACCAATCTAGCTTTGTATCTGGGCTTCAAACTATGTTCTTCAGCTTTAACTTTGAACACTCACTTGTTCTTCAAAGCTCTCATGCCTTTAGGCAATTTCACCAACTCATAAGTATGGTTCTCATGTAGAGATTTTATCTCATCTTGCATGGCTTCGATCCATTGATCCTTGTGCTCATCTTCTATGGCCTCTGCATAATATTCGGGTTCTCCCCCATCAGTGAGTAATACATACTCAGCGGGTGAATAACGGGAGGAAGGAGTATGGGGCCTAGAAGACCTCCTGAGTGAAATATCTAACTCTTCCACAACTTCGTGAGTAGGAGCATCTACCTCATCAACATTAGCGTTGTTATCATCATCACCATCAATATGCTGATTTGGAATATGGTTCTGAGCATCACCATCATCATTGATCTCACCAACGTCATCTGCATTTGTATGAGGAACTTGATCAAGATTAACTAAACCTTCAGAACTTGAAGGTTTCAGTTTCTCCACTTTATTAATATGTTCAATGGTTTGATCCTCCACAAAGATAACATCACGGCTTCTCACGACCTTATTCTCAATTGGATCATATAGCCTGTAACTAAACTCATCAAGGACATAACCAATGAAGATGCACTGCCTTGTCTTGGCAGTTAATTTTGACCTCTCATCTTTAGGCACATGTACAAAAGCATTGCAACCAAACACTTTCAAGTGTTCATAGGAAACATCCTTTCCATACCAAACTCTGTTTGGAACATCACTTTGCAAAGCAACCGCAGGGGATAGATTAATAACATGTGCGACGGTCAATAAAGCCTCACCTCAAAAGGAATTCGACAATTTTTCTTCAAAAAGCAAACATGTGACTCTTTCCATCAAGGTCATGTTCATCCTTTCTGCTAAGCTGTTAAGCTGAGGAGTCTTAGGAGGAGTCTTCTGGTGTCTGATACCATGTTGCTTGCAGTATTCATCAAACGGTCCACAATATTTACCACCGTTATCAGTACGAATACACTTCAGCTTTTTTCCAGTTTCTCTTTTCAACTGACGCCTGAAACTGCTTAAAGACACCCAACACTTGATCTTTAGTCTTCAAGATGTAGACCCAAAGTTTTCTTGATCAATCATCAATAAAGGTAGCAAAATAAAGTGCACCACCCAAAGTCCTTGTCTTAATTGGACCACATAAATCCGAATGCACCAATTCAAGTGTGACGACCCAAAGGGTCATCACTTGTTTTTTATTAATCATTCTGAGCTTTTGAGGTCTTGAAAACCTCATTTATAGTTGCCTCGATTTGCGTGCACAGTCCGGGCACAAATCTGGAAAATATTTATGTTGAAATATGTGAAATATGTGAAAAAGTTGAAGAATTTTGATATTAATATTGATATGGTTGACTTTGGTCAACATTTTTGGTAAACGGACCCGGATCCGTGATTTGACGGTCTCAAAAAATCCGTAGAAAAATATGGAACTTGGGCGTATGCCCGAAAATGAAATCCGAGGTCTAGAACCCCGGTAAAAGAATTTTTCCGTTAAATTGTTTTCTGAAAATGTTTAAGGAAAATAAAACTGAATTTTGATTAAAAAGTACTGTTATCGGGCTCGTATTTTGGTTCCGATGCCCGGTACAGGTCATATATGTTGGTTAAGCGCTTCCTGTAAAGTTTGGTTGAAAACGGACGTCGTTTGACGTGTTTCGGCCTTAAATTGGATGTTTTGGAAATTTTGAAATTTGAAAGAATTCTTGAGTTTTAAGGCTCAATTCATTTATTTTGATGTTATTTCGGCGATTTGATCGCTCGAGCAAGTTCGTATGATGTTATTGAGTTAGTGTACATATTTGGTTTGGAGCCTCGAGGGCTCGGGTGAGTTTCGGATAGGCATCGGGGTGGTTTTAGACTTGGAAAAACTGCAGAAAATCTGCAGCAGACATTCCTTCTTCGCGTTCGCGTCCACCTGGTCGCGTTCGCGAAGGCTTCTCTTTCTTCTTCTACGCGTTCGCATCCTTAGGATCGCGTTCGCGTACAACAACATGGACCCCAGCCTTTTTCCTCTACGCGTTCGCGTGAAGGCTCCCGCGTTCGCGGAGCCTGGCCTGCCTTTTCTACGCGTTTGCATACGGCACCACGCGTTCGCGTAGGCCAAATTGCAATCCCCAGATTTTCTTCTATGCGTTCGCGACTGTGTCCACGCGACGCGATGCCCATTTCTGTCCAACCCTTCGCGAACGCGACACAGTGCACGCGAACGCGAAGGGTAAATTTCCGCCCAGTGAATTAATACCCAAAACGGAACACTTACGGGATTTTATCCCATTTTCACAAAATCCTTTCTTCTCCACAGCTCTTAGGCGATCTTTGAGGCATTTCTTCATCAAAGTTCATTGGGTAAGTATTGTTTAACTCGTCTTCTTTATTTTTTTCATCAACATCAATCAAATTCTTAGGCTTAAACATGTGTAAATTGGTTGAAAAATTTGAGAAATGGGTATAGTTAGGGCTTTCAAAGAATTTGCGATCTAGACCTTGTTTTGGAGTCGAACTTAAGAACAAATTGTATATTTGAACTCATGGAGGATTGGGTGAACTTATTTTGGTTCGAAACTTGAGTTTCGATTATGTGGGCCCGGGGTCGATTTTTACTATTCCGGGCAGAATGTTGTAAAAACCATATTTAGCAATATGAACTAGTTTGTTAAGTAGAATTGATGATATTAAATCAATTGTGTATAGATACGATTGGATTGGAGTCAAATTCGAAAGGAAAAGGCATTGCTACTGATTGAATCGCTCGTAAACTTTCGAGGTAAGTGTATGTTCTATCCTAGCTTAAAGGAATACGAATTTAGTTATGAATAAATTGTTGATTAAGAGTTATTGGTGTTATACCGGTAATGGAGATAAATTGTTGAAATTATTATCAATTATTGGTTTAAAACCGGTAATTATAAATATTGTTGATGTAGAGATTATTGGCTAAATACCGGTAATATATATATTTGTGAATTGGGATCGTGTGGCGCGCCGACCACTTATATATTTATGAATTGGGATCGTGTGGCGCGCCGACCACTTATATATTTGTGAATTGGATCGTGTGGCGCGCCGACCACTTATATAATAAGAAATGGGATCGTGTGGCACGCCGACCACAAAGTGATTTAAATCTTGGCATTGGCCATAGTTGCCGGTAGCCTATTGATATATTTGGGAGCGGGTGGTACGCCTACCACAAGATGTAGTTACTCTGATAGTTGGGAGCGGGTGGTACGCCTACCTCGAGATATGAAATGAGAGAGGAATTGAGACATGAAAGTAAGATTTATTCTGTTGATTAGATTATTCTGGATATCACGAGTTATTGACTGTTATTTCAGAGCAGAGTCTTTCCTTATAAATGTATTGTATATATATATATATATATATATATATATATATATTGCAACTGTACAGGTTTAGGTGGGTGACTGGCCTTAGCCTTGTCACTAGTTCGCCGGGATAGGCCAGGCACTTACCAGCACATGGGGTCGGTTGTGCTGATACTACACTCTGCGCTCTTTTTGCGCAGATACAGGTTACGGACAGCAGCAGCGGCAGTAGCGACTTGTGGATTTTCCGACTATTGAGATTACGAGGTAGCCTGGCAGGCGTCCGCAGGACCCGTTGTCTCTTCTATCTATGCTTTTCATTCTGTTATCTCATATAATCGAGATAAACAGCTTGTATTTCCTTTCAGACAATTATGTGTGTTATTCTTAGAAGTTCGTGAGTATTGTGACACCAGTCTTGGGTAGTGTATCATGTTAGGATTTTTTTTTCTTTATCATATTTGACTAAGTCTTCCGCTAATTTTGATTATTCCGCTGTAATTTATATATTTTTAATAATAAGTCTTAATAAGAATTTAGTAATTAATGGAGGTGTGATTAATATTTGGCTTGCCTAGCTTCCATTTAGTAGGCGCCATCATGACCCCGATGGTGGGAAATCCGGGTCGTGACAAGTTGGTATCAAAGCACTAGGTTGCACAGGTCTCACAACTCACGAACAACCTTAGTAGAGTCTGAAGGATCGGTACGGAGACGTCTGTATTTATCCTCCAGAGGCTACGGAGTTAGGAAAATATTCCCTTTATTCTTTTCCGTCGTGCGACTTGATCTTTTAAATGTTAATTGAACTTCTACTCGGTTCTTCCGCAGATGGTAAGGACACGTGCATCCTCATCTACCTGACCAGCAGCCCGAGGTCCCAGCAGCGGCAGCTCCTGCTAGGGGTAGAGGCCGAGGTCGAGGTCGTCCTAGAGGACAAGGTAGGGGAAGAGCTCAGCCCCGAGCAGCAGCACGAGTGGCAGAACCTCATGTTCATATCGAGGAGGAAGTTCCAGCCCCAGCAGCTCCAGTAGGCCCAGCTCAGGTCCCAGGAGGAGCTTTGTTTTCACCGGATCTTCAGGATGCTTTGGTCCGGATAACAGGTTTTATGGATCATATCACCAGAGCAGGTTTATTACCGGTAGCACCAGCCACTTCTCAGGCTGGAGGAGGTAATCAGACTCCTGCTACGCGCACTCCGGAGCCATTAATTCCCCAGGCTCAGGTTCCTGTGATTCAGCCAGTTGAGGCAGCTCGGCCTATTATTGTGACTCCGTCTAATGATGGTGCAGCCATGTCCGCCGACGCGTTATGGAGATTGGACAGGTTTACCAAGTTGTTCACTACCACATTCAGTGGCACTCCTTTAAAGGATCCACATGATTTCCTATACAGCTGCCACAAAGTTCTCCGTACTATGGGTATTGTGGAGACTAATAGTGTGGACTTTGCTACTTTTCGATTATCTGGTTCCGCCAATACTTGGTGGAGAGATTATTGTCTATCCAGGCCAGCGGGATCGTCATCTTTGACTTGGGAGCAATTTGCAGAATTATTCTTGGAGAAGTTCCTTCCAGCAACTCAGCGGGAGGTTATGCGTAGACAATTTGAGCATCTTCATCAGGGTTCTATGTCTGTCACGCAGTACGAGACTAGGTTCGTGGACCTGGCTCGTCATGCTATTATCATACTTCCCACAGATCGGGAGAGGGTGAGGAGGTTTATTGATGGCTTGAATCGGCCAATTCGGCTACAGATGGCTCTGGGAGCAGGAACTGAAATCACTTTTCAGGAGGCGGCTAATGCAGCCCGCCGGATCGAGATGGCTCTGTCACAGGGAGCGAGACATGGATCAGATAAGAGATCTCGTAATTCGGGTAGATTCAGTGGTACCTCGTCTGGAGATAGAGATTTTTATGATAGAGGCCATCCTCCTAGGCCTTATCAGTCAGCTCTTCAGGTTTCTCACGATGCTTCAGGTGATCGTAATTCTCAGCCACGCTACTCTGATCAGCAGCCTATCAGTGCACCACCACTTCGCTATTTTCAGCAGCCGAGGGCTTGTTTTACGTGCGGTGATCTTAGGCACATTGCAAAGTATTGCCCTCGATCTTCTGACAGATCTCACCAGCAGGGTTCTCGTGCCATGATTCAGGCCCCAGTTCCCTCACAGCCTGCCCAGCCAGCTAGAGGCGGAGGTAGAGGACATAGAGGTGGAGGTAGAGGTCGTAGAGGTGGAGCTCAGACCGATAGAGGTAGAGACCAGCCAGCAGCTGATCGTCCTAGAGATACTGCTCAGGGTGGTGGGGCACAGCCCCGATGTTATGCACTTCCCGCCAGACCAGAGGCTGAGTCTTCTGATGCCGTCATTACATGTATTATTTTGGTTTGTGATAGAAAGGCATCAACATTATTTGACCCTGGGTCTACATATTCGTACGTGTCTTCCTATTTTGCACCATACTTGGTTCAGCCCAGTGATCCACTGAGTGTTCCTGTTCATGTGTCTACACCAGTAGGCGATTCTATTGTGGTTGATCGAGTTCATCAGTCATGTATTATAGTAATTGAGGGTCTCGAGACCCGTGCTGATTTATTACTCCTAAATATGGTGGACTTTGATATTATACTAGGCATGGACTGGCTATCTCCATATCATGCTATTTTAGATTGCCATGCCAAGACTGTGACTTTAGCTCTGCTGAATTCGCCTCGTATAGAGTGGAAATGAATTTCAGGTCATACTAGCCGCAATGTTATTCTTATGTTAAGGCTCAGAGCGTATGGTTGGAAAGGGATGCTTGGCTTATTTGGCCTATGTCCGTGATTCTAGTGCCGAGGTTCCTTCTATTGACTCTGTGCCCGTGGTTCGCAAATTTCCTGAAGTATTTCCTTCAGACTTGCCAGGTATGCCGCCCGATAGGGACATTGATTTTTGCATTGATTTGGCTCCAGGCACTCAGCCCATTTCCATTCCCCCATACCGTATGGCTCCGCCGGAGTTAAAAGAATTGAAGGAACAGTTGCAGGATTTACTTGAAAAGGGTTTCATTAGACCCAGTGTTTCGTCGTGGGGTGCACCAGTATTATTTGTAAAGAATAAAGATGGTTCGATGAGAATGTGCATTGACTATCGACAGTTAAACAAGGTGACTATCAAAAATAAATATCCACTTCCGCGAATTGATGATTTATTTGACCAGCTTCAGGGTGCAAAGGTATTTTCAAAGATAGATTTGAGATCTGGCTATCATCAGCTGAAGATTAGGGCATCTGATGTCCCTAAGACAGCGTTCCGCACTCGGTATGGACATTATGAATTTCTGGTCATGTCTTTTGGGTTGACAAATGCTCCAGCAGCTTTTATGGAATTAATGAATCGGGTGTTCCGGCCTTATTTAAACTTGTTTGTAATAGTCTTCATTGATGACATATTAATATATTCCCGCAGTCAGGAGGAGCATGCGCAACATCTCAGAGTGGCCTTACAGACTCTGAGAGATAGCCAGCTATATGCGAAATTTTCAAAGTGTGAATTTTGGCTAAGTTCGGTTGCATTCCTGGGTCATATTGTGACGGCAGCAGGTATTCAGGTTGATCCGAAGAAAATTGAGGCAGTCAAGAACTGGCCTAGACCGACATCAGCCACAAATATTCGGAGTTTCTTGGGGTTAGCGGGTTATTATCGCCGATTCGTAGAAGGATTTTCGTCTATTGCAACCCCACTGACCAGATTGACCCAGAAGGGTGTTCAATTTGAATGGTCCGATGAATGTGAGGCGAGCTTTCAAAAGCTCAAGACAACCTTGACCACAGCACCGGTATTGGTTTTACCCACAAGTACGGGACCTTATACTATTTATTGTGATGCTTCCCGTATTGGGCTTGGTGCAGTGTTAATGCGGGATGGCAAGGTTATTGCCTATGCTTCGAGGCAGTTGAAGATTCATGAGAAGAACTATCCAGTGCATGATCTAGAATTGGCGGCGATTATTCACGCATTGAAGATCCGGAGGCATTATTTGTATGGTGTAGCATGTGAAGTATACACCGATCATAAGAGTCTTCAGTACTTGTTTAAGCAGAAAGAGTTGAATATGAGGCAGAGAAGGTGGCTAGAGTTGCTAAAAGACTATGATGTTACTATTTTATATCACCCGGGTAAGGCCAATGTGGTGGCCGATGCATTGAGTAGAAAGTATGCCAGCATGGGTAGTCTTGCATACATTCCGGTCAGTCAGAGACCATTAGCTCTAGATGTCCAGGCCTTAGCCAACCGGTTCGTGAGATTAGACATTTCTGAGCCTAGCAGGGTGTTAGCCTGCACGGTCGCTCGTTCTTCTTTATTAGAGCGTATCCGTGAGAGGCAATTTGATGATCCTCATTTGCGTGAGTTGAGAGATACAGTACAGCGGGGAGGTGCCACACAGGTAAATCTAGATGATGATGGGGTATTAAAATTGCAGGGTCGAGTTTGTGTGCCCAATGTCGAAGGGATTCGAGAGTTAATCTTAGCGGAGGCCCACAGTTCGCGGTATTCTATTCACCCAGGCGCCGCGAAGATGTACCAGGACTTACGGCAGCACTATTGGTGGCGCAGGATGAAGAAAGATATTGTTGCGTATGTCGCTCGGTGTCTAAATTGTCGGCATGTGAAATATGAGCACCAGAGACCTGGTGGTGTATTCCAGAGGATTGAAATTCCCGAGTGGAAATGGGAGCGGATCACTATGGATTTCGTTACTGGACTTCCTTTGACTCGGAGGAAATTTGATGTTATTTGGGTCATTGTTGATAGGCTGACCAAGTCAGCACACTTTATTCCAGTATCTGTCTCCAACTCGTCGAAGAGGTTAGCGGAGGTTTACATTAGGGAGATTGTTCGTCTTCATGGGGTGCCAGTATCTATTATCTCTGATCGGGGTACGCAGTTTACCTCGCGGTTTTGGAGAGCGGTCTAGCAGGAGTTAGGCACCCAGGTTCAGCTGAGTACAGCATTTCATCCTCAGACGGATGGCCAGTCCGAGAGGACTATTCAGATTCTAGAGGACATGCTTCGAGCCCGTGTTATTGATTTCGGAGGCTCGTGGGACCAGTTTCTGCCATTAGCAGAGTTCGCCTACAATAAAAGTTATCAATCTAGCATCCAGATGGCTCCGTATGAGGCATTGTACGATAGGCGATCTCGATCACCAGTTGGATGGTTTGAACCGGGAGAGGCTCGGTTGTTAGGTACAGACTTAGTTCATGAGGCCTTGGATAAGGTCAAGACTATTCAGGAGAGATTGCGTTCAGCTCAGTCCAGGCAGAAGACTTATGCGGATTGTAAGGTTCGAGATGTAGATTTCATGGTTGGCGAACGAGTATTGCTTCGAGTGTCGCCTATGAAGGGCGTGATGAGGTTCGGGAAGGGCAAGCTCAGCCCTAGGTATATTGGTCCATTTGAGATTCTAGACAGAGTGGGAGGGGTGGCTTACAGACTAGCGCTGCCACCTAGCTTATCAGTCGTGCATCCAGCTTTTCATATATCTATGCTTCGGAGGTACCACGGCGATCCTACACATGTGTTAGACTTCAGTATTGTCAAATTGGACAATGATCTATCTTATGAGGAGGAGCCGCTGGCCATTCTAGACCGGCAGGTTCGATAGTTGAGGTCGAAGAGATTTCCTTCTGTACGTGTTCAGTAGAGAGGTCAGCCTCCTAAGGCATCGACCTGGGAGTCCGAGTCTGATATGCAGAGCCGTTACCCACATTTGTTCCCCGACTCAGGTACTTCTTTCTTTTGTCCGTTCGAGGACGAACGGTTGTTTTAGAGGTGGAGATTGTGACGACCCAAAGGGTCATCACTTGTTTTATTAATCATTCCGAGCTTTCGAGGTCTTGAAAACCTCATTTATAGTTGCCTCGATTTGCATGCACAGTCCGGGCACAAAGCTAGAAAATATTTATGTTGAAATATGTGAAATATGTGAAAAAGTTAAAGAATTTTGATATTAATATTGATATGGTTGACTTTGGTCAACATTTTTGGTAAATGGACCCGGATCCATGATTTGACGGTCTCATAAAATCCGTAGAAAAATATGGAACTTGGGCGTATGCGCGGAATTGAAATCCGAGGTCTAGAACCCCGGTAAAAGAATTTTTCCGTTAAATTGTTTTCTGAAAATGTTTAAGGAAAATGAAACTGAATTTTGATTAAAAAGTACTGTTATCGGGCTCGTATTTTGGTTTTGATGCCCGGTACAGGTCATATATGTTGGTTAATCGCTTCCTGTAAATTTTGGTTGAAAACGGACGTCGTTTGACGTGTTTCGGCCTTAAATTGGATGTTTTGGAAAATTTGAAATTTGAAAGAATTCTTGAGTTTTAAGGCTCAATTCATTGATTTTGATGTTATTTCGGCGATTTGATCGCTCGAGCAAGTTCGTATGATGTTATTGAGTTAGTGTACATATTTGGTTTGGAGCCTCGAGGGCTCGGGTGAGTTTCTGATAGGCATCGGGGTGGTTTTGGACTTGGAAAAACTGCAGAAAATCTGCAGCAGATATTCCTTCTTCGCGTTCACGTCCACCTGGTCGCGTTCGCGAAGGCTTCTCTTTCCCCTTCTACGCGTTCGTGTCCTTAGGATCGCGTTCGCGTACAACAACATGGACACCAGCCTTTTTCCTCTACGCGTTCGCGTGAAGGCTCCCGCATTCGCGGAGCCTGGCCTGCCTCTTCTACGCGTTCGCGTACGGCACCACGCGTTCGCGTAGGCCAAATTGCAATCCCCAGATTTTCTTCTACGCGTTCGCGACTGTGTCCACGCGAATGCGATGCCCATTTCTGTCCAACCCTTCGCGAACGCGACACAGTGCACGCGAACACGAAGGGTAAATTTCCGCCCAGTGAATTAATACCCAAAACAGAACACTTACGGGATTTTATCCCATTTTCACAAAATCCTTTCTTCTCCACAGCTCTTAGGTGATTTTTGAGGCATTTCTTCATCAAAGTTCATTGGGTAAGTATTGTTTAACTCGTCTTCTTCATTTTTATCATCAACATCAATCAAATTCTTAGGCTTAAACATGTGTAAATTGGTTGAAAAATTTGAGAAATGGGTATAGTTATGGCTTTCAAAGAATTTGCGATCTAGACCTCGTTTTGGAGTCGAACTTAAGAACAAATTGTATATTTGAACTCATGGAGGATTGGGTGAACGTTTTTTGGTTCGAAACTTGAGTTTCGATTATGTGGGCCCAGGGTCGATTTTTACTATTCCGGGCAGAATGTTGTAAAAACCATATTTAGAAATATGAACTAGTTTGTTAAGTAGAATTGATGATATTAAATCAATTGTGTATAGATACGATTGGATTGGAGTCAAATTCGAAAGGAAAAGGCATTGCTACGGATTGAATCGTTCGTAAAATATCGAGGTAAGTGTTTGTTCTATCCTAGCTTGAAGGAATAGGAATTTAGTTATGAATAAATTGTTGATTAAGAGTTATTGGTGTTATACCGGTAATGGAGATAAATTGTTGAAATTATTATCAATTATTGGTTTAAAACCGGTAATTATAAATATTGTTGATATAGAGATTACTGGGTAAATGCCGGTAATATATATATTTATGAATTGGGATCGTGTGGCGCGCCGACCACTTATATATTTATGAATTGGGATCGTGTGGCATGCCGACCACTTATATATTTGTGAATTGGGATCGTGTGGCGCGCCGACCACTTATATAATAAGAAATGGGATCGTGTGGCACGCCGACCCCAAAGTGATTTAAATCTTGGCATTGGCCATAGTTGCCGGTAGCCTATTGATATATTTGGGAGCGGGTGGTACGCCTACCACAAGAGGTAATTACCGTGATAGTTGGGAGCGGGTGGTACGCCTACCACGAGATATGAAATGAGAGAGGAATTGAGACATGAAAGTAAGATTTATTCTGTTGATTAGATTATTCTCGATATCACGAGTTATTGACTGTTATTCAGAGCAGAGTCTTTCCTTATAAATGTATTGTATATATATATATATATATATATATATATTGCAACTGTATAGGTTTATGTGGGTGACTGGCCTTAGCCTTGTCACTAGTTCGCTGGGATAGGCTAGGCACTTTCCAGCACATGGGGTCGGTTGTACTGATACTACACTATGCACTCTTTTTGCGCAGATACAGGTTACGGACAGCAGCAGCGGCAGTAGCGACTTGTGGATTTTCCGACTATTGAGATTACGAGGTAGCCCTGCAGGCGTCCGCAGGACCCGTTGTCTCTTCTATCTATGCTTTTCATTCTGTTATCTCATATAATCGAGATAAACAGCTTGTATTTTCTTTCAGACAATTATGTGTATTATTCTTAGAAGTTCGTGAGTATTGTGACACCAGTCTTGGGTAGTGTATCATGTTTGGATTTTTTTTTCTTTATCATATTTGACTAAGTCTTCCGCTAATTTTGATTATTCCATTGTAATTTATATGTTTTTAATAATAAGTCTTAATAAGAATTTGGTAATTAATGGAGGTGTAATTAATATTTGCCTTGCCTAACTTCCATTTAGTAGGCGCCATCATGACCCCGATGGTGGGAAATCCGGGTCGTGACAAGTTGGTATCAGAGCCCTAGGTTGCACAGGTCTCACAACTCACGAACAACCTTATATCCTGAAGGATCGGTACGGAGACGTCTGTATTTATCCTCCAGAGGCTACAGAGTTAGGAAAAATATTCCCTTTATTCTTTCCAGTCGTGCGACTTGATCTTTTAAATGTTAATTGAACTTCTACTCTTTTCTTCCGAGATGGTAAGGACACGTGCATCCTCATCTACTGACCAGCAGCCCGAGGTCCCAGCAGCGGCAGCTCCCACTAGGGGTAGAGGCCGAGGTCGAGGTCGTCCTAGAGGACAAGGTAGGGGCAGAGCTCAGCCCCGAGCAGCAGCACGAGTGGCAGAACTTTAGGTTCATATCGTGGAGGAAGTTCCAGCCCCAGCAGCTCCAGTAGGCCCAGCTCAGGTCCCGGGAGGAGCTTTGTTTTCACCGGATCTTCAGGATGCTTTGGTCCGGATAGCAGGTTTTATGGATCATATCACCGGAGCAGGTTTATTACCGGTAGCACCAGCCACTTCTCAGGCTGGAGGAGGTAATCAGACTCCTGCTACGCGCACTTCGGAGCCAGTAATTCCCCAGGCTCAGGATCCTGTGATTAAGCCAGTTGAGGCGGCTCGGCCTATTATTGCGACTCCGTCTAATGATGGTGCAGCCATGTCTGCTGACGCGTTGTGGAGATTGGACAGGTTTACCAAGCTGTTCACTACCACATTCAGTGGCACTCCTTCAGAGGATCCACAGGATTTCCTATACAGCTGCCACGAAGTTCTCCGTACTATGGGTATTGTGGAGACTAATGGTGTGGACTTTGCTACTTTTCGGTTATCCGGTTCCGCCAAGACTTGGTGGAGAGATTATTGTCTATCCAGGCCAGTGGGATCGTCATCTTTGACTTGGGAGCAATTTGCAGAATTATTCTTGGAGAAGTTCCTTCCAACAACTCAGCGGGAGGTTATGCGCAGACAATTTGAGCGTCTTCATCAGGGTTCTATGTCTGTCACGCAGTACGAGACTAGGTTCGTGGACCTGGCTCGTCATGCTATTATCATACTTCCCACAGATCGGGAGAGGGTGAGGAGGTTTATTGATGGCTCGAATCAGCCAATTCGGCTACAGATGGCTATGGGGGCAGGAACTGAAATCACTTTTCAAGAGGCGGCTAATGCAGCCCGCTGGATCGAGATGGCTTTGTCATAGGGAGCGAGACATGGATCAGATAAGAGATGTTGTAATTCGGGTAGATTCAGTGGTACCTCGTCTGGAGATAGGGATTTTTATGATAGAGGCCATCCTCCTAGGCCTTATCAGTCAGCTCTTCAGGTTTCTCATGATGCTTCAGGTGATCGTAATTCTCAGCCACGCTACTCTGATCAGCAGCCTATCAGTGCACCACCACTTCGCTATTTTCAGCAGCCGAGGGCTTGTTTTACGTGCGGTGATCTTAGGCACATTGCAAAGTATTGCCCTCGAGCTTCTGACGGATCTCACCAGCAGGGTTCTCGTGCCATGATTCAGGCCCCAGTTCCCTCACAGCCTGCCCAACCGGCTAGAGGCGGAGGTAGAGGACATAGAGGTGGAGGTAGAGGTCATAGAGGTGGAGCTCAGACCGATAGAGGTAGAGACCAGCCAGCAGCTGATCGTCCTAGAGATCCTGCTCAGGGTGGTGGGGCACAGCCCCGATGTTATGCACTTCCCGCCAGACCAGAGGCTGAGTCTTCTGATGCCGTCATTACAGGTATTATTTTGGTTTGTGATAGAAAGGCATCAGCATTATTTGACCCTGGGTCTACATATTCGTACGTGTCTTCCTATTTTGCACCATACTTGGTTCAGCCCAATGATCCACTTGAGTGTTCCTGTTCATGTGTCTACACCAGTAAGCGATTCTATTGTGGTTGATCGAGTTCATCGGTCATGTATTATAGTAATTGAGGGTCTCGAGACCCGTGCTGATTTATTACTCCTAAATATGGTGGACTTTGATATTATACTAGGCATGGACTGGCTATCTCCATATCATGCTATTTTAGATTGCCATGCCAAGACTGTGACTTTAGCTCTGTCGAATTTGCCTCGTATAGAGTGGAAAGGAATTTCAGGTCATACTAGCCGCAATGTTATTCTTATGTTAAGGCTCAGCGTATGGTTGGAAAGGGATGCTTGGCTTATTTGGCCTATGTCCGTGATTCTAGTGCTGAGGTTCCTTCTATTGACTCTGTGCCTGTGGTTTGCGAATTTCCTGAAGTATTTCCTTCAGACTTACCAGGTGTGAGCACGTGATTTTCGCCCTCGCGACAATTATTCCCAGAAAATTGTAAAGATAAAATAGTCTTGTGTTGTAATTGGATTTCATGGATTTTGTGTGGTCTTTGCTTGACGTTAGCACTTGTCTCTGTGTACGTTATTTGCTAAATTGATCAAAAACACGTGCTACAGACATTTAGGAATTAATTGTGTGTTCGTAAGAATTAATTCACCATAAAGTGTTTAAAATGAAAATTACAAAATTCGCATTCTTGTTCCTTGTCATCAAGAGATTTTATTTAAATGTTAGTGGTTTGAGTATTAATTGTTTAGAGTGGCTTCTATTTGAATGTGGCTAGTGAAGGAAATGAAGCAAAGGGCTAAAATTGCAAGGAATCCGAGCCAAAAATACCATCTCACCCGGTTCGACCCAGTCTCTTACTAAGACCAAATGACATCGTTCCATTTAAAATAAAGGGATCCAAGCCGTCGATCAGCGTTGATCCGATGGATCACATTAATCACCCTATTGCTTAATCCTGGCCGTTGGATTCTCATCATCCAACGGTCGAAATGCGTTAATCTAAGTCTCAGATACCCCAAACCCTTATGCCAGTTCATTTCTCATTTTTGCTAAACCCGTTCGTCTCCTACAGAGACAAGACGAACTGAGCCTCCGCCGCCTCCGCCGCACTCCGCCTATCGGAAATCGCCTCACGGCGGTTCCGGTAGGCCAAACCACCCCAAATTAACACCGTAGAATCTCCCAAGCCCCCTCTACACGGATCTAGCAGTCGTTAGGCTCGAATATTGCTTGAACGTTTCGAATATTCGTTTGAAGCTCGCCGGAACTTGAACATCTACCCTAAACCGCTCCAAACTCACCCCAAGCACTCCCTTGACCTCCCTCACACCCCTACTAACCCTGGTTTAGTTCGAATCAAACCCAAAAGCACCAAGCCCCAATTTGAGCCTATGAACCCTAGAAAAACAAGATCAAGATTTTCCGTCAAATTGATTAAAACTTAGGGTCTAATAGAGTTTAATTGAGTTGTTCTCGAGTTGAGAACATTTCAATTAAACTCTATTTGACCTCAAAGTGGCTAACCCGATTCAAGTCGTGAATTCTGAGGTAATTCTTTATTATGCTTCTGTTCGTTTGTTCAAATCTTGGTGTTCGTCTGTTTGTTTGAGATGATTCTTTACTATTTTTATTTTTATCATTTTGTTCTCTTTTTCTCCGATCTCAAGACCGTTTATATGGTCAATTGTGTTGCTTCTGTTTGATTGCGGATTGTGCTTGTTATTGAGTGTGCTTATTCGATCTGATTATTGAAATCGAATAATGTTTCTACACTATTTTGTTTATGCCTAAGTGCTGTGAGCCGAAACTTTATTCGTCGGCTGTGTGTTATCGATTATAAATGTTGTAATCGACTAATCGAATGTCGTTGATTTACTTTCGTAGGTCTGTTTGTTAGAAACAACAAGGCATTAATTTCCTTGTTACTGATTAATTTCTTATTTGAATCACTGTGGAGTTGGAGTTTGAATTGCCTGTGTTTGAATTAGTAACAAGTTGGTTATAGCTAAATTAAGCTCAGTCTCATAAATTAGTAACTAGTGGACTGCCACCATGTGAGCACATGTTGAGCCATTAGGACAGCCCATAATAATATGCCCCCTTGAGTAGTGGAACCTGCTGTACAGCAGGCCACTGACTGCCCTCTGAAACCAGGAATTATTAATTAGTAAAGCCCACACCTAGACATTTTAAGTGCCCAGAACAGAATAAAGAATGGGCTAGACAGAAGGGGGATGCCAGGGAATATCATGGGCTGGGCAGGGGCTTAGTTTAAGATTGGTGGCATCAATCAGGAGTTGTTTTAACTATAAGTAGAAGGGACTGACAGTGAGAGAGGGGGAAAAAACATAGGGAGAGACTGATAGACACACATACTGAAAGAAACAGGGAGAGTTCATTAAAGAAAGTTTCAGAGGATATACAGGGAAGGCATTTTGAGTTTGAGGACACACACAGTAGGGAGATACACTTAAGAGTATTCTGAAACAGGAGCAGTCTGAGAGAGATATAGCTATTAAGAACATTTTTGAAAAGCAAGTGAGTTTTGGAGAGCTTTGAGAGTTGAAAGAGAAAGGTTACTGTTTCATTTCCACTTCTCGTATCATTGCTGGTTGTTTACATTTCAGATCCTAGTTTCAAATTTGACTCTTGGTATTATTCTTGGGGTTATTCTATTGATACTATTTGGTTTTCAAACCTCTCGGCTCTTTAAATTCGATTTGGAGTGTTGTGGTAGACTGTTATTTGGTTGCTGGAAGTTGATATTGCTGCTGCTGCTTCCTTACTGATTTCTTTTTCTTTTGCTCTTCAATATCCAGGTACATATCTCTATCAATGCAGTCATTGAAGTTGAAATAAAATGCTTATGGATTTATTTCAGTCAAAGGATGCCTATTGTATTTAGTTTATGTTAGTTGTTTATTTTCTTACTATATGAATGATGGATGCATATCTGTATAAATAAAACTGTCGAACTGTGGACTGGTATTGGGATATTTGACATTGCTCATGACTGCCTTAATCTGATTTGGGTATTATGTTGTCAACGTCTAATAATTCGTAGAAGGATCTAATGTTCGTTAATTGCTAGAATTTTGAGAGTGATTTGAAATAGTTATAGTTGATTTAGGTTATATGATTAGCATAGAGTTCTCAAATAGTATAATGTGATACACTTCAATTTTAAATAGTTTAAATTTGTTCTTACGAATTTGATTAATAAAATCAGGAGGTAATTAAGTTGAAAATCATTTCTAAAGTTTGAATTCTCATGTAGTAACAGTTAATTCGATATTAGATCCTGAATCACTTGATCATCAGTTCAATATTCTCAATTGTTGTCTATACTTGCCTTAATAGCGTTCCAGTAGCTCATAATGAAATAATTTGAATAAAAGTCAAAAATGAGAAAGTTCAATGGCTTTATCAAAGTGAATGCATGACTTACGTGTGTCTGTGAAATCTAAAGAGTGTAAAGTTGTGTGTAAAAATTAAAGTTCAATGTAAAAGGGAAGTCCGGGCTTAACAGAAGAGATCTGGGTTCCTTTGCAAGCCAGACTCGGTCCAGTAACAGAAGGCCCAAAAATGAATCATATAACCCATGCAGGTCCAGCCTTCCATAAGGCAGGACTAATCACATTCCAGCTATGGGCCAAACTTTCTTAGGCCTAAATTATTATTGGAAGACCATTTGCTTTCATAAAACAATTAATTAGTTAGGAATATGGAAATTCACTCATAAATATGAAATTGAGTTTTGAATTAGGTTGTGAGTTCAAGCTAAAAGGGTACTCCATTTTGTTTGAATTCGGACTTGAATTCGAAGGTCGAATTTATATTCGTGAGTTAATTGACCTTAGAGACAAAACAAAAAATAGAAAATTTAGTTACTTTAGTTTGGACTTTTAATAAATAAATGAGACGAGTCTCGCCAAATTAAATATACAATTGCGAGGCCCTCATCAATTACTTAATTGAAAAAGTGCTTAGTATTCGGGACGAGCCGTTTAGCGAATTTCACGGCCTTCTCAAAAGATAACAACACGTAAGTTGCTTTAGGCGCACTTTTAATAATCTTACCTTCCTAAATACGGGTGTACATTTCATGTGACCCAAATCTTACTCTCGGCGAAATTGAAATACATTAAAGTCACAGGCGTACCGGTTGCGGTGTGACTCGCAATGTGTTTTCGTGACGTTGCAATTCTTCTAAAATTAAAAGCGGAACATTAAAAACACATAGTTAAAAAATATAAAGAAATCAGATAAAAACAAAAATTGCAGTTGAGCGACCGTGCTAGAACCACGGAATTCGGGAATGCCTAACACCTTCTCCCGGGTTAACATAATTCCTTATCCGGATTTCTGGTTCGCGGACTGTTAAACAGAGTCATTCTTTTCCTCGATTCGGGATTCAACCGGTGAATTGGGACACCATAAATCTCCCAAGTGGCGACTCTGAATTAATTAAATAAATCCCATTTGGATTGTCCTTTAATTGGAAAAAACTCCATCGCGCCCACGCACGGTAGCGGAAAAAGGAGGTGTGACAGCTCTGGCGACTCTGCTGGGGACGTACCACCCAGAACTTCGGTTCAGGGTTTAAGAATTCGAGCTCAGTTAAATTGTTGTTTTTGTCTATATCTGATTTTATTATATGTTTAATTAATGTGCTACATGTCTACCGCTTTGATACTAGTCGCACTGTATATACAAACTGCTATATGTTTACCGCTTTGATACTATCTGAACTGTATATAAAATGTGCCAAAAAACCCTTCTCTTCTCACCCCCGGGGATGTGCTCACTGGTTGAGACTCCCTATTCTGTTAGTGTCATACCCCGAAATAATAAAGAGGCTCGGAAAGTTTCTAAGCCGGTCGGCCTTTTGGTTCCCGGAAAGGAGCTCCTTCCTCAGCCCGAGTTGTCCGCTTGGGTACACAGTCTAGATCACATACCGAGGTTCTGAGCTTAGAATAACATGACTTCATGCCGGATCCCTAGTAGGAAACGCTTATTTGCATCACGTTGCATTTGACTTAGGGGACTCAACACAGGGGTTGGGTCCGTCTAGGACAGGCAACCTGATATGAAAAGACCATCCTGCTACACCATGTTTTAAGCATTTATTTGGACTTGCATGCTGACCGGCTTTTAAATACTGAAGAAAAGAAAAAAAAAGGAAAAAAAAATAGTATGGGGAAATAGATATTTTTCAGAAATACAAAAATGTTGTTTTACCAACAAATCAATAAATTTAGTTTGCTAATAAAAGACGACGGAAGGTTGACTTTGCCAACGAAATGGTTTTCTTAACAAAATGTATTTTCTTTGTCGGTCAATAAAAGAAAAAATATAGTTTGTTCTGACGGACCGAACTACGCGGGTTTGATTCTCACCGGATGTGAGATACGTAGGCAACCCCCATCGGGTCCAACTTGCCCTTTTTTCAAAATACCAAAATTATAGTCCAATCATGGCCAGCCAAAATGATCTTCTTTTTTAAATAAATGTGCAGGATGAGCACGATTCGAAATGAACCCTTTTCACTCATGACTAAAATCCCGGTACAAATACGACTATGGTGGGATGATCTAGGCGAAGAAGGGCGGGATGAAGTTAAGAAATATTTGAAGGGTCTCACAGGTCTGCTTGAAATAAAGCCTCGAGGGGATATCATAAGAGCATTAGTCACATACTAGGACTCTGCACACAATGTTTTTCACTTCTCGGATTTCGAGCTTACCCCAACTTTAGAGGAGATGACCGGATACATTGGAAACACTGATATACCATTGGGGCACCAATATCTAATCGCTCCCAGGGTTGTCGCCATACACCGATTTTTAGACTCACTGAAGATAGCCAGAACGGTATGTAACCCAGATCTAGCACAAGGGTTTGTACTTTAAGCTTCATCTATCAAAGGTACGGTCATGTGGGAAGTTTTGACAAGCCAGAGAATAAGTTATGCAGCAAGGGTAATCGCCAGAAATGGGAGGAGCACAGACGAATTGCCTTCATGATAGCCTTCTTAGGACTTGTGGTATTCCCGAGAAAAGACGGGAATATTGATATAAAGATAGCCGGAATTGTCAGTACTTTGCTTGACCAAAGCAAAAGTACTCTTGCTCCCATGATACTAGCAGACATATATCGAGCTCTCACAGCCTGCAAAGTCGGAGGAGATTTTTTTGAAGGCTGTAATTTATTGCTACAAATGTGGATGATCGAGCACCTGTGTCGCCGTACCCAATTCTTGAGATATGGGTTGGTTGATAAAACTTGCATAAGCGAATTCTATACAAGGATTGATAAGACCGTCCTGCCTGAAGAAACCTTGGCGTGGAGGGCGTACTTTCAGGCTCTCAGCGCAAGTCAAATACAATGGACGTTGGGTTGGTTACAGATAGACAGAATCGTGTACATGCCAGCGGCTAGGTCCCACTTTCTCTTAATGGGACTTAAGAGAATTCAACCTTATGCGCCCCATCGGGTGTTAAGACAGCTTGGGAGGTGCCAGATAGTACCCAAAGACGAAGACCTGAGTACCCGGGTTATTGAAATTGGTCCCGACGGTCAATTCCCAGAAGCAAGGGTCCGCCAGATCTGGAGCAAATGCCAATATCTGGAGGCAAACACTTGTGTGCAGGATCGAGCTAGGGGAGAGGTTGTACCCGGATATCTTACTTGGTACAAAGGAGAAACATCTGGTGAAAGACCAGCCAAAAGACCTCACCTCAGGAAATTTGCTGAAGCATCACAAGAACAATGGGACTGGTTAGCCAAGGAAGAGGTTTACAGAACAAGGATTGGCAAGATAGAGCAACAGGTCCAAGATCTCCAATTTGAAAAGTATATGCAAGCTTCCGCCGACGAAGGAGATAAAAAGAAGTTGGCACAAGAAAATGACTTTTTGAGAGCTCAAATCCAGCAAATGAAAAGAGATGCTGACAGATAGTTGAGGAGTCGATCAGATGAAAAATTGATAAAGGGTTTAAAAAACCAAGTTGCCGATGTCCAAAGAGAATTGGAAGAGTCGAAGACCCAAACAATGAGGATCCGTGCCAGCTGGAGAAAGGAGGCACATCAACAGGCACTTCACCTACAACGGGTGGAAGAAGAGTACGCTGAGATCATCACTAATCTAAGGGAAGCAAATGTTATCCTTAGGGAGCGGGTTTTCAAGCAAGCCCGGGATGCCAGAGCGGACCTCGACCGTTGCCCCAATTTGATGGTCCGACTGCAAGAACAAGTGGATAGGCTCTTAGACCAAGTCACCAATAATGCTCGAAGATTGGGGGCGAAGAACCAGCAGATAGAGCAGCTACTCAGAGAAAGGGACATGATCAAGGACAGAATTGGAGAAATCGGGCATTATGTCACCATGAAATGCTTAGCTTGTGAACAAATGCCCCGCACCGCCCTTTTTGCTTCGGTTATGGACTACGTTCATCAGATCATGAGAGAGTTAAGGGAACTACACAGGGACCTCACACCAAGGCCCGCGGCAAGGCCGAATGATGCCTCGCGGGCCCCCGGGAATTTAAGAGCATTAGACTTTTGATTAAAAATGTATTTTTGAAATTTTGAGTCAAGTTGGTTGGCATTTTAGTCTCGAGTCAAGTATTTCTCTTATTTTGTTGATTATTGTAAGACAAGTTTTGTAACCATAAGAGTTTTGATATAAGAATTTCGGAATTTTGCCACAATTTTGTTACCAGAACTACGCTCGGTCTGATTCACGCGGGGACGTGATACGTAGGCAATCCACATAAGATTCGACCACCACTAGAAAGAAAGGAAAAGAACATGAAGGTTAATAACAATAAGGTTTTCAAGGATAATCGAAAAAGAGAAAAAGAAAAAAAAAAGAATAAAAAAAAAAGAGAAGAAGCTGGAATGACGCATGTGATGAGTGCATATAGAAAGGGTTAATTGGTTAGGTGCATTGCATCCAACGTGCTATAACATATCTGTTAAACTCGGTAAGCTAACAAGTTTGTTGCATTCCAGAAAAGTTTAGCAGTTGGTTTGACATAATATACTGGCCAGCCACCATTACCGTACTAGATCTAAAGGGCCAATTCCAGCAAGTATGTCTAGTTCCGGTAAAAGTCTCGAGGAAGAGAAATCGGAGATACAGATCATGAAAGAAGAGGTAAATCGATTGAGACAGCAGATAACGGAGATGCACCTAGCCTGGGCTAGGGGACAGTCCTCACCAAACCTCCCTACTCTCGCATCAGCTCCAGAACACCCACCCCTTGATCCTTCAACGAGCGCCCAGATCTATCCATACTATCAAGGGGAAAACCTTTTTGCCACCCAAATTCCACCAGCCAAACAAAATCCTCCTCCCACGGTCACCCCTATTTTTGTGGCACCTCCACCTGCTAATCTACAAAAGTCATCCGGTGAGCCGCATGTTCAAATCCACGACAATTCTTACTATCCTCCCGAGCCTACCTTTAGGGCTCCTGAACCGCATCCATACACCCCTCATTGGGATAACCCGGGAGAACCGGAAAAGCACTTCCAAAGTTCGGAACATGAGGAAGTTATTAGAAAAGTTAAGAGCCTGGAGCAGTCCTTCAGGAATATGCACGGTTTGGGCAACCAGGTCAGTGTCGCTTACAAGGATCTGTGTCCATTCCCAGATGTCCAGTTGCCAGCCGGGTTCAAAATGCCCAAGTTTGACCTATACGAGGGGCATGGTGATCCAGTAGCCCATCTTCGAGGGTTTTATAGTAAAATGCGAGGAGCCGGAGGACGAGACGAGATTCTGATAGCTTACTTCGGTCAGAGTTTGGGGGGATCTGCACTAGAGTGGTACACTAGGCAGGATCCGAGCAGATGGTTTACATGGGATGATTTGGCTCAAGCATTCATTGGCCAGTTCCAGTACAATCTTGAAATAGTCCCAGACCGCTTATCATTGCTAAAGTTAGAGAAGAAACCCGCCGAAAGCTTCAGAGAATTTGGTTTCCGCTGGAGGAAACAGGCAGCAAGGGTAGATCCGCCTATGAGAGAGAACGAGATGGTGGATTACTTCCTGCAGACACTGGAGCCAACCTATTTCGGACATCTGGTGACGTCCGTGGGTAAGTCATTCACTGAGGTGATAAAGATGGGGGCTATGATCGAGGAAGGTTTGAAAGGTAATAAGATCATGAGTTATTCAGCGTTAAAGGCCACCACCCAAGCTATTCAAAGTGGTACCGGAGGAGTGCTCGGGAAAAAGAGGAAAGAAGAAGTCACGGCAGTCGAGTCCGGAACATGGTTCAGAAACAGAGGCCCCGCACCCCAGTATAACCCGCTACAGCCTCACCACCAAAATTACTTCCACAATCCATATAACCACCCGCAACATTACTATCCAGCACCTGATCCCCTATTTTACTGTCCATCACGCCCAGTCATATGCCACACCTCCCGTCCATGCACTATGGCGTGCACCGAACCCGCAAAATAATTATCCAACCCCAAGAGCATATAGAAACCCCACGGGCGCGGGTTTTCGTCCGAACCAAGCATTCAAGAGCGACAGGGCGCCAAGGCCAAAGACTTTTACTCCCTTGGGAGAGTCTTACACCAGTTTGTTCCATCGTTTGAAGCAAGTAGGGTTTCTAAATCCGGTCGAGGCTAAGCTACCAAACCCTCTTCCAAAGAATCTGGATCATTCAATAAATTGTGCATACTGCTCAGGATGTCCGGGGCACGACACAGAAAAGTGTTGGCGGTTGAAAACAGCCATCCAGGAACTTATCGACACTCGCCGAATTGAGGTCCAGACTCCGGCGGAGCCCAACATCAACCAAAATCCACTTCCAACTCATCATGAGACCAACATGATCGAGTTGGTACGGGTAGAAGAGGGAAAGGAGAAAACCTCTCAGGCTATAATGATGATCAAGTCTAGTGGGGTAAGAATGAAAAAGGGGGATTGGAAGCAGAAAAGGGAAGTGTGAACAAAGCGCCCATGAGGCCAGAGGGAGAAAAAATAGTTGTACCAGGGGTAGCAACCAGACCCATTTTAACTGTAGCGGGTGTTCGAGTGGATCCTTTCATCATCAAGCCAGTAATATAGTTGCCAATAGCTGATAGCAAAGCTATTCCATGGAATTATGATCGGGTCACGACAACCTACAAAGGAAAAGAAGTTAAAGAAGAAGTATGCGAAGCGCAAGGGCTGACCCGTTCAGGGAGATGTTTTGCCCCTGCAGAATTGAGGAAGACCACTCCGGCAACACTGAAAAAGCCGGTAACTGACGAAGAGGCAGAGGAATTCCTGAAAAAGATAAAGCTACATGATTATTCTGTCTTAGAACAGCTGAAGAAAACCCCTGCGCAAATCTCATTGTTGTCCTTGCTGATACATTCTGAAGAACACCGACAAGCTTTGATGAAAGTTCTGAATGAGGCCCACGTACCTGATAAAATCTCAGTGAGTCATTTGGAGAAGATCACCAATAGGATCTTCGAAGAGAATCGGATCACCTTCACCGATGACGAGTTGCCTGAGGAAGGCACCGAGCACAACAGGGCTTTATATCTTACGATGAAGTGTGAGGAGTCGGTGGTCAGCAAAGTCCTGGTCGACAATGGGTCCAGTGCGAACATTTGTCCTCTCTCTACACTACACAAGTGTAAAGTGGATATCGGCAGAATATGCAAGAATAGCATATGTGTCCGAGGGTTTGATGGAGGAGTCAAGGCATCGGTCGGGGACATAGTGTTAATCTTGACAATCGGACCAGTGGAGTTCACCATGGAATTCCAGGTGCTTGACATGGTAGTTTCATATAACCTTCTGATAGGGCGACCGTGGATCCATGCTGCAAAAGCAGTTCCATCCAGCCTACACCAACTAGTCAAGTTTGAGTGGGACCAACAGGAGATCGTAGTCCATGGAGAGAATGATCTACAACCGGGCACCATCGTCCCCTTTGTTGAGACAGAAGAGGATGTTGGGCCATGGGTATACCAGATCTGCGATGTGGTATCCGCCAACCGAGTTCCAGAAGGGGAATGCATTCTCAATGACAAAATAATTACTGCAGACGTCATGGTGGCTCAAGAAATGTTGAAAAACGGTTTCGTACCGGCAAAGGTTTAGGTGCATCTCTGCAAGGAATCATACAACCGGTATCTGTGGTCGAAAATGTGGGAACCTTCGGCTTGGGATTCAAGCCAACATCGGAGGACATCCAGCGAGCCAAGAGGAATAAGCAGAAGATATGGGTGCTCCCAAAGCCTGTTCCGCGCCTTTCCCGATCTTTTGTCAGGTCTGGAGTGAGAGGACATCCGACGACAAAGGTTCCCAGTCCTATGGTTAGGCCAGACGAAGAGTTCTTAAGAAAATTCGAGGACCTATTCACAGATGTATGCATGCTAGAGGATGGCGAAGGATCCAGCCATGCCGATATACAGTTTGTGGGATCGAAAGCAAAGTTGAATAATTGGAAGGATACTCCTCTCCCTGTCCGGAAGGAGTCTTGGTAGTTTGTTTTGGATTGTTTTCTTTCGAAATTTTGTGTTGGGATTGTCCCCGAAGTAAAATCCGTTTGTTTCGGTTCGTTTTGATTTGAGTTCGCAAGTTTGTTTTTCCTTGTACTATTCCCATTAATGAAATTTTGTTCCTTTCGTTTCTAATTTTGTTTATTTTCCTTCTTTTTACTTTTCTGAACAACTTTCTTTCAACTGATCTTAATGATATGGCGTGCTTAAAGATTAATCAACCCAGTCTAGAAAGTCAATCGGGTTTGGAAATAATAACGCATGAAATAAGAGGTGACGAGAGTGAATCGGAATACGGCGATGATGAAGCCGTAGAAGAAATCGGTGAAGAATTAAGTCAATTCGAGGAAAAACCCAAACCAAATTTAAATGATACTGAGGCTGTTAATCTGGGGGACACAGATGACGTCAAAGAAACCAGAATAAGTGTCCATATTGAACCCAACCTGAAAGAAGAATTGATCAAAACACTCATGGAGTTTAAAGACATTTTCGCATGGTCGTACGACGACATGCCAGGACTCAGCACTGACCTAGTGGTCCACAAATTACCTACTCACCCGGCATGCCCGCCCGTCAAACAAAAACTGCGGAAATTTAAGACGGAGATGAGTGTAAATATCAAGGAGGAAGTAACTAAGCAGTTGCAGGCGAAAGTCATTCGTGTCACTCGATACCCTGAATGGTTGGCTAACGTAGTACCGGTGCCAAAGAAAGACGGAAAGATCAGAGTATGCATGGATTACCGCAATTTCAACAAGGCGAGTCCTAAGGATAATTTCCCACTTCCCAATATCCATATCCTGATTGATAATTGCGCTGGACGTGAAATTGGATCCTTTGTGGACTGTTATGCGGGATATCATCAGATCTTGATGGATGAAGAGGATGCAGAAAAGACGACTTTTATCACACTGTGGGGGACTTATTGTTACAGGGTGATGCCGTTTGGTTTGAAGAATGCAGGGGCAACATACATGAGGGCAATGACTACGGTATTCCATGACATGATACACAAGGAAATTGAAGTGTACGTGGATGATGTGATCATAAAATCTAGACGTCGAGAAGACCACGTTGCCGACCTCGGGAAGTTCTTTCAAAGACTTCGAAGATACGACATCAAGCTCAATCCAGCCAAATCATTCGGAGTTCCATCAGGAAAGTTGCTCGGATTCATCGTCAGCCGACGGGGCATTGAGTTGGACCCATCCAAAATCAAGTCCATCCAGGAGTTACCTCCACCAAGGAATAAAACAGAGGTAATGAGTTTGCTGGGAAGGTTAAATTACATCAGTAGGTTTATTGCTCAGCTTACAGCAAACCTGTGAGCCCATATTCCGTCTGTTGAAGAAAGACGCTGCGATAGAATGGACGACAAAATGTCAGGAAGCGTTTGACCAAATCAAAGGGTATCTATCAAACCCACCCGTACTGGTTCCGCCTGAACCTGGTAGACCCCTGATTCTTTATCTGACGGTTTTGGAGAATTCGTTCGGCTGCGTACTGGGGCAGCATGATCTTACTGGAAGGAAGGAACAGGTCATTTACTATCTCAGTAAGAAATTCACAGTCCACGAGGTTAAGTACACTCATTTGGAAAAGACATGCTGTGCTTTGACTTGGGTAGCCCAAAAGCTGAAACATTATTTGTCTTCTTACACCACTTACCTCATTTCGCGTTTGGATCCGTTGAAGTATATTTTCCAGAAACCTATGCCTACATGGAGGTTAGCAAAATGGCAAATATTACTTACAGAGTTCGACATCATATATGTGACAAGGACGGCTATTAAAGCTCAAGCCCTAGCCGATCACTTAGCTGAGAATCCTGTTGATGATGGATACGAACTTTTGAGGACGTATTTTCCAGACGAAGAAGTATTGCAAATTGATGGGTTGGAGTTAACCGAGGATCTAGGGTGGAAGCTTTTCTTCGACGGAGCGGCAAACGCAAAAGGAGTCGGAATAGGAGCAGTACTTATCTCTGAAACGGAACATCATTATCCTGTTACTGCTCAACTGCGTTTTCATTGTACCAACAATATGGCTGAGTATGAGGCATGCATCTTAGGGTTGCGATTAGCAGTAGACATGGATGTATAGGACGTCTTGGTCTTGGGGGACTCGGACCTTCTGGTACATCAGATTCAGGGAGAATGGGAAACCAGAGATTTGAAGCTTATCCCATATCGTCAATGTTTGCATGATCTGACCAAGCGTTTTCGATCAGTAGAATTCAGGCATATCCCAAGGATGCATAATGAGGTTGCCGATGCTCTGGCTACTTTGGCGTCAATGCTACATCACCCGGACATGGTTCGTGTTGATCCATTACATATTCAGACCCGGAATCAGCATGCTTATTGCAATATGATAGAGGAAGATATGGATGGCGAGCCATGGTTTCATGACGTCAAAGAATACCTCAGGTTAGGAATATACCCAGAGCAAGCAACTGGAGATCAAAAGAGAGCTATTCGGCGATTGGCAAACGGATTTTTTCTTAGTGGAGGGGTGTTGTACAAAAGAACCCCAGATTTGGGATTGTTGATATGTATAGATGCAAGTCAAGCCACAACGGTGATGACAGATATATACTCCGGAGTTTGTGGGCCACACATGAGCGGATATGTATTGGCAAAGAAGATTCTTCGAGCAGGATATTACTGGCTTACTATGGAGCGTGATTGTATAAGTTTTGTGCGAAGATGCCATCAGTGTCAGATACACGGAGATTTGATTCATTCTCCACCGACTGAATTGCATACAATGTCGGCACCATGGCCGTTTGTTGCATGGGGTATGGATGTTATTGGACCTATAGAACCTGCGGCTTCCAATGGTCATAGGTTCATTTTGGTAACGATCGATTATTTTACTAAGTGGGTGGAGGCCAAAACCTTCAAATCAGTGACCAAGAAGGCGGTGGTGGACTTCGTACATTCCCACATCATCTGTAGGTTTGGAATTCCAAAGATAATCATCATAGATAACGGTGCCAATCTTAACAGCGGATTGATGAAGGAGGTATGTCAACAGTTCAAGATTACATACCGAAATTCCACACCATATCGTCCCAAAGCAAATGGTGCGGTTGAGGCAGCAAACAAGAATATAAAGAAGATATTGAGGAAGATGGTAGAAGGGTCTAGGCAATGGCATGAAAAGTTACCATTCGCACTGTTGGGTTATCGCACTACCGTCCGGACTTCGGTAGGTGCAACTCCTTACTTGTTGGTGTACGGGACTGAAGCAGTAATACCCGCAGAAGTTGAAATTCCATCCCTCCGAATTGTCGCTGAAGCTGAGATTGACGACGATGAGTGGGTCAAAGCCCGATTGGAGCAATTGAGCTTGATCGATGAAAAGAGATTGACAGCAGTATGTCATGGCCAATTCTATCAAAAGAGAATGGCAAGAGCATATAACAAGAAGGTACGTCCCCGGAAATTCGAGGTGGGACAACATGTGCGGAAGAGAATTCTACCACATCAGGCCGAAGCGAAAGGCAAGTTCGCT
The DNA here is from genome assembly GCA_032618575.1 of Nicotiana noctiflora. Lineage (NCBI taxonomy): Eukaryota > Viridiplantae > Streptophyta > Magnoliopsida > Solanales > Solanaceae > Nicotiana > Nicotiana noctiflora. The sequence goes on from JASVEL010000121.1 coordinate 60,044, forward strand.
CCAAATTGGCGGGGACCATTTGTTGTGACTAGGGTATTATCCAACGGCGCGCTATGTCTAACTGATATTGAGGGAAGATGCACTGATATGGCTATCAATTCCAATGCAGTCAAGAGATATTATGTGTAATTCTTTAATGCATTTGTCAACGTTTGGTTTTGTTTGTTTGTATTTGGCATTTTTCGGGGAGTGAAATGACAGAGGCAATTTTTCTACTACCCAAACACTTTAACCCTTGTTTTCCTCTTTGAGCCTTAATTATTCTTTTATATACCCTCTTTTGGAATCATTAAAGAAAATGCGTAACAAAATAGGAAAAGAAACAAAGAAAGGACACAAGAAAAAGTGAACTACGTTTGACCTGATTCCTCAAGAAGGATACGTAGGCGCCACACGGCTCGGTCATAATAAAATAAAAATCAAAGATTCCCCAAGCAACAAAACGGGGGCAGAAGTCATGTTTCGTTTGAAGATAGTGTGGATTCCGAAAGTTGTAATGAGCTACCCGTTGAGGTTAAATCCCTTTTCTCTAGCCTCGTACACTAAAACCGCATTAATGACCAAAAAGACCTCTCGATCAGTATTTGAGAAATGCCAAGCCACGCAAATGAAAGCCAAGAAGGACACTCCGATCCTCGGCTGAGTCCAGGATTCTCAAGCTAAAAAATGGATAGCCATTTAGAGGAAGTTTCGTGGATAATACCCCAGCCTGGAAAGAAAGCAAAATGAGAGAGTCTTAACGGTGAAAACCCTCGCGGGCACCTTAAGGCGAAGAAAGCTAAGAGAAACAAAATGAGAGAGTCCTACGGTGAAAACCTTTACAGGCACCCTAAGGCAACGGGAGGTCAAGAGAAATGAGAGAATCTCATTAGTGAAAACCCTTTGAAGGGCACTATGAGGTGACAAGGCGAGATGGTTACCAGGTGTCCGCATGAGACAAGGTTGGGACATTCGTTTGCTTCTAGCAAAACGCGGCCATCAGAAAGTGATTGACATAAATAGACTGGATAGATTAATCTCAAAGGCGCGGCATAACCATTGGATCAGTTACACATTCAGATAAGTTTTTTCCCAGTTTTGAGTTCAGAAAAGTTTTCCCTTTCTTTTGTCATTCGCGGTCAGCATTCTTTATCTATCATTTTTCTCTTCTTTTGTTTTTGAAAATTGACTTTTCAAAGCTTACTACCAAGTCTCCCAAAGCGGTACAATGAAGATGAATAGGCGTGGAACGAGGCAATAAGGCAAAAGTCATTCCGATATTAAGATTGGAATGACAGGTTGATTGGAAGGTTCACGGGAATTATGGAGTACGATGGACACATATTACACATCCGGAAGATGATTTCTCACAACAGATCATCGACTAAAAGGGTCGGACCAAACCGAAGGTTGGAATAAAAGGAGAGATGAGATACCATATGTGGAAAGAGCACCATCCCCAGCAAGTGTCAACGTCGTCCCCAAAAGTTCGAGGGAGGCCAAGCAGCTGAAAGAGAAAAGGAAAATTGCCCCGACAAGAGTGGCACGACCACTCACTGCGTTTTGAAACTAACAATTTTTCTTTGATTTAAAGCAGGAAAAGAGGGTTCGTCGGCGGAAAAGCATGCCGCGTAGAAGGTCATCAAACTGGGGCAGAAAATTTTCTCCCATTGCAAAAAATTTCTTGAAAGCAAATACCCAGTGGATAAGGATAACGAGATTTCGGGAAATACCAGTTCTGAGCAGAATAGTGTTGAGAGAGGCCAGACAACACGAGGGGTGATCTTTGAGCTTGGTATCATCCCCAGCAGTCGTTGGAAAATGAAACACCAACTCCAAGATTTCCCCCAGCAGCATTATATCCCATAAGTTTTTCAAGGAAGCAGAGGCGTGAGTCCCGGAGGAGGTCTAGGAAGAAGTAAAAGGAAAAGGGGTCCCCCGCCAGGGTAATCCTCAGTTAATGACATTTTAATCCCCGGCGAGTCCGAGAGAGAACGAAGGGTGAAAGAAATAGAAAAAGAGGAAATAAAGAATACTTCCCCAGCAGCATCATCCCCAGCAAACAGTTCCAAAGATATCTCCAGCAGCCAAAGGAAAAGTAACACGACCCGTGGGAAAGAAATTCCAAGACAAGGTAATTCAGAAGAAAAGGGTGGCCCAAGAGACGATGCAGGAAGAAGAAAATGGTACAGGAAACAAAGGAAGGCGATAAGGATCGGATGAAATTAGTGAGTTGTAGTTGAAGTCAGGGAGCCCGCCTGAAGAATGGAGTGGCGATTTAATTTTGAAGTTGTAGTTGAAGTCGGGGAGCCCGCCTGAAGAATGGAGTGGCGATTTAATTTTGAAGTTGTAGTTGAAGTTAGGGAGCCCGCCTGAAGAATGGAGTGGCGATTTATTTTGAAGTTGTAGTTGAAGTCAGGGAGCCCGCCTGAAGAATGGAGCGGCGATTTTATTTTGAAGTCGTAGTTGAAGTCAGGGAGCCCGCTTGAAGAATGGAGTGGCGATTTATTTTGAAGTTGTAGTTGAAGTCGGGGAGCCCGCCTGAAGAATGGAGTGGCGATTTATTTTGGTAGTTGAAGTCAGGGAGCCCGCCTGAAGAATGGAGTGCCGATTTATTTTGATGTTGTAGTTGAAGTCAGGGAGCCCGCCCGAAGAATGGAGTGGCGATTTATTTTGAAGTCGTAGTTGAAGTCAGGGAGCCCGCCTGAAGAATGGAGTGGCGATTTATTTTGAAGTCGTAGTTGAGGTCAGGGAGTCCGCCTGAAGAATGGAGTGGCGATTTATTTTGAAGTTGTAGTTGAAGTCAGGGAGCCCGCCTGAAGAATGAAGTGGCGATTTATTTTGAAGTTGTAGTTGAGGTTAGGGAGTGGCGATTTATTTGTGAAGTCGTAGTTGAAGTCAGGGAGCCCGCCTAAAGAATGGAGTGGCGATTTATTTTGAAGTCATAGTTGAAGTCGGGGAGCCCGCCTGAAAAATGGAGTGGCGATTTATTTTGAAGTCGTAGTTGAAGTCAGGGAGCCCGCCCGAAGAATGGAGTGGCGATTTATTTTGAAGTCGTAGTTGAAGTCAGGGAGCCCGCCTGAAGAATGGAGTGGCGATTTATTTTGAAGTTGTAGTTGAGGTCAGGGAGCCCGCTGAAGAATGGAGTGGCGATTTAATTTTGAAGTTGTAGTTGAAGTCGGGGAGCCCGCTTGAAGAATGGAGTGGCGATTTATTTTGAAGTTGTAGTTGAAGTCGGGGAGCCCGCCTGAAGAATGGAGTGGCGATTTATTTTGAAGTCGTAGTTGAAGTCGGGGAGCCCGCTCGAAGAATGGAGTGGCGATTTATTTTGAAGTTGTAGTTGAAGTCGGGGAGCCCGGCTGAAGAATGGAGTGGCGATTTATTTTGAAGTTGTAGTTGAAGTTAGGGAGCACGCCTGAAGAATGGAGTGGCGATTTATTTTGAAGTTGTAGTTGAGGTCGGGGAGCCCGCCTGAAAAATGAAGTGGCGATTTATTTGTGAAGTCGTAGTTGAAGTCGGGGAGCCCGCCTGAAGAATGGAGTGGCGATTTATTTTGAAGTTGTAGTTGAAGTCGGGGAGCACGCTTGAAGAATGGAGTGCCGATTTATTTTGAAGTTGTAGTTGAAGTCGGGAGCCCGCCGAAGAATGGAGTGGCGATTTATTTTGAAGTCGTAGTTGAAGTCGGGGAGCCCCTTGAAGAATGGAGTGGCGATTTATTTTGAAGTCGTAGTTGAGGTCGGGAGCCCGCCGAAGAATGGAGTGGCGATTTATTTTGAAGTTGTAGTTGAAGTCGGGGAGCCCGCTGAAGAATGAAGTGGCGATTTATTTTGAAGTTGTAGTTGAGGTTAGGGAGTGGCGATTTATTTGTGAAGTCGTAGTTGAAGTCAGGGAGCCCGCCTAAAGAATGGAGTGGCGATTTATTTTGAAGTCATAGTTGAAGTCAAGGAGCCCGCCTGAAGAATGGAGTGGCGCTTTATTTTGAAGTCGTAGTTGAAGTCAGGGAGCCCGCCTGAAGAATGGAGTGGCGATTTATTTTGAAGTCGTAGTTGAAGTCAGGGAGCCCTCCTGAAGAATGGAGTGGCGATTTATTTTGAAGTTGTAGTTGAGGCCAGGGAGCCCGCCTGAAGAATAGAGTGGCGATTTAATTTTGAAGTTGTAGTTGAAGTCAGGGAGCCCGCCTGAAGAATGAATGGCGATTTATTTTGAAGTTGTAGTTGAAGTCAGGGAGCCCGCCTGAAGAATGGAGTGGCGATTTATTTTGAAGTTGTAGTTGAGGTCAGGGAGCCCGCCTGAAGAATGGAGTGGCGATTTATTTGTGAAGTCGTAGTTGAAGTCACGGAGCCCGCCTGAAGAATGGAGTGGCGATTTATTTTGAAGTTGTAGTTGAAGTCAGGGAGCCCGCTTGAAGAATGGAGTGGCGATTTATTTTGAAGTCGTAGTTGAAGTCGGGGAGCCCGCCTGAAGAATGGAGTGGCGATTTATTTTGAAGTTGTAGTTGAAGTCAGGGAGCCCGCCGGAAGAATGGAGTGGCGATTTAATTTTGAAGTTGTAGTTGAAGTCAGGGAGCCCGCCTGAAGAATGGAGTGGCGATTTATTTTGAAGTTGTAGTTGAAGTCGGGAAGCCCGCCTGAAGAATGGAGTGGCGATTTAGTTTTGAAGATGTAGTTGAAGTCAGGAAGTCCGCCTGAAGAATGGAGTGGCGATTTAGTTTTGAAGATGTAGTTGAAGTCAGGAAGCCCGCCTGAAGAATAGAGTGGTGGTTTATTTTGAAGTTATAGTTTAATGTAAGGGAGCCCGTCTGAAGAATGGAGTGGCGATTTAATTTTGAAATTGTAGTTGAAGTCAGGGAGCCCACCTGAAGAATGGAGTGGCAATTTATTTTGAAGTTATAGTGGATGTAAGGGAGCCCGCCTGAAGAATGAAGTGGCGATTTAGTTTGAATTTATAGTTGAAGTAAGGGAGCCCGCTTGAAGAATGGAGTGGCGATTTATTTTGAAGTTGTAGTTGAAGTCAGGGAGCCCGCATGAAGAATGGAGTGGAGATTTATTTTGAAGTTGTAGTGGAAGTCAGGGAGCCCGCCTGAAGAATGGAGTGGCGATTTATTTTGAAGTTGTAGTGGAAGTCAGGGAGCCCGCCTGAAGAATGGAGTGGCAATTTATTTTGAAGTTGTAGTTGAAGTCAGGGAGCCCGCCTGAAGAATGGAGTGGCGATTTATTTTGAAGTTGTAGTTGAAGTCGGGAGCCCGCTCGAAGAATGGAGTGGCGATTTATTTTGAAGTTGTAGTTGAAGTCGGGGAGCCCGCTGAAGAATGGAGTGGCAATTTATTTGTGAAGTCGTAGTTGAAGTGAGGGAGCCCGCCTCTGAAGAATGGAGTGGCGATTTATTTTGAAGTTGTAGTTGAAGTCGGGGAGCCCGCCTGAAGAATGGAGTGGCGATTTATTTTGAAGTCGTAGTTGAAGTCAGGGAGCCCGCCTGAAGAATGGAGTTGCGATTTATTTTGAAGTTGTAGTTGAAGTTAGGGAGCCCGCCTGAAGAATGGAGTGGCGATTTATTTTGAAGTTGTAGTTGAGGTCAGGGAGCCCGCCTGAAGAATGGAGTGGCGATTTATTTGTGAAGTTGTAGTTGAAGTCAGGGAGCCCGCCTGAAGAATTGAGTGGCGATTTATTTTGAAGTTGTAGTTGAAGTCAGGGAGCCCGCCTGAAGAATGGAGTGGCGATTTATTTTGAAGTTGTAGTGGAAGTCGGGGAGCCCGCCTGAAGAATGGAGTGGCGATTTATTTTTGAATTTGGTTGAGGAAAGCGGTTGAATGTAACGGAAATACCAAGCATGAATCCAAGTTCAAGTCAGGAGCCCGCCTGAAGAGAGGAATGGCGTTTAATTTTCAGAGTTGATGATTGAAGTCAGGAGCCCGCCTGAAGAGAGGAATGGCGTTTTATTTTTCAAAAGATAATGTCGAAGTCAGGGAGCCCGCTTGAAGAATGGAGTGGCGATTTATTTTGAAGTCGTAGTTGAAGTCGGGGAGCCCGCCTGAAGAATGGAGTGGCGATTTATTGTTGAAGTTGGTTGGGGAAAGTGGTAGAGCATAACGAAATCCCCAGTGTGAATCCAAGTTCATAATCGAAAGGAAGGCAACAAGGATCAGAAAGATGAATTCAGACTTCGACGAAGAATAGTTCGAAGACCATAAGGAAGGGACCAACGGTCGGAGTCCGGCAATCAAGATAGGCCGAAGTAACAATTGGCAGAAGAGAAGAAACATCAGAAGGAACGATCAAGCCAACAAAAAGCAAGGTGGCAAAAGCAAGTTGAAGATAGATAGGATCATGTGATCCGTAGGCTAGCCTAGTTTCTTGTTTTATTTTTAGCACGATGTAATGAGGAGATCAGTTAAGCAGTGGAAACAGCAGCAACATCAGTAACAGCAAGATCACAGCAGTTATGGTAGGGAGCCGCCTGAAGAATGGAGTGGCAATTTATTTGTGAAGTCGTAGTTGAAGTGAGGGAGCCCGCCTCTGAAGAATGGAGTGGCGATTTATTTTGAAGTTGTAGTTGAAGTCGGGGAGCCCACCTTGAAGAATGGAGTGGCGATTTATTTTGAAGTCGTAGTTGAAGTCGGGGAGCCCGCCTGAAGAATGGAGTGGCGATTTATTTTGAAGTTGTAGTTGAAGTCGGGGAGCCCGCCTGAAGAATGGAGTGGCGATTTATTTTGAAGTTGTAGTTGAAGTCAGGGAGCCCGCCTGAAGAATGGAGTGGCGATTTTATTTGAAGTTGTAGTTGAAGTCAGGGAGCCAGCCTGAAGAATTGAGTGGCGATTTATTTTGAAGTTGTAGTTGAAGTCAGGGAGCCCGCCTGAAGAATGGAGTGGCGATTTATTTTGAAGTTGTAGTGGAAGTCGGGGAGCCCGCTTGAAGAATGGAGTGGCGATTTATTTGTGAAGTCGTAGTTGAAGTCGGGGAGCCCGCTTGAAGGATGGAGTGGCGATTTATTTTGAAGTTGTAGTTGAAGTCGGGAGCCCCGCTCGAAGAATGGAGTGGCGATTTATTTTGAAGTCATAGTTGAAGTCGGGAGCCCGCTCGAAGAATGGAGTGGCGATTTATTTTGAAGTTGTAGTTGAAGTCATGGAGCCCGCTTGAAGAATGGAGTGGCGATTTATTTTGAAGTCGTAGTTGAAGTCGGGGAGCCCGCCCTGAAGAATGGAGTGGCGATTTATTTTGAAGTTGTAGTTGAGGTCGGGGAGCCCGCCCGAAGAATGGAGTGGCGATTTAATTTTGAAGTTGTAGTTGAAGTCGGGGAGCCCGCCCTGAAGAATGGAATGGCGATTTATTTTGAAGTTGTAGTTTAAGTCAGGGAGCCCGCTGAAGAATGGAGTGGCGATTTATTTTGAAGTTGTAGTTGAGGTCGGGGAGCCCGCCCGAAGAATGGAGTGGCGATTTATTTGTGAAGTCGTAGTTGAAGTCGGGGAGCCCGCTTGAAGAATGGAGTGGCGATGTATTTTGAAGTTGTAGTTGAAGTCGGGGAGCCGCCCGAAGAATGGAGTGGCGATTTATTTTGAAGTCGTAGTTGAAGTCGGGAGCCCACTTGAAGAATGGAGTGGCGATTTATTTTGAAGTTGTAGTTGAGGTCGGGGAGCCCCGGAAGAATGGAGTGGCGATTTAATTTTGAAGTTGTAGTTGAAGTCGGGGAGCCTCTCTGAAGAATGGAGTGGCGATTTATTTTGAAGTTGTAGTTGAAGTCGGGGAGCCCGCCTCTGAAGAATGGAGTGGCGATTTATTTTGAAGTTGTAGTTGAGGTCGGGGAGCCCGCCCGAAGAATGGAGTGGCGATTTATTTGTGAAGTCGTAGTTGAAGTCGGGGAGCCCGTCTGAAGAATGGAGTGGCGATTTATTTTGAAGTCGTAGTTGAAGTCGGGGAGCCCGCCTGAAGAATGGAGTGGCGATTTATTTTGAAGTTGTAGTTGAGGTCGGGGAGCCCCCCGAAGAATGGAGTGGCGATTTATTTTTCAAAAGATAATGTCGAAGTCAGGGAGCCCGCTTGAAGAATGGAGTGGCGATTTATTTTGAAGTCGTAGTTGAAGTCGGGGAGCCCGCCTGAAGAATGGAGTGGCGATTTATTGTTGAAGTTGGTTGGGGAAAGTGGTAGAGCATAACGAAATCCCCAGTGTGAATCCAAGTTCATAATCGAAAGGAAGGCAACAAGGATCAGAAAGATGAATTCAGACTTCGACGAAGAATAGTTCGAAGACCATAAGGAAGGGACCAACGGTCGGAGTCCGGCAATCAAGATAGGCCGAAGTAACAATTGGCAGAAGAGAAGAAACATCAGAAGGAACGATCAAGCCAACAAAAAGCAAGGTGGCAAAAGCAAGTTGAAGATAGATAGGATCATGTGATCCGTAGGCTAGCCTAATTTCTTGTTTTATTTTTAGCACGGTGTAACAAGGAGATCAGCTAAGCAGTGGCAACAGCAGTAACAGCAGTAACAGCGAGATCGCAACAGTCATGGTAGTCCCAGCTACCAGAACTTCCCGAACTACATTGACCTGATTCCCTTTTAGCCAGGGATATGTAGGAGACCTTTGAAGCAAGGTTCGGTCAAAACTTTTCCAAAATGCTTCATACGGAGTGTTCGAATGGGCAAAAATCGCTTATATCCGCTCATTTATCTTTGCACGAAAACTCTGCGTGTCTACGCGCAAAGAGGGGCAGCTGTGAGCACGTGATTTTTGCCTTACTTGAGGAAAGCGGTTGAATGTAACGGAAATACCAAGCATGAATCCAAGTTCATATCAGGGAGCCCGCCTGAAGAATGGAGTGACGATTTATTTGTGAAGTCGTAGTTGAAGTCAGGGAGCCCACTTGAAGGATGGAGTGGCGATTTATTTTGAAGTTGTAGTTGAAGTCAGGGAGCCCGCCTGAAGAATGGAGTGGCGATTTATTTTGAAGTTGTAGTGGAAGTCGGGGAGCCCGCCTGAAGAATGGAGTGGCGATTTATTTTGAAATGGTAGTTGAAGTCAGGGAGCCCGCTTGAAGAACGGATTGGCGATTTATTTGTGAAGTCGTAGTTGAAGTCAGGGAGCCCACCTGAAGAATGGAGTGGCGATTTATTTTTGAATTTGGTTGAGGAAAGCGGTTGAGTGTAACGGAAATCCCCAGCATGAATCCAAGTTCGTAATTAAAAGGAAGTCAACAAGGATCAGAAAGATAGGTTCAGACTTCGAAGGAGAATAGTTCGAAGATCACAAAGAAGGGACCAATGGTCGGAGTTCGGCAATCAAGATAGGCCGAGATAACAATTGTCGGAGGAGAAGAAGCATGTGAAAAAACATCAGAGCCAGCAGGATGGCAAGGAACATGACAAGATCAAGCTGAAAAGACAGATAAGAATTTGCAATACTGTAATTTAGTCTAGCTTCTTATTTTTCGTTTAGTACGATGTAATAAGGAGGTCAGCCGAGCAGTGGCAATAGCAACAACAGCAGTACCAGCAAGATCACAGCAGTCATGGTAGTCCCAGCTACCAAAACTTCCCGAACTACATTGACCTGATTCCCTTTTAGCCAGGGATATGTAGGAGACCTTCTGAAGCGAAGGTTCGGTCAAACTTTTCCAAAATATGCTTCACACGGAGGTCTCAAGCGGGCAAAAATCACTCGTATCCGCTCACTTATCTTTGCACGAAAACTCTTCATGTCTCCGCGCAAAGAGGGGCAGCTGTGAGCACGTGATTTTCGCCCTCGCGACAATTACTCCCAAAAAATTGTAAAGATAAAATAGTCTTGTGTTGTAATTGGATTTCATGGATTTTGTGTGGTCTTTGTTTGACGTTAGCACTTGTCTCTGTGTACGTTATTTGCTAAATTGATCAAAAACACGTGCTACAGACATTTTGGAATTAATTGTGCGTTCGTAAGAATTAATTGACCATAAAGTGTTTAAAATGAAAATTACAAAATTCGCATTCTTGTTCCTTGTCATCAAGAGATTTTATTTAAATGTTAGTGGTTTGAGTATTAATTGTTTAGAGTGGCTTCTATTTGAATGTGGCTAGTGAAGGAAATGAAGCAAAGGGCTAAAATTGCAAGGAATCCGAGCCAAAAATGCCATCTCACCCGGTTCGACCCAGTCTCTTACTAAGACCAAATGACATCGTTCCATTTAAAATAAAGGAATCCAAGTCGTCGATCAGCGTTGATCCGATGGATCACATTAATCACCCCATTGCTTAATCCTGGCCGTTGGATTCTCATCATCCAACGGCCGAAATGAGTTAATCTAAGTCTCAGATACCCCAAACCCTTATGCCCAGTTCATTTCTCATTTTTGCCAAACCCATTCGTCTCCTACAGAGACAAGACGAATTGAGCCTCCGCCGCCTCCGCCGCACTCCGCCTACCGAAAATCGCCTCACGGCGGTTCCGGTAGGCCAAACCACCCCAAATTAACACCGTAGAATCTCCCAAGCCCCCTCTACAAAGATCTAGCAGTCGTTAGGCTCGAATATTGCTTGAACGTTTTGAATATTCGTTTGAAGCTCGCCGAAACTTGAACATCTACCCCAAACCGCCCCAAACTCACCCCAAGCACTCCCTTGACCTCCCTCACACCCCTACTAACCCTGGTTTAGTTCGAATCAAACCCAAAAGCACCAAGCCCCAATTTGAGCCTATGAACCCTAGAAAAACAAGATCAAGATTTTCCGTCAAATTGATTAAAACTTAGGGTCTAATAGAGTTTAATTGAGTTGTTCTCGAGTTGAGAACATTTCAATTAAACTCTATTTGACCTCAAAGTGGCTAACCCGGTTCAAGTCGTGAATGCTGAGGTAATTCTTTATTATGCTTCTGTTCGTTTGTTCAAATCTTGTTGTTCGTCTGTTTGTTTGAGATGATTCTTTACTATTTTTATTTTTATCATTTTGTTCTCTTTTTCTCCGATCTCAAGACCGTTTATATGGTCAATTGTGTTGCTTCTTTGATTGCGGATTGTGCTTGTTATTGAGTGTGCTTATTCGATCCGATTATTGAAATCGAATAATGTTTATACACTGTTTTGTTTATGCCTAAGTGCTATGAGCCGAAAGTTTATTCGTCGACTGTGTGTTATCGATTATAAATGTTGTAATTGACTAATCGAATGTCGTCGATTTACTTTCGTAGGTCTGTTTTTTAGAAACAACAAGGCAGTAATTTCCTTGTTACTGATTAATTTCTTATTTGAATCACTGTGGAGTTGGAGTTTGAATTGCCTGTGTTTGAATTAGTAACAAGTTGGTTATAGCTGAATTAAGCTCAGTCTCATAAATTAGTAACTAGTGGACTGCCACCATGTGAGCACATGTTGAGCCATTAGGATAGCCCATAATAATATGCCCCCTTGAGTAGTGGAACCTGCTGTACAGCAGGCCACTGACTGCCCTCTGAAACCAGGAATTATTAATTAGTAAAGCCTACACCTAGACATTTTAAGTGCCCAGAACAGAATAAAGAATGGGCTAGACAGAAGGGGGATGCCAGGGAATATCATGGGCTGGGCAGGGGCTTAGTTTACGATTGGTGGCATCAATCAGGAGTTGTTTTAACTATAAGTAGAAGGGACTGACAGTGAGAGAGGGGGAAAAAACATAGGGAGAGACTGATAGACACACATACTGAAAGAAACAGGGAGAGTTCATTAGAGAGAGTTTCAGAGGATATACAGGGAGGGCATTTTGAGTTTGAGGACACACACAGTAGGGAGATACACTTAAGAGTATTCTGAAATAGGAGCAGTCTGAGAGAGATATAGCTATTAAGAACATTTTTGAAAAGCAGTGAGTTTTGGAGAGCTTTGAGAGTTGAAAGAGAAAGGTTACTGTTTCATTACCACTTCTCGTATCATTGCTGGTTGTTTACATTTCAGATCCTAGTTTCAAATTTGACTCTTGGTATTATTCTTGGGGTTATTCTATTGATACTATTTAAAGAACAGGGCAAGATACCACAAGAAAGCTAACTATACCATAAATACGAAAGTTTCCCTACTTAAAGGGGCTGGCTTCAACAACAGCTAACGTTGGTTATAGTACAAAAGTTTTCCGAGTTAATTTGTTTATAGTCTCAAAAGTTTTCCTACAAACGGGGCTGGCTTCTACAACCCATAGGGGAGGGCTTGCCAAGCTACACATCTAGTTAGCTTTCTTGTGGTATCTTGCCCTGTTCTTTACTACTGTAAAACTTTCGTACTATAATAAGATAACTTTCTTACAGTATACTTACCCTATTTTTCATACATGGACCGGCCTTTCCATCCATTCGAAAGAAAGAACAAGAGAGAAATTTATAAAGCACTCATAAGTAGTATTTCACAAAGGATTTTGAAGGTTTACAAGATGATTGCTAGATGATTAACCTCTCGGCTCTTTGAATTCAATTTGGAGTGTTGTGGTAGACTGTTATTTGGTTGCTGGAAGTTGATATTGCTGCTGCTACTTCCTCACTGATTTCTTTTTCTTTTGCTCTTCAATATCCAGGTACATATCTCTATCAATGCAGTCATTGAAGTTGAAATAAAATGCTTATGGATTTATTTCAGTCAAAGGATGCATATTGTATTTAGTTTATGTTAGTTGTTTATTTTCTTACTATATGAATGATGGATACATATCTGTATAAATAAAACTGTCGAACTGTGGACTGCTATTGGGATATTTGACATTGCTCATGACTGCCTTAATCTGATTTGGATATTATGTTGTCAACGTCTAATAATTCGTAGAAGGGTCTAATTTCGTTAATTGCTAGAATTTTGAGAGTGATTTGAAATAGTTATAGTTGATTTAGGTTATATGATTAGCATAGAGTTCTCAAATAATATAATGTGATTTGAAATTACACTTCAATTGTAAATAGTTTAAATTTGTTCTTACGAATTTGATTAATAAAATCAGGAGGTAATTAAGTTGAAAATCATTTCTAAAGTTTGAATTCTCATGTAGTAACAGCCAATTCGATATTAGATCCTGAATCACTTGATCATTAGTTCAATATTCTCAATTGTTGTCTATGCTTGCCTTAATAGAGTTCCAGTACCTCATAATGAAATAATTTGAATAAAAGTCAAAAATCAGAAAGTTCAATGGCTTTATCAAAGTGAATGCATGACTTACGTGTGTCTGTGAAATCTAAAGAGTGTAAAGTTGTGTGTAAAAATTAAAGTTCAATGTAAAAGGGAAGTCCGGGCTTAACATAAGAGATCTGGGTTCCTTTGCAAGCCAGACTCGGTCCAGTAACAGAAGGCCCAAAAATGAATCATATAACCCATGCAGGTCCAGCCTTCCACAAGGCAGGACTAATCACATTCCAGCTATGGGCCAAACTTTCTTAGGCCTAAATTATTATTGGAAGACCATTTGCTTTCATAAAACAATTAATTAGTTAGGAATATGGAAATTCACTCATAAATATGAAATTGAGTTTTGAATTAGGTTGTGAGTTCAAGCTAAAAGGGTACTCCATTTTGTTTGAATTCGGACTTGAATTCGAAGGTCGAATTTATATTCGTGAGTTAATTGACCCTTAGAGACAAAACAAAAATAGAAAATTTAGTTACTTTAGTTTGGACTTTTAATAAATAAATGAGACGAGTCTCGCCAAATTAAATATACAATTGCGAGACCCTCATCAATTACTTAATTGAAAAAGTGCTTAGTATTCGGGACGAGCCGTTTAGCGAATTTCACGGCCTTCTCAAAAGATAACAACACGTCAGTTGCTTTAGGCACGCTTTTAATAATCTTACCTTCCTAAATACGGGTGTACATTTCATGTGACCCAAATCTTACTCTCGGCGAAATTGAAATACATTAAAGTCACAGGCGTACCGGTTGCGGTGTGACTCGAAATATGTTTTCGTGACGTCGCAATTCTTCTAAAATTAAAAGCGGAACATTAAAAACACATAGTTAAAAAATATAAAGAAATCAGATAAAAACAAAAATTGCAGTTGAGCGACCGTGCTAAAATCACGGAACTCGGGAATGCCTAACACCTTCTCCCGGGTTAACAGAATTCCTTATCCGGATTTCTGGTTCGCGGACTGTTAAACAGAGTCATTCTTTTCCTCGATTCGGGATTCAACCGGTGACTTGGGACACCATAAATCTCCCAAGTGGCGACTGAATTAATTAAATTAATTCCGTTTCGATTGTCCTTTAATTGGAAAAAACTCCATCGCGCCCTCGCGGATTAGCGCCAAAAGGAGATGTGACAGCTGTGGCGACTCTGCTTGGGACAGGGACCCAGAACTTAGGTTCAGGGTTCAAGAATTCGAGTTCAGTTAAACTATATGGCTCCGCCAGAGTTAAAAGAATTGAAGGAGCAGTTGTAGGATTTACTTGAAAAGGGTTTCATTAGACCCAGTGTTTCATCGTGGGTGCACCAGTATTATTTGTAAAGAAGAAAGATGGTTCGATGAGAATGTGCATTGACTATCGGTAGTTGAATAAGGTGACTATCAAAAATAAATATCCACTTCCGCGAATTGATGATTTATTTGACCAATTTCAGGGTGCCAAGGTATTTTTGAAGATAGATTTGAGATCTGGCTATCACCAGCTGAAGATTAGGGCATCTGATGTCCCTAAGACAGCGTTCCGCACTCGGTATGGACATTATGAATTTCTGGTAATGTCTTTTGGGTTGACAAATGCTCCAACAGCTTTTATGGAATTAATGAATCGGGTGTTCCGGCCTTATTTATACTTGTTTGTAATAGTCTTCATTGATGACATATTAATATATTCCCGCAGTCAGGAGGAGCATGCGCAACATCTCAGAGTGGCCTTACAGACTCTGAGAGATAGCCAGCTATATGCAAAATTTTCAAAGTGTGAATTTTGGCTAAGTTCGGTTGCATTCCTAGGTCATATTGTGACGGCAGCAGGTATTCAGGTTGATCTGAAGAAGATTGAGGCAGTCAAGAACTGGCCTAGACCGACATCAGCCACAGATATTCGGAGTTTCTTGGGGTTAGCGGGTTATTATCGCCGATTCGTAGAAGGATTTTCGTCTATTGCAACCCCATTGACCAGATTGACCCAGAAGGGTGTTCAATTTGAATGGTCCGATGAATGTGAGGCGAGCTTTCAAAAGCTCAAGACAACCTTGACCACAGCACCGATATTGGTTTTACCCACAGGTACGGGACCTTATACTGTTTATTGTGATGCTTCCCGTATTGGGCTTGGTGCGGTGTTAATGCAGGATGGCAAGGTTATTGCCTATGCTTCGAGGCAGTTGAAGATTCATGAGAAGAATTATCCAGTGCATGATCTAGAATTGGCGGCGATTATTCACGCATTGAAGATCCGGAGGCATTATTTGTATGGTGTAGCATGTGAAGTATACACCGATCATAAGAGTCTTCAGTATTTGTTTAAGCAGAAAGAGTTGAATATGAGGCAGAGAAGGTGGCTAGAGTTGCTAAAAGACTATGATGTTACTATTTTATATCACCCAAGTAAGGCCAATGTGGTGGTCGATGCATTGAGTAGAAAGTCTGCCAGCATGGGTAGTCTTGCATATATTCCGGCCAGTCAGCGACCATTTGCTCTAGACGTCCAGGCATTAGCCAACCGGTTCGTGAGATTAGACATTTCTGAGCCTAGCAGGGTGTTAGCCTGCACGGTCGCTCGTTCGTCTTTATTAGAGCGTATCCGTGAGAAGCAATTTGATGATCCTCATTTGCGTGAGTTGAGAGATACAATACAGCGGGGAGGTGCCACACAGGTAAATCTAGATGATGATGGGGTATTGAAATTGCAGGGTCGAGTTTGTGTGCCCGATGTCGAAGGGATTCGAGAGTTAATCTTAGCGGAGGCCCACAGTTCGCGGTATTCTATTCACCCAGGCGCCGCGAAGATGTACCGGGACTTACGGCAGCACTATTGGTGGCGCAGAATGAAGAAAGATATCGTTGCGTATGTCGCTCGGTGTCTAAATTGTCAGCAGGTGAAATATGAGCACCAGAGACCTGGTGGTGTATTCCAGAGGATTGAAATTCCGAGTGGAAATGGGAGCGGATCACTATGGACTTCGTTACTGGACTTCCTTTGACTCTGAGGAAATTTGATGCTATTTGGGTCAATGTTGATAGGCCGACCAAGTCAGCACACTTTATTCCAGTATCTGTCTTCTACTCGTCGGAGAGGTTAGCGAAGGTTTACATTAGGGAGATTGTTCGTCTTCATGGAGTGCCAGTATCTATTATCTCTGATCGGGTTACGCAGTTTACCTCGCGGTTCTGGAGAGCGGTCCAGCAGGAGTTAGGCACCCAGGTTCAGTTGAGTATAGCATTTCATCCTCAGACGGATGGCCAGTCCGAGAGGACTATTCAGATTCTAGAGGACATGCTTCGAGCCTGTGTTATTGATTTTGGAGGCTCGTGGGACCAGTTTCTGCCATTAGCAGAGTTCGCCTACAATAACAGTTACCAATCTAGCATCCAGATGGCTCCGTATGAGGCGTTGTATGGTAGGCGATGTCGATCACCAGTTGGATGGTTTGAACCGGGAGAGGCTCGATTGTTGGGTACAGACTTAGTTCAGGAGGCCTTGGATAAGGTCAAGACTATTCAGGAGAGATTGCGTGCAGCTCAGTCCAGGCAGAAGACTTATGCGGATCGTAAGGTTCGAGATGTAGATTTCATGGTTGGCGAACGAGTATTGCTCCGAGTGTTGCCTATGAAGGGCGTGATGAGGTTCGGGAAGAAGGGCAACCTCAGCCCTAGGTATATTGGTCCATTTGAGATTCTAGACAAAGTGGGAGGGGTGGCTTACGGATTAGCTTTGCCGCCTAGCTTATCAGCCGTACATCCGGTTTTTCACGTATCTATGCTTCGGAGATACCACGGCGATCCCACACATGTGTTAGACTTCGAATCATGGTTCCATTTGAGCTTTGTTTTATCTGTAAGTCAGGGAAGAACTTTAGTTCACCCATCATACTCATTTCAAATTCACTGCCCATTAATTTTGCAAATTCCTTGCTCAACCTATCTGTAGGGGCCCCAAATATTATATCATCAACATATATTTGTACAAGAAGAAGATCTTTACCTTTTTCCCTTAGGAATAAAGTGCTGTCAATTTTACCTCTTTTGTACCCATGCTCCTGTGACGACCCAAAGGGTCATCACTTGTTTAGTAATCATTCCGAGCTTTGGAGGTCTTGAAAACCTCATTTATAGTTGCCTCGATTTGCGTGCACAGTCCGGGCACAAATCTGGAAAATATTTATGTTGAAATATGTGAAATATGTGAAAAAGTTGAAGAATTTTGATATTAATATTGATATGGTTGACTTTGGTCAACAATTTTGGTAAACGGACTCGGATCCATGATTTGACGGTCTTAGAAAATCCGTAGAAAAATATGGAACTTGGGCGTATGCCGGAATTGAAATCCGAGGTCTAGAACCCCGGTAAAAGAATTTTTCTGTTAAATTGTTTTCTGAAAATGTTTAAGGAAAATGAAACTGAATTTTGATTAAAAAGTACTCGTATCGGGCTCGTATTTTGGTTCCGACGCCCGGTACAGGTCATATATGTTGGTTAAGCGCTTCCTGTAAAGTTTGGTTGAAAACGAGCGTCGTTTGACGTGTTTCGGCCTTAAATTGGATGTTTTGGAAATTTTGAAATTTGAAAGAATTCCTGAGTTTTAAGGCTCAATTCATTGATTTTGATGTTATTTCGGCGATTTGATCGCTCGAGCAAGTTCGTATGATGTTATTGAGTTAGTGTACATATTTGGTTTGGAGCCTCGAGGGCTCGGGTGAGTTTCGGATAGGCATCGGGGTGGTTTTAGACTTGGAAAAACTGCAGAAAATCTGCAGCAGACATTCCTTCTTCGCGTTCGCGTCCACCTGGTAGCGTTCGCGAAGGCTTCTCTTTCCCCTTCTACGCGTTCGCGTCCTTAGGATCGCGCTCGCGTACAACAACATGTACCCCAGCCTTTTTCCTCTACGCGTTCGCGTGAAGGCTCCCGCGTTCGCGGAGCCTGGCCTGCCTCTTCTACGCGTTCGCGTACCGCACCACGCGTTCGCGTAGGCCAAATTGCAATCCCCAAATTTTCTTCTACGCGTTCGCGACTGTGTCCACGCGAACGCGATGCCCATTTCTGTCCAACCCTTTGCGAACGCGACACAGTGCACGCGAACGCGTAGGGTAAATTTCCGCCCAGTGAATTAATACCCAAAACAGAACACTTACGGGATTTTATCCCATTTTCACAAAATCCTTTCTTCTCCACAGCTCTTAGGCGATCTTTGAGGCATTTCTTCATCAAAGTTCATTGGGTAAGTATTGTTTAACTCGTCTTCTTCATTGTTTTCATCAACATCAATCAAATTCTTAGGCTTAAACATGTGTAAATTGGTTGAAAAATTTGAGAAATGGGTATAGTTAGGGCTTTCAAAGAATTTGCGATCTAGACCTCGTTTTGGAGTCGAACTTAAGAACAAATTGTATATTTGAACTCATGGAGGATTGGTGAACTTATTTTGGTTCGAAACTTGAGTTTCGATTATGTGGGCCCGGGGTCGATTTTTACTATTCCGGCAGAATGTTGTAAAAACCATATTTAGCAATATGAACTAGTTTGTTAAGTAGAATTGATGATATTAAATCAATTGTGTATAGATACAATTGGATTGGAGTCAAATTCGAAAGGAAAAGGCATTGCTACGGATTGAATCGTTCGTAAACTTTCGAGGTAAGTGTTTGTTCTATCCTAGCTTGAAGGAATAGGAATTTAGTTATGAATAAATTGTTGATTAAAAGTTATTGGTGTTATACCGGTAATGGAGATAAATTGTTGAAATTATTATCAATTATTGGTTTAAAACCGGTAATTATAAATATTGTTGATGTAGAGATTATTGGCTAAATGCCGGTAATATATATATTTATGAATTGGGATCGTGTGGCGCGCCGACCACTTATATATTTATGAATTGGGATCGTGTGGCGCGCCGACCACTTATATATTTATGAATTGGGATCGTGTGGCGCGCCGACAACTTATATATTTATGAATTGGGATCGTGTGGCGCGCCGACCACTTATATAATAAGAAATGGGATCGTGTGGCACGCCGACCACAAAGTGATTTAAATCTTGGCATTGGCCATAGTTGCCGGTAGCCTATTGATATATTTGGGAGCGGGTGGTACGCCTACCACAAGATGTACTTACTGTGATAGTTGGGAGCGGGTGGTACGCCTACCACGAGATATGAAATGAGAGAGGAATTGAGACATGAAAGTAAGATTTATTCTGTTGATTAGATTATTCTGGATATCACGAGTTATTGATTGTTATTTCAGAGCAGAGTCTTTCCTTATAAATGTATTGTATATATATATATATATATATATATATATATATATATATATATATATATATATATATTGCAACTGTACAGGTTTATGTGGGTGACTGGCCTTAGCCTTGTCACTAGTTCGCTGGGATAGGCCAGGCACTTACCAGCACATGGGGTCGGTTGTGCTGATACTACACTCTGCGCTATTTTTGCGCAGATACAGGTTACGGACAGCAGCAACGGCAGTAGCGACTTGTGGATTTTTCGACTATTGAGATTACGAGGTAGCCTGGCAGGCGTCCGCAGGACCCGTTTTCTCTTCTATCTATGCTTTTCATTCTGTTATCTCATATAATCGAGATAAACAGCTTGTATTTCCTTTCAGACAATTATGTGTATTATTCTTAGAAGTTCGTGAGTATTGTGACACCAGTCTTGGGTAGTGTATCATGTTTGGATTTTTTTTTCTTTATCATATTTGACTAAGTCTTCCGCTAATTTTGATTATTCCGCTGTAATTTATATGTTTTTAATAATAAGTCTTAATAAGAATTTGGTAATTAATGGAGGTGTAATTAATATTTGGCTTGCCTAGCTTCCATTTAGTAGGCGCCATCATGACCCTTGATGGTGGGAAATCCGGGTCGTGACATCAAGCAACTCTGCCTTTTTTGAAGGAGGATGAGACTGGAAAAAAACTCTTTTTTGTTTTCCGGCCAAACAGTGCTCACATTTTTCTAATTTTGTACTTTCAAAATTTGACAATAATTTCTTCTTGGCCAAAACATTTAGTCATTTCTCGCTAATATGGCTAAGCCTCTTATGCCATAATGTTGAAGAGTTATCGCTCTCAACGGTATTCACCATATCAACACAGGTAGAGGCCGTAGTCCAGTATAGACCACGACGCTTTTCCCCACGAGCCACAATCATGGAACCCTTAGTGAGCTTCCACTTTCCAGCACCATTGGTACTAACATATCCCTCAACATCCAAAACACCAACAGAGATCAAGTGCAAACGAACATCAGGTGCATGCTTTACATTGTTTAAAACTAGTTTAGTTCCAATACTAGTTTAGTTCCAATACTAGTTTCCAAACAAATCGTTCCAACACCAGCCACCCTAGATACCATCTCATTACCTATACTCAAAGTTCTAAAGTCACGCTGAGTATAAGATGAGAAAAATTCCTTCCTTGATGTCACATGAGATGCGGAACCACTGTCCACAACTCAGCTTGACTCATCACAAGAAATATTTATCAGATCTGCATCAAGGACAGTAACAAGATCTTCTGTAGTGACGGTGTCCACACGATTGCCATCTTCTTTCTGTTCTTCTTTGTCTCTATTCTCCTTTTCCAAAATCCGGCAGAACTTCTTTGTGTGCCCTTTCTTCCCGCAATGATAACACTCAATATCTTTAAGTCTGCTTCTGGATTTGTTTCTATTATGTTCTCTATTTTGAGAACCTCGATTCTTGTTTCTCCCCTAGAGTCAGTCACGAAGACATCTGATGAGGAGGAACCTTGAGATTTTCTTCTCATCTCTTCATTTAAAAGGCTGCTTTTGGCAAGATTCATAGAGATCATACCATCCGGAGCGGAATTTGATAATGATGTTCTAAGAATTTCCAAGAATCTGGTAGGGAACCTAGTATAAATAAGCCTTGAATTTCTTCATCAAATTTAATGCCCATAGCGGATAACTAGTTCATGATCCCCTGAAAATTATTCAGATGATCTATTATCGTGGAACCATCGTGGTGTTTTAAACCCAGCATCTGCTTTATCAGAAACAACTTGTTGTTTCCTGTTTTTCGAGCATACAAACTTTCAAGGTGCTCCCATAGAGTCCGAGCATGTGTCTCCCCAAAAATATGGTTCAAAACATTATCGTCAACCCACTATCTAATAAAGCCGCAAACCTGCCTATGTAACAAACTTCACTCTTCATCTGATTTATTATCAGGCTTTATAGTGATGAAGACAGGTAGATAGAAATTCTTGACATAGAGCAAATCTTCCATTTTGCCCTTCCAAATGGCATAATTTGTGCCATTCAAAGTAACCATTCTACTAGTGTTGGCTTCCATTATTTATCACAAATATAAATACTATTTATTGTGAGACCAAAGTAATTTTTTTCTGATATGAAAGATCAGATTGTGCTGCAACCACTGAGCATACTTAGATAGAAATCTAGCTCTAATACCACTAGTTGGGAATAAACCCCGTAAAATAGTATTCACGGTATTAGTGATAAACGCAAAACACAAAGTAATGGTTAAATCAGCAAGAATAGAAATGCAGCAATAATGACACCAAGATTTTACGTGGAAACCATTCTGAATAAGGGAAAAACCACGGCCAAGAGGAGCAACTAATATCACTGTTGCGAGGTATTTTACACTGTGTAGTAACGAGTAAAAAATACTCCTAAGACCTCTATACCCTCAAAAGAAGTAAACACTATTTGCTTCTTTCACCTCACTACAATATCTTTCACAATATATTTTTCTTCACAAACTATTTTTTTATAATTTATGGAATACCTTACTCTCTCTTTTCTCTCTCTTTTTTTTTTTTGGTGTGTAGAAATGAGAGTTGAAGCTCTCCTTTTATAGCAAAAACCTCACTCTCTAAAGCCTACAATATTTGACAATTTCTACACTCTTTTTACAATTTCAACAAGATTGGTTACCAATTAAACCAAGTCAATAAAATTGGCTACCAATATTTGACAAACTCAACAAGGTTGGCTACCAACCAAACCAAATCAACAATATTTGGCTACCAAACAATTTGAATGAGATGGATACCATATCAGCTACTAATAATTTTTATTAAAGTAAGTGTTAGTCTTTGATTAAAGGAAACTATATACTTTTTATTATATGACTAGTGAATTTGTTTGCATTTCAAGTGATTATAAAAGATTTAGGTGAATTTATGAAATCATATTTTTTCTAGTCAAGAATATTACAATCAAATGCAAATATCTCACATTTTAAAAGACATATGTCAAATATATCCATTTTTATTATACTAAACAAATATTATAATTATTTATTGAAGAGATCAATTAGGGAACCTTAATTAGTCACAATCTACAAAGTACTGCCCTGCTATATTTTTGTCTTTTTTTTTCATATAATTATTAATAATTAAAGATTTGTATTATCCTTGGATTAAATCAACTATAGAGTTGAACGATCTCTCTTACTCTATTACATTAAACTTCACATCATCTAAATTAGTTAACATATTAAACCCCAATAAATTGAAGTACACTTTGGAGCCCTAGGAAGGACATGCGATTTCTTATTGTCTGAGTGGTTATTGGAGCAATTTTTAATAATTGTTCAGATTTTCAGGTTCAAATTTTTCCTACGAAATATGCCCCCCTCCCCCATAAGGGTGCTCTAAGGTCTATTAGGATTATTAAAATTGATTTTACGAGTTTGTTTGATATAACGGAAAATGTTTTCCGTAGAAAATATTTTTCTTAGAAAACAAACAGTAATCTTATACATTTGCTGGTGTTTGATACGCAAATTAAGAAAAATGACTTCTCAAGAATATTCATAAATAATTTAGATATAACAAAAATGAGGCCATCAACTTTCAAACCAACACCCTTTCGGACCCACAAATTTCATAAATTTTTGAACCACTAAACTTTCAAAATCGCGAAATTTCGAACTCATGAACTTCCAAACACATAAACCTCCAAACTCATAATTTTGGAACTTGTAAAATTTTCAGCCTTTAAAGCGATATGTAATAAAATTAAAACTGAAAAAAATATATTTAAATTTTTTTTCTGGGGGGGGGGGAGGTGGGGCAAGGGTGGGGAGCGGGGTTGGGTGAGGGAGGGTAGGTGGTAGGTGGTGCAGAAAAATAAAAAAATAGAAATTTAAAATTGTAAAAAAAAAATTAAGGTAAAAAAATATTTTTTGCGGGGGGAGGGGGGGGAGATGAAGAGGTTGTAGGTTGGGGGGTAACGGAATTTTTTTTTCCATAGGGGGTAGGGTGGGTTGGTGAGAGTGGGGAAGGTTGAGAAGGAACTTTGGAAAATATTTTTCTTTATCTTGATAAGGAAAATATTTTCCTCCAATTAGAGGAAAATGAATTGATAAAGAAAATATTTTTCAAAACATTTAAGCCAACCAAACATGAGAAAATTGAAAAACATTTTCCGAATAATATTTTTCTTCGTACCAAACATATCCTAATTGTTCTTATATATAAGTAAATTTAAAGTGTACAATTAAATATATTGTCTATGATATTTTTCTCTAGCAAACGACAAGATTTAGACTGTGAGATTGAGGTTGCTCCGATATACCTCATATTTTTGCTTCCGATACATAAAGAATTCTCATTTTAAGATTTATCTGTTATCTGTTTTGTATGAATTAACGTGTTCCTTCAATATATATATATATATATATATATATATATATATATATATATATATATATATATATATATATATATATATATATATATATATATATATATATATATATATATATATATATATATATATCAGTAATGTACGCAAGATTCTTGGTAAACTCTTTTGTATAACAATAAATATCATATTAAGAAAAAAAAAGTCCGAACCCTATCAATAGAAAACAACGGCAGATTTTGTTTCTAATGACTTAGACAGTGAATCAGTTTAGCATTATGGTTAATTGGTTATACATCTTTTCAAATTTGATTCACGTGTGATCTGTGGAAGTCCAAGTTTAGCCTTATTTCTAGTAGACTCTGATTATTGGATTTCTATATTTTAATGGATTTTCTTGAAACGATGAAAGCAATTGGAGTTTGAAACAATCGAAATTGGCTGGACAGGGATATGAGAAATAAAATTGGGCGAAATGGAATGAAAAAAAAATGATATGCTTACATTTAAAATGCATATATCAAATATATGTCGAATATAACCAATTATATTATAATAAATGATTATTACAATTGTTTATTGAAGAGACTAAGTAAATGATTATTGCAATTGTTTATTGATTAGTCGCAATCTAAAAGTACTCTCCTACTATATGATTTTATATTTTTCAATTAATTAAATAATTAATGATCTATATTATCCTGAAGGAGTATATATATCAACTATAAATAGTCGAAACTCCTACTCTATTACATGTAGGCTTGCTAAGATCACCGAAATTAGTTAAAGTATTAAACCCCAATTATAAAGCATAAGCAACTTAAAAAAAAGTAAATTTGTAGTGTGTTACGTTTTGTATTTCATATTACATTTACAGGTAAGCACTTCTTAATTATCTGATAATTAAACTTCTGGAATTGGAGATTTCGGTTATATAAAGCATCTGGACTTAGCAAAAGGGACATTTGGATTGCTTGTACCGTTTAAATAGCAATTCCAGCAATCAATTTTCCAGCCTTTCCTTACTAAGAATTTGGTTTTCAGTATTTCTTATCGTTTATAAATTTTACTACAAATTAATCCCAAGAACTAAGAATAACGATGGCTTATTTTGTTTGGAAGATAGAAGGTTATTTATGATTTGAATAAGCTATTGATATTAGTTAATCATGTATATTAAGGTAAATGACTCTAACTACCCGAATATTTAATTTAAGTTGCAGTACGGCTCTTTTTAAGTTTATACACAGTCGTCGAGCAATATAATTTCGATAATAAACGAACTTACTAAAAGGAACACTAATAAATTACTATGTGAATTTAATCCAAATGGAACGTGCCAACATAAGAAAGAGAACCTTGGAACAATAATAAAGTCGTCTCGATATAACTTATAAGTGAGGGTTTCGAGTTGTAAAAGCAACCATTAACGCACTTTCATATTTTATGTGAATACTTTGTGCGACGGACTGTCTTTGAACGTACTAAATATTACGCGTTAATTTGAGTACTTCATTTTCTTGATAAATAATTAAGTAAGCTTATTAAAAGAATCTTCTTAAACGTAATGACTAACGAGTCATTTAATGCAAGAAATGTAAGAAGCAAGTTTTCTTGAATACCGTTAGCCGTTACAAATGAATGGAGAGTTGCAAATTAAAAAGGGAAAGACCGCAAATAATGGCAGTACATCCCTTAGTATTCCCACATTAAACTCTTCCTGCTAAACCTTAGTGCATGCCATTGCCCTCCTTTTACAATACAATAAAAAGCCAAAATTTTCATTAAAAAAAAAAAAGAAATTAAAGCCATAGCCTATCAACCTTTATAATCTATCTTGTTCACCCCACACATTTTTAACGGCTAGCCAAGGCGGTCGTTTTTCTAAACCCGCCATGGCTGCCTATTTTTGTTTCCATCATTCTTCACCAAAAGTCTAATTATTTTAACTAATTGTACGATTTATATTTATCATTGTTATATTGTTTTTTGTTAAAGATTAACTTTCCCTGTATGTGAAAAGTCGAATATATATCTTGATCAGACTATTCAACATGGGGGAGGTTAATACTACTCATGCGGACCAGGAGAAACATTTATCATCACCATCGTCGTCTTCGAGTGAATTATCAGAATGCGAGGAGCTACAGCGTTTAGAAGAGGCACCACCCTTTTGGAGGAACCCTAATAAGAGGTTATCGAAGCAACTTTCCATGTGCGAGATTCCACGTGATATTGCATGGGAGAAGCGACGTCGTCAATTTCTTCATCAAGAGAGGAAAAAGAATATTATTGGGATTCAAGATCATGATGATGTAACCGACGAGGATCTCAACGAACTCAAAGGTTGCATAGAATTAGGGTTTGGATTTAATGAAGAAGAAGGGCAGAGGCTTTGCGGCACGTTGCCGGCGCTAGATCTTTATTTTGCAGTGAATCGCCAATATTCAACGAGCCCTGCATCTTCACCGGGTAGCCAGCGGCGAAATAAAAAATTTTCATTAATGATATATATATAAATCTTTTTATTTATCTATATACATACATATATAATTTTTTTGACAAATGGTGTTCAACTGACCGCTCTGCCCTTTTTGTGGCTACACCATTGCAGGTAGCCATAAAGGTTCCTTATCCTCTCCAGGTTCATCAACTTCTCTTGGACTAGGAGGTAGATCCTCGTCATTTGGAAGCCCTAGGAGTGATCCTGCTGATGCATGGAAGATTTGTAGCCCAGGTAATTAGGCTTCTATAGTTTTTTTTCTTTCTTTAATTTAAAGCTAAAACAATGAGAAAATGGATAAATTAAATAAGAGTACACTCACAAAATATGATGAAGGAATTAAACAACGTCTAGGTTATGCTTCTTATGTAGGCTAAGAAAGTCAAATGTAATTAAAGGTCAAAACTGTTATAATGAAGAGGTTATGATTCTTATATAATCTAGATAGAACAACTGCGAATCATATTCCAAAATGAATGACATATTTTTAAATTTGGAAATAATTCAACTTTAAACTCGTCATTTTACCCATTTTACCCTTAATGAGAAGTTTTAATAATCACACAAAAGTCATGACCCTACAAAGCTTTACCCTTAAGACCACAAATTTTAAAAGTCTTTTTTTTTCCTTAAACTCCATGCCGAGTCAAACTACCTTAATTAATTTGAAACGGAGGAAGTAATTAATTATTGATGCAATAACTCTTATCTAAGTAATTTCCAAAGTTATTACAGCAATTAGCTAGCATATTGGTAATATATAATTCTGATAATGTTGGTGGTTTGATAATATGTACTACAGGTGATGATCCTCAACAAGTTAAGACAAAGTTGAGGCATTGGGCACAGGCAGTGGCTTGTTCTGTCAAGCAGTCTTATTAAAGGATTGGAGATCATTGGACTATATATAATTAGTAGAAAACATAGTCAAAATTAACCTGGTCATGTGTGTCTAATTTCAAGAACGAGAAATTTTCTTCTTTTTGTCGTGATTTAATGGCACAACACCTTTCTGGTTTGTGTATCAAGGCAGGGAGTGAAGTAGCTTCATTGGTTTATGAAGAGATCAGCTTCTTCTAATTCTTCATATATATATAGTAGACGATATTTTTCTAGCAGCTTTTGGATCCCACCAAAATTTGTTTTTTCCTTCCCAATATATATTTCAAAGATTTGTTTTCCTTTTTTTGACCTTTTGAACATCTTGTTTTGGGGACTAAGATCAGAGCCATGATGGAAGCTCTAACTTTTTAGAGCACTTCGATCTATATGTAAATATTATGAGTTTTAACAAAGCTATAATTATACTTGTCGTCCCTTATATTTGGAGTTCAGTTTCTCCATTGTCAAAAAGAACAAACAAAAGTAGAATCCCACAAGTGGTTTTGGAAGGATAGTGTGTGCATAACTTATCCCTGTTCTGAAAAGGTAGAGGTTATTTCCGATAGACCTCCAGCTCAAAAAAATATTAAAAGAACGAACATAAAATATTTAAAAAAAGTGTGTCTTCCCAATAAATCATAAAATTAAGAAAAGAAACAGATAAGTAAGAATAGTTGAAATTACTTGGAGCGTTGATGAACAAGCTATGCATCATGTTATTATGATCCATGCCAATCTAGTCTGCAATGAACGATGTGGTCATCATCAAAAGTGGACCAAAAAGTCTTATTTTAGAATTGTGAATAACTAAAATTGGTAGTCATTTCTGGTAGTTACTATTTTGATATCATTGCATGCCTGTTTCTTTATGGTACATATGCATCTTATGTTTAGATAATTTTTATGAGGTGTATGCTGGAGTAACTAATGCGGTTTTGTTTTTTATTTTTGTTTGCCTTTTTCCCATGCGCCGAGGGTCGATTGGAAGCAGCCTCTCTGCCCTCTTGGGTAGAGGTAAGGCCTGTCTACATATTACCCTCCCCAGACCCCACCTGGTGGGAATATACTGGGTTGTTGTTTTTGTTGTTGTTTAAAATTGACTAACCACGTTTGATAAGAGTTGACTAGAACCCTTCCCTTGAGCATTTTCCTATGTAACAAAATTCACCATAATGTTGCACCGAAAAAATAAATAAATCACCATAATGATTACTCCATATTTTTTTGTTGATTGTGTTAATAGGAAAGGGACTTAGTTCCTCTATTAATGTTGTACTAGATGAAGGGAGACTCTATAAGAAACTGAATTCAATTCATATGGAAGGAAATAACAATAGATATGAGATTAATTGTAGTATGTGGTTTATTGATACTCTCTTTCGCCTAACGATGGATTAGTCGTTTTGCTAGGTCGGGCTAGCTAGTCGATTCATGTAAATTTTTGGTGTTTAACATATTCGAACTTATTTCAAATAGAAATCTAATTGCACTGATAATGGGAAAAATGGTCAAACTACCTTATATTATATAAATATCTTAATTTACCCGAATATTTTTGGACCATTCATAACCTTAGGAAAACATCTCTATTCGTTCTTGATTTTAATAAATTTCTACCATAAAAATAAATAAATATTGACCTTATTGACATGTAAATCCACTTACTCGAGAGGTTGGAATTTCCTGAAGTCAAGGACAAATACTAATTGGTTGTTCGGTAGGGTGGAAAGAATAATGCTGAATAAGGTGTATTAGTGATGCTGACATTAGTTATGGGGATAATTTCACATAAATACAACTCACACACCTGACTTGCAACATAATAGCCTAGATATCATTTTGCAAATCTATAGCACAAAAAATAATAGGCTAATTCCTAAAAGACAGCTTATTTTGCTCCCTCGCAAATCTACTGCCTCACAAATCAATCCTGGAGCTGTCATCAAACTGCCTAAGTAATGTAAAATTAAGGTTCTTCGTGGATGTTAAAGGCTTAAGTCTTGAATTTAATTAAAAGGCATATATTTTGACATGACTTGTTTCACTTCCTAGTGAAGTTGACATACTCCATGATTGTTTACATTTATATTCCGTCGAATTTGAATAAACTTTCTTTCCAATTATTGTTACATTTTAGAATCTGCTGCCTCACAAATCAGCCACAAACACAACTCAAAAATCCTCAATAAATCATATTATCTAAAGGTAAGAAATTCAAACACTTCCAACATGATAAAAGAAAAATAAAAACTTGGTAAATAAATTGTAGAATCCCTCCAAACGAAAAAGAAGAAGAGAAGGAAGTGTCAAATTTCTGTAGAGACCTCTTACACGCTTACAATAGATATATATCCTTATAAACTGAAAAATATATATTTATACAATATTATACATAAATATACACATATATACACAATTATACAATACTGTATAACTTATAAATATGTATAAGTGTATAAGAGGTGTCTGTATATCCATATACACTATTATACAGTGTCGATATAACCTGCTACATATATAATTTTCCAGAACTTCAAACTTCAAAACCTTCCAAAATTACCAGAACTTCAAACTTCAAAATCCTCCAAAATTAGTGGTTGTTTGTTGGTGCAAATCCTTCAAAATCAAGTTTGAGAGCTATTTGGGTTAGAGGATGAATTCTGTATATCCATATACACAATTGTTTGACTTTTCCAACCACTAAATCCAATTCCAAAACCAATTCCAACATCAGCCGGAATCTTCAAACTTTTATTCTTTAATCCATCTATTACTAAAGCAACATTTTCACTATATAACAATTCAAACAATAGGGAGTTTTGGATCAAACAAGAGATATAGAATGACACCAACAATAATTAATAAGAGAATTAAGAAAATTAAGATGATGAAGAAGTAAAAATAACAACAACAGAAACTCCTTCCACGCGAATTATTTTTTTCTGGGTAGAATGGTGATTGTGGCGGCCTTTGATTGGGTAGATGATGAGGGATCTATGTGGGTTAGAGAGAAAGATGAGAGGCGGTGAGAGAGAGAGAAGGGAATGAAGAAAGAAGAAAATAATAAAAACCAAAAAAGTATGTCTTTAATAGTGGGCTAAATGATGAAAAATTTCTTTCAAGTTATGTACAACATGGGCTATATAGTGTAAGAGCTTCAAATGTGGGCCATTTTTTGTTGGACTATTAAGCCAAGTGACATGGGCTGTGGTATTAGTTCTGCTGACATATTTCTTATTCATTATTTGATTTGATGTATTAAAGTATTATACAACCGCTAAAAGAATTATTTGTTTACAAAAATACCCTCAAAACTAGTCCACACTCTAACTTTTTAAAAGAAATATATGTTGAGAAATATTTTTATATGAAAAAGTTTAATTTTTTTTCTCTACCTATATTGCAAAATAAAATTAAATATTTATTTATAAAAAAAGAAATGTGCTAAGTATTTATTTATTTACTAAGGATATAATTTTGTTTCTCACTATTTGGATTATTTTGAATTTGTATTATATTAACTAGCATATTTTGATCAAGTATAAATTTTGAAAGACAACTTTGTCTTTAACTAAGTTAATGCATGCATTAAAACCATTAAATTACAAATACCATTATTTTTTATGTATTAGTTATGCATAAAATAATATCAAATAACCTGCATAACTAATACATATGTTCAAAATATTTATCAAACAATGTATTATTAGTAAACAAAGCTAATGCATGCAGAGACAAGAGGGGTTGCTCTGATGGTAAGCAACCTCGAGTCTCCCCAAGAGCAAGGTGGGAAGTTCTTAGAGGGAAGGATGTCGGGGGTCTATTTGGAAACAACCTCTCTACCCTAGGGTAGGGGTAAGGTCCGCGTACACACTACCCTTCCCAGACCCTACTAAGTGGGATTATACTGGGTTGTTGTTGTTGTTGTTGTTGTTGTAAAGCTAATTAGGGGTGGACATTCGGTATTTCGGTTTGGTATTTAAGAATTTCGGTTCGGTATTTCGGTATTCGGTTTATCAATTGTGTATACTAAATACCATACCAAAATATTTCGGTACGGTTCGGTATTTTTTATTTTGGTTTGGTTCGGTTTCGGTTTAAAAATTGCTAAATAAGCAATGCTAATATAATCGCAGTCCTCAACCAGAAAAAACCAGTAATCAGCACTGAAACCTCAACCAGAAGAACTCCATTCATGGGATGTTAAATTTACAGCACAATAGATCAATTATCTAGAGTACATATAGACTACATAGAATTCTTAACTTGTTGTTAGTACACCCGCTCTCTCGCCTTAGACTTTATATATATGTATATACAAATTAAAGAAAATCTTTAACAATATGCATACATATTGTCTTTCGATGTTATTTAAACAGTTTGCTAGAACTAAAAGTGTGTATTCACCCTGAATTTGAAGATAAGCCAAGTCCAGATGAACAATACAAAGTAAACATCAAAATTCTAACCTTGCCGTGGTGTTGGATAACAGTTGCAATTCCACGAGCATTAACC
Organism: Nicotiana noctiflora; assembly: GCA_032618575.1. Classification (NCBI taxonomy): domain Eukaryota; kingdom Viridiplantae; phylum Streptophyta; class Magnoliopsida; order Solanales; family Solanaceae; genus Nicotiana; species Nicotiana noctiflora. Next base: position 91,696 of record JASVEL010000121.1, read on the forward strand.
TCAGAAAGAGATTTGTCAACATAAACTGCAGCCTTCTGGTGAGGGTTTTCGCCATATCTAAGTAAGCTTTTTAGATGAAGTGGAACTGTCATGCCAGGAGGGAACTTATCTACTAACAGAGACCAAAGTCATCAATTATTAAACCGAATTGTTAATTGTTAGCATTGCCAGTGTTGTGGAATTCAACTGTAAGTATTAAAATTTCGGTATTTCGGTATACCGAATTGTAAAGATCATAATACCGAGAACCGAACCGAAATACCGAAATACCGAAAATTTAGTACCGAATTGAACCGAAATACCAAAAAAACCGAAACCGAAATACCGAATTAATTCGGTCCGGTTCGGAATTCGGTTTTTCGGATTTTATGCCCACCCCTAAAGCTAATGCATGCATTAGCTTATCTAATGCATCCTTATAAAGTAAATTGCGTTTCTTTTAAATAATATATTATAAATCGCATTACAAATCGCGCTTTTCATGCGACATAATTTCTGTACTACAGGTAAAACCCCGAAAGACATATTGGGCTGACTCGAATTCAAACAGGGTACCAACTGCTTGAAGTACAACAAAACCCTTGTTCTACATAAACCCCAGAAGCTTCTGCCAAAGCACAAAGTTCTCTCTCAGTTATGGCTCCTGATGCTGCTGATGCTCTTGCAGGTTTTAATTTTTCCACTTTTTGCTTTTCTTGAAAAATTTCGAATAACGTAAGCATGTTATTAACTAATAAATCATTGATATTGTTTGAGCAGTTAGAGAAAAGGTTATGAAGTTGCTGAATGCTGCTTGTTCGGGGAACATTGCGCTTTTCAAGAGTAGGTTTTCAAGGTTATTTTTGGATTTCAGTTTCTGCTATATGGTAATGATGATTGTGGAAACAGATTTGGCAAAGCAACTGGATGATGGGAAAGGGTTGGCCGGGACGGTGGCGGATGTGAAGGATGCTAACAAAAGAGGGGCATTAATTTTTGCTGCTAGAGAAGGCCAGACTGCGTTCTGCGAGTTCTTGGTGGAAGAGTTGAAGCTTGATGTCAATACAAAAGATGAAGAAGGTAATTTCCACTATTAAATTTATGTTCGTTCATCATTATGTGTGCAGGACCTAATTGAATTGCCTCTATTGTTTTTGTCCTGATTGAAACTTGAGTGTTTTTATTTTTTCACTTTAAGGTTTGATCGTAAGATGCTCCCAAGGGTGTGGTCTAATGTATATAAATGTAGAATATTCTAGATACAAAATTCAGAATTATGTACCTTGGTTCAGGTACCCTGCATTCATGTTGCTGACTATGTATTTTCTTAGGCACTGTTTGGTTATAAGCGTGCTTCATATTTCAGGAGCCCAAATTCTTATTGCGAAAGAAAAGTTTAAAATTTAAGCAGCCTTTTATTTGGTTCAACTTTGATTTGAGAGAGCACTGTTTGGATGCTTTCTTATATGTTAGAAGAAAAAGTTGTGCATCATTTTTGGATCTACTTGGCATCAAAGCATTTTGGTGGAGTTGCAGCGTTTGAAATTAAATGTTTTCTTTGTTCCTCCAAATATTTGACAATGTTGTCGTGCCTAAGTGCGGACAATTCAAATCTTTTAAGTTTAGTCTTTCAGTCTTTCGTGATATGATAGACGAAGATGTGGCACATGTAATTAAAGTAGATATGAAGATACCTAATAAAATGAAAGGCAAGATCTTCAGAATTGTTGCGAGATTGATAATATTATATGAGAGTGAATATCGAACTGAATACCTAATAAAATGAAAGGCAAGTTCTACAGAATTGTTGTGAGATTGATAAAATCATATGAGAGTGAATATCGAACTGATGATGCACTTGATTTGTCAACAAGATGTGTCATAAAAATGCCAACGTTAAATCGATGTGCAGTCACACAAGATTAGAAATAACCAAATTATGCAAGTAGTACACGTCGATAATAAGATTTGAGGCATGTCGTGTTACTTATCCCAACTTATTTGAGATTGAGGCTCTTATTGATTGACTGATTGATCTGTGCTGAGAGTGATATTGCTTTGAATACGTTGTTTCTTCATAGGTGAGACTCCTGTTCTTCATGCTGCTCGTCAAGGACACACTGCTACTGTCCAGTACTTCATAGAACAAGGTGCTGATCCTGCAACACCTAGCGCTTCGGGGGCAACAGCTTTGCATCATGCTGCAGGAATGGGTAGGTTCTTCCTCTTCGTTAACAAAAGTAACTGAAGCTTCTACCTGTGTCAGGGAAAGAGTCATCGGTTCATATACATGTAATTATTGTAACCTTGCGGCTCCGATGTAGTGAACCTTTTTATTGATGGAGTTCCTCTTTGACAAAATAGTCAATAAATTTAAAATTATGATTGAATATTAATTGATGGAACTTTTGGGGAAATAAGCTGTTTTGGATTTTAAGACAAAATTGTATTGAGAAGTGTCATATTATTGAATATGCAAATTTCCTTTTTACAAAGTTTACATTATTATTTGATGGCTTAATAATAGCATAGTGACCCATCTACTCAACCTTTGGTAGACAGGTTTACTTGACATCTGTACTTAAGGCAGGCTATCTAGTAGATTAGTTGAAGAGGAGCACATACTGGTGGATAACTACCGTGATTAAAATATGAAGAGCAGCTAGTAAGAAATAGCTATCAGTCTAAATCTGAAATTTTCCTAGTAAAAAAGTGTTTCAAGACTCAAAATAACATGGCAGTCATAAAAGTAGAAAAGGACTTGAGATTGGGAGTAAAATTGCAACTTTAGCAAAACAGAAGGCTTGAAAAATTTCGGGAAAATGACACTTTATAGCTGCTTTCAAAATAATAGCTGAAAAATATTTATTTTTTGCATATATACATATTTGTATGCTTTATACAAATTTTATACACTTTTGCTGCTGCCGGATGCGAATAGTTTCGGCCGCAGGCTAAAAGTGATCATTGCCCGAAAAGTTTCCCCATCGTGTATTTAGACCAATTGAAGAAGATTTGAATGTATTGAGATAGTACACCTGAAAAAATTAGTAGCCAGAAAGCAAAAGACGTGCTAGGGTTAGTGTAGACTTCATTCTATATTGTGACTTGCATGATTGAATAAGTGATTACCATATAATTGATTTAATAGAAGTCAGAGATGCCAAAAGAGAAAAGCTCTAAAAAGCGCTCCACGTTGATTGGGGCTTTAAGCACAAAACGAAACTAAAGCGCAGGAGAAAAGCTCTAAAAAGCGCTCCACGTTGATTGGGGCTTTAAGCACAAAACGAAACTAAAGCGCGGGCTTTTGTAAAAAAGCGCAACTAAGGGAAAAAATAAAAATACATATGTACTTCAAGAAAAAAGAAACAAATTCACTCGTAATCTTTTCTTCAGCTACTAATACACTTATTTGCTAATACTATTTGTTGTTTAGTGCCGCTCAATTCAAGATAGAACTGATGGGCATTGAGGCGCACGCCTTAGTGGCTTGCCTATACTGAAGCTCATCTTAAGTGAAGCAAAGTGCCCTCCTTGAGCTTTTCTGAGCTTCAGGCTTAAGCGCGCCTTAAATGAGGCTTTGACAACACTAATAGATCATAGGAGTACAGTTCTATTGGAAGTAATAAAGGATTGTAAGTTCAAAGTTGTGCCCTGACCCATTACTTAAGGAAATAGGTGTACAGGAGCTTTCTTTCCTGTACAGTCTCTCATTATGGAATTAGTTATTATCAAACAGGTAATTGAACAGAACAAGAGTTCTAATCGAAGTAACAGGGGAGACTGTAATTTACGGCCCCTTACTAAAGGAATTTCTTTTAGAGGGGCTTTCATTGTTAAATCTGTAACCTTCCCAGGTAGCCTGCATATTGCACTCACAAGCATAGACCTTCATCATGGTTGCTCCAATTGAAATAGGAACCACAAGTTAATGATCTAAGTTCTATGTCTGCCAAAAACTATGTTGCGCGGACTCTCCAAATTGTAGCCGCACCCGTGTCGGATCCTTCAAAAATACACTACTTTTGGAGGATCCGACACGTATCCGACCATATTTTCGGAGAGTCCGAGCAACATAGGCCAAAAAGGCAATCAACACTCTGCTTTTTTGAATCCAATACTTATTTGAGCAGATCAGCTATGGCGTTATGCACTGGCTTCGTAATTTTCAGCTGTCTTATTTGCTTTCTATTGTGAGGAGAAAATGGAAGAACCGGTCAAAAGATCCAGCAAATAATCTGAAGGGCTGTTGTGGAAATAAAGGGAGGAAGAGACTGGCATTAACTCTGGAAAGGCAATGCTTCTAAGACTTGGATGCTACATAGATGCCATGTGCTAGAAATATGGGTCCTTGATGGTTTCTCTTCAACAATTTTGGCTCCAAAAATTGACCTCAAATTAGTTTTCCATTGGTAAACGACATGAAAACCCGAAGGGGAGCCTTTTTTTTTTGAAGGGGAGCCTTGGAGGAACGATAAAGTTGTCTCTATGTGACCTATAGGTCACGGGTTCTAACCGAGGAAGCAGACGCTAATGATTGCGTTAGGGTAGGCTACCTACATCATGTCCCTTGGGGTGCGGCCTTTCCCCATACCATGTGTAAATGAGGGATGCTCTATGCCGCGGGCTGCCCCGTTATTTTAAAATGAGATGAAAGCCCACTAGAATCTACAGAATTTTTAATTTGAGCAAGTTTTGAGGAGTAAGAACTAAACACTCATCAAGTTTTGACCTTTCTCGCTTCATTATCTTTTTCTTTCCTTTCTTTCTGCCACATGCTACATCTTTTATTCTCAAGTTATGACTTCAAATGACCCTAGATTGCTAGAGCTTCAAAGAACTGGCATTACTAAAAAGGTTATCTGATGTTGTAATATATGCAGGGTGACATTGAAGATGTAGTAAGGAAGCTACTGATTTTCATTCAAGTTAGGATGTTGTCAAAACTTCTATGTCTCATTTGTTTCTTCTTCTCTACTGGTGAAAGAGTGTTTCGAAGAAGATCCATCTAAGTTAAACTCTATGAGAAACACAAAATTTGGGTTGTTGGTCATATAATTAGACTTCATGGTGTTTATAACAAACACATAACTAATCCTCTTCATCTCAAAGTATCATAATTGGTAAAAAGAATCTCAAGCTGTTGAAGCTTGAAGGAAAGCAAGATCAATTCTGCAGGCTGGAAAAAGTCCACATGCTCTTCTTCATTCTAAGGGATGCATGTTCGTGCAATTATATTTCTCCTTGATAAAACTTTCTTGTCTCTAAATGAAAATTCTAAATAGCTGGAATCTAAGAAAGTGGATCTAGCTATTTCAGTAGTCGTGTTCATTATATAGGATATTGCTCTTGTATTAATTTCCTCCCTCCAATTTGAATTTGAATTTGTTCATTTTACTGGACATGATGAATAAGAAGACAGTTGAATATAGCTGTTTCTTTATGCTAAATGAGGGAAGTCTTTTAGGCTAATACTTGGATTTTGTTATATGAATTATGAAAACTATGAGAAATGTAAATGTCGGTTTGAAATGAATTTTTGGGGTCATTAATAAATGATGCACAAAAGTTAATGAAGACTTCAGAAAGGAGGCCCCCGAGGAGAGAATGTGTGGCTGGAGAACAAGATTAAATGCATAGCTGAGGACTCGCTATTACAGAATTCACTAGGAGGCAGGCTGTTAGCCTGGGGGGATCTCTGCTGTAATTTGCTTAATATCCATCTTCAGCCTATCTGTTCTGCCATGTTTCTTTCACTTTATCATCACATATTCCTTTTTCTTCTCTTCTAAGTAGTATGAATACGAATGGGGTATCAAGAACATAAGTACATGTAAATGAAAAACTTGCAAATTTTCGTGAAAATATATTTGGAGATTTATTTTCCTTTATTGCCACATAGCCTCTGAATCAGGGATCAAATCATGTTCTAATGGATATCAGTAATCGAGATCTTAGTGTCAGCTTTTCTGTTCTCTATTGGTAAACAATGAGAGAAATCAGTTATCAACATGTCATGCCTTGTTGCTGTATTATTTTCCATAGTGGTGTCTTGCATACTGTGATGTGTGTAGCTACATGCATTCTTCAATTTATTTATCCTTTACGTATAGTGACATTTTATTGTGCATATTCTTTGTTTGCAGGACATATTGAAGTGGTTAAATTCTTACTCTCAAAGGGCGTAGATGTTGATTCACAAAGTGGTGCTGGAACACCACTTATATGGGCTGCAGGTCTTGCCCAGGAAGATGCTGTTAAGGTTTTGTTGGAACATCATGCTAATGTGAGTGCTTTGCTACCTGCTTAAAACCCCCTTTTCCAAATTAAAACTGCCAGCTGTTATGTAACAGTTCTCTCGACAAAGTGGAAAGCAGTTGTATGACTTATGTGCTTCCGGGTAGTCGGTTACTCTTCATCAGAGTATTATAACAGGGAGAGATCTTTTTTTCAGATAACACCATCACCCTAATCCCCCCCCCCCAAAAAAAAATGATAGAGGAAAAGAAAAAAAGAGTCAGACCACACGGGAGGAGGCGTGTCCATAAATGATAAAAAGTGTTCTCTTTCTAACAACTTAAGCTTTTAGATGATGTGGTTCCAAAACCAAACAAATTCTTACCTACTTTTTTTGCACTGATGCGTTCAGAAAACGACCAATTAATAGATGTAGGGTTGTTACTTTCTCCTCTTGTTTTACTTATTTTCTTTCCTTTGCCAAACAGTGTAGATTTTCTGCTTCCAACCTCCTCAGGCTTCTATGTTTTCACCCTCTTCCCTCTTTCTTTTTCTGTTTTTGATAGGTATTGACTTCCACCATCTTCTTTCATGCTTTTCAGTTACACTTAGTTTTATATTGGTGTTTGTCACTTAGTTTTATATTGGTGTTTGTGTTACGTCAATTTTTTTTTACTAAAGAAGTTAGCTTAGATATAGTATATAAAGTAACTTTTGATGGTTGGTTCAGCTTAAGATAAACTTTTCTTTCATAAGTTTAACTTAAGATAACTTTCTCAGTTCCCTTGTGTATTGCATACAACACCTGATTTGCATTTCTTACTCGTTAGAGTGAGCACATGGTGATAATGTATGGGAAAACTCAAGTCCTTCTGGGTTCTGCTTCTTTTTTCTTCAGCTTGATGCATTGATCTCTACTGCTGATGATAGGGTTTGCGGAGGGGGGGGGGGTGAAGATACTCTTTTCAAAAGTATAATTTCTATTTGTTCATATGACCTAAAAAGTTACTTTGTGCAGGTTAATGCTCAAACAGAAGAAGATATCTGTCCTTTGGTATCAGCTGTTGCAGCCAATTCATTCCCTTGCGTGGAACTGTTAGTAAAGGTCAATAAAATTATATTTTCTCTGTTTCACTATATGTACTTTAAATTGCTGAATCCCCAATTGAGCATCCTCAAGAAGCCGTGTTGCAGAAAACATGTGGTGCTGTTGTTTGATGCATAACATTCTGCTCTTTGCTATGTGTTGGAACCATGCATATTTTGTGTTAGATCAAACCATGCAAATTTTTTGTTAGATTAAACCACAAGAAACTGCTGTGATCATACAGGAGCTATGTGAGACTTGGTTCTATTACACCATAGAGTTTGAGTTCTCTCCTGAAACTCTCAACATTTATGCTGTTATATTAAAGGGCAGCCCGGTGCACTAAGCTCCCGTTATGCGCGGGTCCGGGGAAGGGCCAGACCACAAGGGACCATCGTATGCAGGCTTATCCTGCAAGAGGCTGTTCCATGGCTCGAACCCGTGACCTCCTGGTCATACATGCTGCTATATTTCTTTTTAAATATTTTTTGAATAATTTGAAGGTTAAACATGCTTAAAAGGATAAAACAAGACTTATAGAGATAGCCGTAAAATGAAGAGTAAAAGTTGTGTTTTGACATGGAACACAACCGATTTTACTTGAGAACTCCTAAAACCTATTTTCAAACTTCAAATTCTGGATTTCAAGTTTGGAGTTTGAATAATGGAGCAATTTGATAAACAAACAATTATTTGAAACAATCTCCAAATACTATTTCTGATATTTGGTCCAAAATCTATGGACGTTGGTCCAAACCGCTAAAGATTAAAGGAAAAAATACTCCTTATTTCCCTCTTTGTTCTTTATTGGGTCAAAAACTTAAATGATGTAGAATCAAATTATTACCTGCATTGAATGAAGAAGGGTAGAGTCGTAGAGAAATGGGCTCATTATCCATCGAGTTTTGGACCTTGCGCCACTGCTTTTTTCAGCTGTAAAAAAATTTATTACCTGCAAAAAAACATATTTTAACCGCAATCTCATAGGCGATGCAAGCCATTAGAAAAAAGCAATATTACAATATAAACTTCAGTAAAAAAATTGTTTGGGACTTAAAGTTAGGCTTCAGTTTTCAGGTTTATCAAATAGGCAATTTAAACATTTCTGTTCGGTGGATGGTCATTATTTTCAGCTTTATTATCTTGTTTCTATTTTGCCTTCTTTCCCTTTGCCCTCCGGGAAAAATTGGTCCCATGAAATACGTATGGAACAAGTTTTGATCTCCTTTGCTTCTCGCAGCAGTTTTTAACGGCTCATACCTACGTTGTATTTATGTTAATGATTTTGTTTTAATTTTCCCTTCTTTGTTTCTAAGGTGTAGGAGAGGCTTTGCTTAGGTTTATGAATTTTGTGCATCTTTACTTTTCAAGGCATAAGCCAAAGCAAGAACTCAACTATCTTTGCTTTGGATTTTCTATGCCGTGTGGTTAAACGTGCCATCTGTCTACTCAAGGCTTAACTTCTTTTGTGCTACCCTACAGGCTGGAGCTGATGTCAATGTTAGGGCTGGTGAAGCAACCCCTTTGCTCATTGCTGCTCATAATGGTAGTGCAGAAATTGTTAAGTGCTTACTACAAGCTGGAGCTGATCCTAATGCCGCTGATGAGGTAACTGAAAAGAAAATTTAACAGAATAGAATGTTCTTTGTTGTTTTCACATTTTTTGGAAGAAATTCTAAGGATTCCTCTTATTTCAATTGCTGGAAAGATGATTCCAAACAATTTAAGTTTCTTTTCATTTGTTCTGTTTATCTGCAAGCACGTGTCAATTATATTCCTTATTATCACTTCCTATTCTACTGCCCTCTAATTCTTTTTCAGATTTGAAATGAATATATCGGTCTGGGAATCCAGATCTCTTGTAAAATGTAGGTACCTTATTCATCTGTTCCGAGGGATTATTGAAGTTGAAGAATATGGGTTCCTCAAATAAATAGTTTGCAAATAAAATATGTAACAAAACTTGTTGTATTAGAAAAATCCCTTAACTCCGTTAAAACAAACATTTCACATTTCAAATATGTAAGATTGAGTTAACAAAAAACTGCGTTCTGTTATGTCTGTGAAGCTTTTTTACAGCTTACCTTTTGCTGAAGGCTCAATTATCTCATACCTTCGGATTCATCATTCATTATGGTGAAAATCAGCATTTATAAATGAAAAAGCTAGTGTATTACGTGAGATGCCACAACAGATGTAACTTGAAGGGGCCTGGAATCTTCTTTCTGTCCTGGTCTACTGTATCTTCAACTTAGTAATATGTGATTCATTCTGATCAAATTTGGGGACCTATTATCTGGTTATGTGACATATATTCTTATGGATTCCGTGGTATTCAGAATTTTCTCCTGGGTGAACACAGAATTTTAATCATGAATTTTGTTAATTTTGAACAAGTCATTAGAAAAAAAATCAATTAGCAATTTCCACAAGGACTGTTAATTGAATACCGAAATATAACTTTTGCTATCTCTATAGGATGGTAACAAGCCAATACATGTTGCAGCTACAAGGGGCTGTCGGCTGGCTGTTGAAGCTTTGTTCCCAGTCACACCACGGATTCAGAGTGTTCCAGAATGGAGTGTGGATGGACTCATTAAGTTTATGCAATCTGAGCCTATCCTATCTGAAACTAGGATAAACCAGGTACTTATTTGTCCTTCTGTAAGATAAATCGCAGCTGGTTTTGGTCTTCTTTAGGAGTTGCTTGCAAATATTGATATAGCTCTGTGACTATTGCCTTTCCTTCTCTCATGGAAATTTCAGCTTCTTTTTCTTTGTCTACACTGTGATAATTGCAGGAAAGAACAGAAACTGGGAGGGAACCAAGCAAGAGAGAAACTATTATTCCAAAGAAAGATTTACCCGAGGTCTGTTATTGTGGTAACTGTTATTTATATGTGTGAATTTTGGTCATCCCGTTATCAAATTGTACGTGACAAGTATCAACTCCCTCCTTCTGTTATATTTATTTAGATTTGCCTTTTTGTATAATGTCAGGAGAATGGAATATATTCACATGTTATTCTAGTTTTGTCCTTACCATAAAAGTAACCATTAACAGAAGTGAATAAGCTTATCGTGAAGGGTAGTTCTGGAACTAAAGTAAATCACTTTTGAAAATGGAACAAAGTGAGCATATTTTCCCCTTATGTATGTATTATTTTCTGTTCTTGCATTTCTTCTGGTGAAGCACTCTTGAAGACAGATTGGAAATTCAATTATCATGAATATGACAATACATCCGTGAAAGATGTAGGCAACAAATCGAATTTGCATGTGCAATTATATGTAGTAAAAAAAAACATAGCAATACTGCTTCTTAGGACAAGGGAATTAATGTCTTCAAGAAGTGCCAATGAACAATGTTGTGGGAACAGTTCAAGTTTTGCTTACGGTACTCGACACAGTGAAACATTTCCTTGGGCTGCAAAATGCATATTGTTTCTCTTATAGTCAGTGAAATCATACCGGCTATGTGGTACCAGACTCCCATTTCAGCTGACTTCAAATTGGAAAGAGGATCAATATCTTTTTATACTCTTTGTTTTTACTTGTATTCATCTCTTTCATTTGAAGTATCTCAGCGTGGACACTATCTTTTGTTGGGGCAACAGTTTACAGAATAGTGCTAAATATCTTGCATCGGCATTATTAATTGATCTGTAGGTGACTCCTGAAGCAAAGAAAAAAGCTGCAGATGCGAAAGCGAGGGGAGATGAGGCATTTAAGAGGAAGGATTACACTACGGCTGTGGATGCTTATACACAGGTACTTGTTGGGCTTATTGGATTCGTCTTAAATTCCCACCTCTCCCCTCCCTCCTGTAAAACACGTGTGAAAGGAAAAAAAAAGTAGAAGATAATGATGAACGGATGTAATTATCCTCTTCATGGTGCAAGCATAAGGATTAGATTTTGACAATTGTCTGCTGGTGATAGTTAGTGTGTTTGCATCACTTACGGGGCTCGCTTGTGGTCTGCTAATAATCTGCAGGCAATCGATTTTGATCCAACTGATGGCATTCTGTTTTCGAATAGAAGTCTTTGTTGGATTCGCTTGGGGCAAGCTGAACATGCTTTAAGTGATGCCAAGGCCTGCAGACAACTTAGACCAGATTGGGCAAAAGCTTGTTTTCGGGAAGGGGCAGCTCTACGGCTATTGCAGGCATGCCCTTGTCCTCCTGGAGTCAAATATTGCGAACTTATATAGCCATATTTTCTGATATTCTAATATTTCCTTCTCAGAGATTTGAAGACGCAGCCAATGCTTTCTATGAGGGCGTACAGATCGACCCTGAAAATATGGAGCTTGCAACTGCTTTCAGGTATGCATGTTGAAACTCGAAGCTCTTTTTTAAAAAAAAAAAAGTAACTGTAGATGGTTTTCTCTAGCATCATTTTATCGTAAAACCTTAGTTTAATGCAGTAGTTTCTATATCCCAACTTTTCTCATTGTTGTGAGGTACAAATTTAATTGCAGGGAAGCTGTTGAGGCTGGTAGAAAGTTTCATGGCAAGAATAAGAAAAATTCCGGGTCATCCAGGAGTTAGTGGTGTTAAAAAGTGCATAATGACAGGACTTCTGCCGGAGCAAGTAGATAATTTTATAGGACATGCCCTTTTTTGGTAGTTTTAGAATGTATCATGTGATGTTTTGCCCTCTAGTGATTTGTTCTGTTGCATCATCAGAAATTTATACTCACTATATAATTTCTTTTTTTCTGAGGTTCCTCCCACGGACCTCAAGTTTTTGGTTTTAGTATTTTCTTTAAAAATTATTTTACTTATGTTTATCTTTTTTAAGTAGAGGATATGCATGGGTATACAACCATACAAGGAACAATGCTATGTCCCAAAGCTCCTTTGTTTTTCTCTCTCGAAGGTATAGGAAGTGTTCCACTAATATTATCTATTTCAAATTCAGACGAGTCAATTTAGACCATTCAATATCTTTTCCGTGGAGGTGAAAAAGCTATACAAAGCAATGTCTTTAAAGGAGACAATGGACTCGTGCAGTTTTCTGTAAAGGCCCAAAGAAAGTGATGAAAAAGTCCTTTCCTTTATAAAAGTAAGGGGGGGGGGGTATAATAAAGGAAAATAGGCCACAATGTACTTAAAAGGCCATGTAGTGTTTAATTGAAGATCATGTGTTAACAGGTGTTGTCTGGGTCTTGTATTTAAAACATTTGAATAGCATATGTTTTAAATACAAGACCCAGTAGGTGCAGTTCCTTTTTGTCAGTTGTACTAGGCCTGTAAATTTTTAAGCCCAGACTGCAGGGTACGAGCAGACATGAATTTTTAACACTAGCTATATATATATATATATATATATATTTTTTTTTTTTTTTAATTACTGAGCTGAGATCTATTGGTGTCTTCGGATACACCACCCCTCCCCAAACCTGTTCTAGCAGTTAATTTGTCTTTATTTTTCAGGTGGCCAATCCCACTTTTTATGGATGGATATGAAAAGAAATCAGAGAAAACACGAATACAACCAATCAGATGCACCACAGTAGAGCAAGACTATCCCATCCAAGATGTTACATGGGTTGATCACACTTGCATCTTTAGTTAACTCCTTTTTTCAGCCATATCACACCATAAGACAGGAAGCCAGCCATACATTGAAAAATGGGAATAAATAACCACAAGCAGAGTCACTCGCTAGGTGAAAGTTATCCAGGCAACCTGTACACAGTAGCGGCTCGATGGAATGTGGAACCTAAAGCTAAATCGTTATTAGAGGCCTTTGGATACAAAAATGTTAATGCTATTAATCTGTTATAGCTCAACCAAATTCTCCCTGTAAAATAGCATAATATTGAAAACTATGCCATAATGATTATTGACATAGTAAATAATTTATCACAAGATTTACTAATCATTATAAAGAATTACAGAAATAATTATTAAAAATATACTTATTATATACTCCGTTTCAATTTATGTGAAACCATTTGACTGGACACGGAGTTTAAGAAAAGAGAGAAGACTTTTGATCTTGTAGTATAAAATGAGGCACCTTTATTTTGTGTGACTATAAATCATTGCATAAAGGTATATTGTTTTCAAATAAGGAAAGAGGTCATTCTTTTTGGCACATGTTCACATAAATTGAAATGGATGGAGTATATAACATGACTAAAATTTGAGGCCCTATATTTTTGGGGGCCTAAAGCTGTGGCTTTAGTTGCCTTGGGGTGGAGGCGCCTCTGCCTGTTCGGTATGGCACTTGTTTTCAAGTTTACAAACCAAAATCATCCTTCTCATAATGGTTTGTGCTAAAATAAAGATCAATTGGAATTCTGCATACTCTGGATCTTGCGAGTTTTTATTACTAAAACAGGATTCTGTCTGGTTCAGATGTGTGCTCATTTACTAAAACATCTAGTCTAAATGTGTACTAAATTTAGACACAAATACTATGTAATTACATAATTGAACCCGACTCCAGCTACTTTTGAACTGACTGACATGCTACAATGTTTAGATTCGAGAAGTACGACATGATGGCAAACTAAATATATTCCTTGGAGGGGAAGTGTGGAAACACTATAGATCCTCCTAATTTGGGAGGGGTTTAAAATGAAAAAAAAATAAAAATATATATATATATATGGCCCTGTTCACACTCAGGGGAAGTGTGGCCTTGCATATGCATGGCCCTGTTCAAGAGGAAGTATTAATTACATGATATATTCCTGTTTTTACCTTAATTTTTATCTGGTATAACTTTGTTGTGTCAAGGAATATATATATATATATAGTGTGAATAGCTTAAATACAAAGTTACAAACAAATAAGGTTAAAAACGCGTGAAAGGCTATCATAAGAAGAAATTTCCCTAGTTTGTTGCATACACCTTGGAATTTTCAGCTATGAGCTATCAGGTCTAAGATTTTTTTACAAGGATCTGTCAAGTCTATGATATCTAAAAGGAAAGAGCAACTTATTCTCTCCTTTTCCAGTTCAAGATGCTAACTGCCGTGACAACCAGATTTTATATACGTGATCACACAGATAATGCATGAACCATGAGCAAATGAAGTGATATCTTTTGATAGCAGCCTGACTAGAGTGGAATAAACATGGACATCACTTAAAACCAGTTGCAAATTCAGAACCCAGGGTAGTAGTAAAATGGTTACTGCGCGTATAAACATGAATTCTATACTACATTATCAATAATCTTACAATTTCCAAGGTGATACAGAAACCACTACAAGCCCCACTTGTGGTAATACACTGGGCTGTTATACAGAGACCACTACAAAGCTTCCAAGAGCAATCCACTTTACTCCTTCAAAGGTCATGCATGATGGGATGAGCCGTTGTAGCTAAATTCCAGCATTGGAACCATTCTGATAGGTGTTAATAGGTACAGAAGAACAATTATAATGCAGGCAAGGAAGGGGAAAGGAGAAGGGTAAGACAGAGCGCTAAGGGACAAATTATCAAAAACATAGTAAAGGCAAATCAATCCAGCCATTATACAGCAAAATCACACACCTAACTCTGCAAACACATGTCAACTGGCATTACATTAAGCTACTAGATCATATTAGGAAATATCTATGCATAAATGAACTGTAAGATAGAAGCCTAAGAAATTCAAATATATGGAAAGATGGATAAGAATGGCAACATGAAAACAACAAGGAGCCAGGATAACAGCTTGAGAAGAGGGTAAAAGTAAAGATTCACGTGTTTTCGCATTCACATTTGCTGATATTATTCATCCAAACAATAACACAAAGAACAAAGATACCATACTTGGAACCACATATTGACATAAATGAACAAAATGTAACCTTTTCTTTAGGATAAGAAACAAAGAATTGTAACAGTTGACCTTAACAGAACCTAATAAACACGTAGATTTAGCACAAAACTAACAAATCTTTTGATTGAGCAGAAGGCATCACTATAATCGACCCTCATTTGTATCATACTCAAAACAATAACAATCCCAAATGATAGGATTGAGGCAAAAAGAATCACCTTTGCCTATCTATAGGCAGATCCCTCCAAGAAAAATTCAATCCTTTCAAAAATTGGAAATGTTCCTTCTCATGTTACACTTTTGCAATCACTAATTCACCAATGTAATCCAAGAATGACTAACAAAATCTCTTCTTTCAGAAAAATGCACTTATCTATAACTAGGGCTGATTTGTTCCTCCTTAACTGACAACAGAAAGCAAGCCACCTTCAGCAGCCTCATTCTCATCCAAGAACAAGTCCTCAGTTCCCCTTAACGACCCGTGCAGGCCCAAAACACAAAACCCAATAACCAAAGCAACCAAAACGTTGAGACCCACATGAGTAAACGCCAAGGCAATGACAGTAACCAAACCCAAACCAACCAAAACAAGGCGATCGTCTAAATGGGCCCCCAATATTATAATTGTCTCTTCACTGAAGTAATACAACCAAGCTATAGATACAACTAAGAAGACGATCATGGAGATTGGGTTGTATATAAGGCTGAGGAAGATAATGAGGAGGATTACCATGGTGTAGTTCACGCGGAAGTAGTTGAGGTTGCGCCTCACGCGCGACATGGCTTCCGAGTAGTTGTAGGGAAGGGAGAAAACGGTGTAGTCGAAGAACACGTGCCATGGACGGCGCGTGGCCGTGTTGGATCTGGTTGTTGAAAGGAAGGTGGTGGAGGGGCGGTGTGGTTGTGGTGGTAGTGGACCAGGTGGTGGTGGACGAGGGGGTTTCCTAGCGGAATGAGCTGTGGGGGGTGGTGGGCTGGACGTTGGAAGTGTGCCATAACTGGAGGGCTTTTCAGAAATAGCCATTTTTAGATTCAGTATATTCTCTATTTCAGATTTTCTTGTTGTGCTTGTGTTATTTTTTTCCCTTTTATAGCTTGAAGATTTAGAACTTAGGAAAAATGGAGGATGAGGTGTGAGCAGACTGACAGCCTGACGATGAATTGTCGTTTTGCTTTTCTTATTCATTTTTTGCAAAAGTAGCCAAATCTGACAACCCATTGCTCCGGCCGACGTGTACCAACTGATATGAATCATTAGTTCCCTTAACAATTCTTAAAAATTAAACATATTGTATGGATTTCATATTAGCCCGTTTGGACAAAAGAAAATTCTCTCGTTTTCTTAAAAAAAATCATTTTTTTTTTCAAAAATCAGTGTTTGGTCATAAATTTTTTAAGTTTTACTTGAAGTCGTATTTTGAAATTTTGCGAATTTTGAATACTCCAAAAATTAATTTTTCAAAATATTTGCTCAGATCTAATTTTCAAATACCATATTCACTTGAATTTTTTATAACTTTATTTTGGAATTTTACAATTCGTATGTCTAAATGCCCTAAGTTTGCATTCTATATTGAAATTCTTAGAAGTCATTTGGTGAGATATAAAATTTTTTATTATTAAAATTTGGTTAAGATTGAAAGCATGTATTGCTTGTAATTTTGTTAGATTTCTTCCTTCAACGATCCTTGGTGGCCGTTTGGACATAAAAATTGTAATATTCCAAAAAATAATACTAATATTTTTTTTAAGTAAAAATGGAATTTGAATATTAGAGTTGTGTATAGACATAATATAATTTTGGATTATTTTTTGAGTGTTTATGAGTGATCTGAGTGAAATTTTTGAAAATAATTTTTTGGAATTTTTTAAATATTTAAAAAATTCTAAAATTTATAAAAATTAAAAATTTTATGGTCAAAGATATGAAAAAATTCTTATGTCCACACGGGCTCTTAGTTGTCTTGTCCATCTTTTTCTTTTTTCTTCTTGGATTAGATCTCTACAATTCTTTGATATTTTCTTCGAGTTGAAACTAATGGAAAAGAGCAAATACATACACTATAGAGAACTTTACACCATAAGGATATTTCAACAGATCGTGCCTAGTTTTGTTTGTTCAATTCTTGCTTAATATATATTGACTTGTGAAACTTTTTTATCTATATAATTCGAATAAATTAAATGGTTTGAATCTGTATTTCATATGCCAATTTTTTTAAAAACTGATAAAGTGAAAGAAAAAACAGAAATTAGTTGGTATGGTTTTCAGTGTATTCGACTGGCTGCTTATATAAAAATTACTTTTCTTTTTTGAAAATAAACAAACTAAATTGAGTCATAAACACTCGCACAAATGGCTGGAAAAAGAAATTTCTCAATGTTGTAGTAGTGGCGGACCCAAGATTTTGTGCAAACGGGTTCAGTCGGAGAAATTCATAACTAACATAATCGGTATAAGCCGTATAGCGGGTTCAAAAAATAATTTCGATACAAAATTTACCTTGCTTAGCCATAATTTATACATATATATAATATTATTTTTGAACGAAGCAAATTCAGTTGAACTCACTCCTCACCACTTGGATCCGCCCATGGTTGTAGGTCGGACCACCTTAGCTAAATCAATAGTAGCATCAATTTCAGATCATGTGATGCTATGAAAGTTGCAACTTACTCCCTAGCACTGTAACGAAGCAAATAATAAAATCCAAAGGGACTTCGATCAATGAGAGGAGACACAAAAGTAGGAAAAAACTAGATCTAATAATAAAATTGCAAAATACGTATGTCGCATTTTATTTTGAAAATGGTGAAGTCGCATTCATATAACGCGTTTTATAAGTCGCATTCAAGTAATGTGATTTATAAGTCATGTTCTCCTACTGCGTTGTCACATTTGGAATCGCGATTTATGAGTCAACAAATGATTTTATTCTACTTAAATTTTGACGTCTAGACAAAAGATTAATCTTTAATATTGTTCTAAATCGAGTCCTTTAATGAATGATAGATGAATCTTTTATCATTCCTCTACAATCTCTTGGAATGATTTGTACTAACTTATTCTAAGGTTTGGGAAACTATGCCATATTTTGTGAAAAGGCTGAGAATAATTTTCTTGTCAAGAGATTTCAATTCGAACCGATATATATATATATATATATATATATATATATATATATATATATATATATATATATATATATATATATGAACCCTGATTTCATGGTTAAGATATTAGTAGCTTAATTAGATATTAAATAGGTAATTAAAGTCATAAGAATGTTGATACTCGATATATTCTCCTTCTACAAGCAACATAATCAACACAAAGCAAGTGATCATGTTAAGTGGTGCTTCATTCATTCACTCCATTGCACTAACAACAAGAACAAACTTTTATTGTATTAAAATAGTGAAGGATATATAAAGCTTTCAGATAATATTAAAAGCTAGCTCAGCCCCTTCTTATTCTAAACGAGTCTGAAAAAAACTACTTAGTATATATGAATTATTGTGGTACTTAATATATGTGGAAGCAGATTAATTAGTCATTGCAGTTGACAAATTCATAGTTGACAGTAAGGTGGCCTTGCTGATTGCCTATTCCATTTGTGTCCAATTGGTTAAAGACATTCACATCCAAATCAAGCCCTCCATTGCTGCATTGATCGACTATTCTCACTGTTGTTTGACTTCCTGTTCCTGTGTTCGTCACCTGCGTTTAGCTTTACCATTAAATACATATATATTCACATATTCTCTATTTTTAGTTACTTTGCTACTTACAGTTTTTTCTCTTTCAAATAATTTACTTATACTAAACGTTTTAACCAAAAACGTGTCATTACATACGCTTACAATATGAAGAATTTTTACACTAATAGTAAACTTGTAGTAAGTTCCTTATCCCTTTTTCCAAGTTATTAATTCCATTTTAGATAGAGATTTTTACCTACATATACCATATATGAAATCTTATTACCCTAAATGTGTATAGTTTGTTAATTACCTGTCCAATCCACGTTTTACCTACAAATTTTGTATCATTCGATTAATTGACATTAAAAGGACAGAATATTCCCTACAAAATGGGCTAAAATTAAGGAGATAATCTTGGTGTTAATTGATTCTACACTAAATTCAATTATTAAAAAGGGAAAGGAGATTTCTCATCTACGTATTTTTCTCTAGAACTACAATTCAAATTCTTAAAAAAAAAATGAACAATTCAAATTTTCGAGAGGAAGTTGACCAACTAATTGGATCAGAAGGCCTACACAACAATTCAATTGCAATTCAGTCTTATCAGAAGTTAACAAGAAGATCTGCATAACAATTCAATATGTTAATAAGATCAGAAGGTTAGTGTTGTTGGTCTGCTTTTCAACTAATCAAGTCAGGTTTTGATTTTGAGAGGAAGTGTTGAAAACAACAAACAATTCAAAGTTGAAAAAAATCTATTCTTCCATATATTTTCCACCATTGATAGCCATTAAAAAGCTTGAAAACTTTGAATTTAAATTTGGGTTTTCAAAATTTATTATTTGTTTGGATTTATTATATCTCAATTTTGAGGGGTTTTGGTGAGATTATACTTGATTTTGACAGAATTTCACATTGAAACTCGTCGAAGAAGAAGAAGAAGACATATTTCCAAAAATTGTAGATAAGTTGTAGATAAATTGTAAAAATGTAGATAAATTGTAGATAAATTATAGATAAATTGTAGATATTTGTAGATAAATTGTAGATTGGGAAGAGTAAAACTTCTACAAGTCTTCTACAATTTTGTCGAAAATGTCAATTATGCTACAATTGAAATGAGAATTGGGATATTAAAATTAAATATATTCAGTTTGTAGATATCTTGTTGTTAAATTTTTTACAAATAAACTATAAAACAGTTTAAGTATTATATAAAGCTGTATTATTTTTAAGAGTATCTACAAAATTACTACATTTATACTACAATTAAACTACAATTTTATGTCAAAAAAAATATTGACAATAAAATTTGTTCTTCATCTACAAAATTTCTACAAATAAACTACAATTGCACCCACACTGTCAACTTTATTGTCTTCTCAATTGAAGATTCATTTCAATATAAATCAATTCCTTGCGACACTCCAACAATTTTCAAATCACTACAAAAGTTGTGAAAGAAGCATATGAAAATGCCGAGAAATCAAACATAAAAGTAAAATACTTTTGACCAACCCATCAAATCCTTTAGATAAATACAAAGTTTGAATTGGATGTTACAAAGTTTGAATTGGATGAAAATGGTGGGGGAAGTGAATGAAGGTGATGGGAATTGTGGGTTGCTGCTATACGAATAAAAGGAGAAAGAAAACTGAAGAAAGAAAAAACGTGGGGGAGGAATTAACTGTGGGAAAACGTGGGAGGGGAGGGGGAATTAACTGTGTGGATGAGAGAGAAACGGGTAAAAATATTAATTGAAAGATTTTGTCCCTAAATACAAGCCTACAATAAATGATAGTTTAATTAAAGCCTTAATTTGAATTATGGTACATAAATTAAAAGTTGGTATGCTTAAATGTAATAAACACAAACATTAAACATGGGAAGTAATAAGGTTTGTTATATGGTATACATAGGTAAAAATCCTTTTTAGATAACTTTGTAGTTATCATTAGCCTATTTCATAGTGCAAAATGCTTTTATACTAGAGCCCATATCATGTTGGGCCAACTCAGTCCAGCTCAGCCCGTAGTTTAGTAGGGTTGTGCTAGAGTATTATGAGCCTATTTAAAAATGAGGCTTTTAAGCTAGGCCCCAGCAAGCTTGTGGCCTGTGAGGCTTGACTGAATCTGGGCTGAGCCGGCTCGTGAGCCTAATAAAAATATTTACTTAAAATATATGAAATATAAAACGTATACTGCCTCTAGCGATAGAAAGTCAGAATTGAATTTTTACTTGGAGGAACCAAAGCTTGATCTTGAGAAGTTTCGAAAAATAGATATTGTCATGCAATGGAAGAACCATTCAAGAAATATCCCGATCTTTCGGTGATGGCGCATGATGTACTTAGTATTTATATTATTACCACTATAGCATCAGAATTAACAATTAGCATTGTTGGATGTATTTTGACAAAGTATAGAAGTTACATCCATCATGAAAATGTCCAAACATTTGTTACTACACGAAATTAGCTGCATGTCTTTTTCCAAACTCAAACTGGTAATTTTTCTAGTGTGAATTTGAATATTATTAGTTTTTAAAATTTAATTATTCTTAATATTAACTAATTAATATTGCACATAAATTGTAATGTAGATGAAAGTGAAGATATTAATACAACTTTGTCACAAGTAAATTCAAATGTGTTTGATGAAATGATGTGTTGGATATCCCATAATTGTTGTGAACGCTCTCTTGAATAGTTTGTGTTCACTTTTAATAAATTTTTTTAGTGTTTATTGTGATATATTGGAACAATATAAAAAGTAAATAAGTTTTGCAAAAAAATACCAATTAAGATATTTTTTAACTTTTAAATATTTATCCTTTTTAGGTTATAATTTAAAGAAAAAATATAAAATTATATTGTGAAAAATAAAGGTCCGCTTGTAGGTCCCGCAACCCACATAAGGCTAGGGCGGACTAACCGCTATAAGACCCATCAAAATGATGGGCCTATCCTTCAATGACTAAAGCCCCACGTAAGTTGAGCTGGGCTAACCCGGCCCAACCCATATTGACAGCTCTATTTTATACCGTCAAGTTAAACTCTAAAATAAACTATAGAGTTAAATTATATGCATTAACAATATATTATCAGGTAAATTTGACCTAACTCTTCGTGACAAAACCTGATATAGTAACCTTAAAAATAAGGTTAAAAACCTGCCTATATTCTTCTATAGCACGTTAAATTGCATTGATAGAGGTATATATATATATATAAAACTTAAATTCGATAGTAAGATATTAGTAGTAATAAAAATTAAATGTCGTACCCTCAAGCATCTACCACAGGAATCTTGGCCTCGAGGTCCAACAGGACCACAGAAAGCAGTCCAGCCATATTTCTGGCGCCATGCGAGTGGCTTGTCTGCATCCCAAGTAGCGCAGAAAGCACTTGCTGCTCTCAAATCCCAGTTAATGTTCTGTGGGTTATATAAATGATACGTTGATCTCACATTTGTGGCGCTCTGTGCCGCCGCCATTGCCACCATCATGCTCATGATCAACAATGCCATACACAACATATAATTATTAACTCTCTCCATTTTCTTTATTCTCTAAATTTTCAGTATTGGTTTTGGTTGTTTGGTTAAATGGTAAGGCCATATTTATAGGGAAATTGTAGGATGGATGAAGCTATAATGGAGTGTACTAGAGTGGAAAAGTTATGTGGTTGTGAAAGACTGGAGCTCCGGTTGGAATAATTACTAGGAAGACTTTTCAACCTTTTCGACTTTGAATACAAAAGTTAAAGGTTTTTCTTTTTATTTTTTATTTTTGTTGGGAGGGAAAAGATGTCAAAAGAAAAAGTTGAAGAATGGTTCGAAGGTCTATTGAGTCGGCAAGAATTCGTAATTAAAGATGAAGCTAAGTTGAGCCAGGAACAAACCATATGTCACCACCCAAATTTCATATCCGATCGTGATGGCACCTCTCGTGAAGATAAGGCCAGCCAATAAACCCAAATCCTTTCTTAACAACTATTAAATATAAAGGAATAGAAATATTACTTATTAACATTTAACTATTAATTTCATCCCAATACAACCCGATCGGAGTGTCACAAGTTACGAGCATCTAATGAGTAAAGGCGCTACTACTGGCCAACAATGTATAGATAGATACAAGATAAAAACTAGAATACAAAGATGAAGTATGGTGCCGCAAACACTAGCGGTCACCTCGCTCAACTACCACCATAAGGTCTTCTGCCATGCTAATAAACCACTACCGAGTGAACAATACATGCAACTGCACGCAAAGTGCAGGGAGTAAAGTAAGTATTTCTAACTCAGTGGTAATAAGATAGAATAATATCTTAGCGATAAGAAAACACGTAAGAGCACACCAAAATGCTATTAAAGACTGTACAATCCTTTGAGAACAAAAGCCGTAATACTGTGAAAATTCTTTAGAAAATCTCAAGATTAGTTCAAAATATCTTTTATAAAATATCTTTTACAAATATCCCTTTTTCTTTTCCAACAGCCAAGCATATGAATGCTATATCAGATAGAGCAAGTCGGCTCACAAAACGGCCCCTTGGGCATAACATTCCTTAACATATAACACCAGGGTATCTGGTCAACTAGAGCAAATCAGCTCATAAATCGACCCCTTGGGCACAACATTCCTTAACATATAATACCAAGGTATCTGGTCAACAAGACAAGTAACAGTATGTATGTTAATGATATATGAGTGCTAAATGTCATGCCACGTAGTACAGAATGCAATGCAATGCATATGACCGCTGCGGCATGCAGCCTGATCCATTTGGATACCCTCGCTCACTGTGGGGGTTCAGACTCCGGAGGGGCTTCTATAGTCTAAGCGCAATAATACTGCGGCGTGCAGTCCGATCCATATACTACTGTGACGTGCAGTCCGATCCATATACTACTAATCCATGCAATATGCTACTGCGGCGTGCAGTCCGATCCATTAATGTATATGCATATGCTCACATATCACTCGAGGCCTGAAAGCGTCCTCAGACAAATCATCATGCCCTCACATATGGCCCTCGGCCCCAATCAGTCCAACAAATAATCAAAAAGCCCATCGGGCATCAGTAAAATAATGATACTCAGCTCAAATGATAGTTCAGATATCAGTCAAAACTTCAGGTTTGAGTAAAATATAGTTGAGTTCAAAAACAATATAAATCACACGGACTGAGTTCAATTAGTATTTCAAATAGTTATGATAGTTCATAAAGAGTTTCAACAATCGGTAATTAGCCCCAAGTATGGCAGTAAGCCCAAGTCATAATGATAGCAATAATTTATTTCAAATATGCGGTAAAAACCAACAATTGGGACGGATCAAGTCACGATCCCCAACGGTGCTCTACCCCACGCTCAGGTCCAGCGTGCAAGTCACCACAATATAGCACTAAGATGTGCAAATTCGGGGTTTCAAACCCTCGGGATATTATTCCCAAGTATTACTCACCTCGAACCTGTGAAATTTCTAGCTCGCGAAGCCTTAGCCCCTCAAATCGGACTCCACGCGGGTCGAATCTAGCCAAAACCACAACGAATGCATTACAATAGGCTAAGGGAATATAACCCAATCGAAAAGACTCAAAAAATATCGAAATTCACGAAATTCGCAAAACCCGAGCCCTGGACTCACTTCTCGAAAAATTTACGAAAGTCATATCACCAGATTCCTCGTCTCTCCACGAGTCCGTACATATAAAATTTACCAAAATCGGAGTTCAAATGACCCCTCAAATCTTCAAATCTTATTTTTAAATCCCTAAGCCTAAATCCTCAATTTACTCCTCAAAAATATGTAATTTAGTCAGATTATTCGATGATAATTCAGTAATATAGAGTAGAAATAATCACAAGTGACTTACCTCAAGATTTCCCATGATTTCTTGCTAAAGGTCGCCCAAAATCCGAGCTTGGAACTCAATAAAATTGATTGCTTGCTCTTTAAGTACCCAGAATTTTTCGGGTTATTGTTCAAGCGTCCGGGCACTGTTCACACGTGTCGTGGCACTGTTCACGCGTGCTTGGTACTGTTTACACTGCTAAAAAAAATCAGCAACTATCTAAAATAATTGCAGTAACTTTTATTTTCACTAAAATAGCTCTAACTCCGTCATACGAACTCGGAATTGGACGATTCTTTTTCCTATGGCTCCATAATTTTGATACGGATCCAGTGATTTAAATAAAACTGAATTTGGATCTCATTTGCTCAGTGCAACATCAATTTCGCTCGTTAAATAATTAACTCACATTTCGCGTCAAAAACCCAATCGCGACTTGATGAAATTGGGCCAAAATTTCCAGATCAGTCCTATAATTCATTATCAAAACTCCAGAATTCTCGGAATTAAATTTGGATCTCTAGAACTAAAAATGAACCTTTAGACCATTACATTTATGCTCAAAACAGCAAAAATATTTCAAAAATGACCCGTTGGACATCCGAAACACACCCGAGACCCCCGGGACCCCGACCAATAACACCAACAAGTCCCAAAACACATTAGAGACTCACTCAAGGCTTCAAATCACATCAAACAACGCAAAAATTATGAATTAACCTCCAATCCAAGCTTGATGAACTTTGAAGTTTGCAACTTCTATTTCCGATGCAGAAACCTATCAAATCAAGTACGATTGACTCAAGTTCAAAAAGACATAATGGAGCTACAAAAAATTTTGGAATTCCATTCCGACCGTCGGATCAACATTTCACATATCAACCGAAATTCGCCAAAAATACTAACTTTGCTAATTCAAGCTTAATTCTACACCGGTCATCACAAAAAAATATTCCGGACACACTCCTAAGTCCAAATCATCTAATGAAGCTATCCGACCCATAAGATTTGCATTTAGAGTATGATATCAAAATTTTCACTTCCGATCAAATTTTCTCAAAAACCTTCAATTTTCTATCTTTAGCCAAACGACTCCAAAATGACCTACGGACCTCCGAATTCACTTCCGACCGCGCTCCCAAGTTCAGAATCACCATACGGAGCTACTCCAGTCTTGGAATTCCAAACGGACATCAATAACACTGAAATGCATTTTAAGCCAAACTGATGCAATTTCTTCTAAAATGCTATCTTCCATAATAGGCGCCAAAACGCTCCCGGGTTATCCAAAACTCGATTCGGGCATACGCCCAAGTCCGAAATCATCATATGAACCTGCTGGAACCTTCAGATCCCAATTCCTAGGTCGTTTACTCAAAATTCCAATCCTAGTTCATTTCTTCAATTTTAAGCTTCGGAAATAAAAATTTTCATTTAAATTTGACTCCAAACTTTTTGAATTTTAATTCTGACCATACACACAAGTCAATATACCTGAGATGAAGCTGCTCATGGCCTCAAATTGCTGCATAATGCGCCGAAGCTTAAAACGATCGGTTGGGTCGTTACACCATCTAATTAACGTTACGGACCTGTGTTGATCGAGAAAACAAGAACTAGCTAGCAACCATAATCCACTACTGAAGCTTCGTTAACAATTAAAGACAAATAGAGAGGTTTGATTGTACTAGGTTATAGTATTAGTTATTAAAAGTATATTCATAGACGTAATTATAAAATATATACGACAATAGAATTGTATATATATTTTTAATTTTCCCATTTAGGAATATGCTTAATAAATTCTATTTCTCGACAATATAATCTAGTCCTACCATTA
This sequence comes from Nicotiana noctiflora, assembly GCA_032618575.1. Classification (NCBI taxonomy): domain Eukaryota; kingdom Viridiplantae; phylum Streptophyta; class Magnoliopsida; order Solanales; family Solanaceae; genus Nicotiana; species Nicotiana noctiflora. Next base: position 118,197 of record JASVEL010000121.1, read on the forward strand.
GTTTGATTTGTCAAATAATGCATGTTGTCTTGAACTTGGAAAAACTGTTCCTTTAATTTGGTCATTTCTGCTGAAGAAAAATCTTCTTGGACACGTCTATACAGAGAACAAGTGGCCGTTTCTCCCGGGGAAAGACTAACATTGATCAAACATGCATTATGAAGTCGTGCCTTTCTTGGCTCGGTATCTTAGATAATCTAGAACAGTCCCGGGTAGAAACAAAATCAGAATTTCAAACTTATAAGTTTGAGTTATAAATTTATTGGGTTCTAAATTAATAATTTATACTTATATAATGAAATTTTTAGAATAAATTACAGGGTTGGAGTTAAGCTAGTGAGTTCGGTCGAACCCGCTCTTCGAACTCTAGCTCCATCCCTGGGCCCTAGTCTCTGAGCTATAGTTTCAACTGACGAAAGTTTCCTCTGAGTTTCCAGGAAAAATGCATATGTTTTTACGTTGTGTATTCATTCTTTGAATTTTCTTTACATGATAAACATTATTTTCATTAAATTGGTTTCACTTATTGTCATATATGTTGCGTTTCTAATACGTGCAAATTAATGTTTACATTCATGAAATGGAAATGTTTCAAACATATCGTATTCGCCTTTTCTTCTCTCTACATTATTGTTTTCTCCACATTTGTTTGACTTGAAAGATAACAAATACTTTGTAAGTGAATACAATCAAAATAAATTCAGGGGTAAATCGTAATCGAAAATAATGAGACCTAGAAATATGAATTATATATCTTATTGCTTTTGATAGATTGAATATTCAAAAGAGGAAGAGATAGAGAGAGAAAGAAAGAGAAAGCTTGTATTAGAAAAGATCCGATCCACTTTACAACATTGAGATCCTCCTTCATATAACAGGAGAACCCCCTCGAAATAATAAAATAATACAAAGATAGGTCACATGCTTTCGAGGAGACGACGAGACCTAAGGGCACGTTTTCACTCCGACATTTTTAGGTCGTACCCTCATTTCGATTATTGCTTAGTCGTGGGTCGTTGCTACCGTCGTGGGCGAAATTTGACCTCATACAGTTAGTCTCTCCGTTCGTTGGTGACGTAACGAAGTGCGTCGCCGATGGACTGAACCATGAACCTTGTACTGAAAATATTTTGACCATATTTGGAGACGACGACGTGGAGGGGTGATCATTTGAATATGTTGATATATTGGCGCGCAATCCCTTCCTTAAAATGACATCACCATATGCAGGCGTCATCATTACGCGTGTCTCCGAGAAAGTACAAAAGGTGTTCTGATGCTTGGTTTTTCGCTCCTGTTTGGGCCTTGCCTCTTCGATTTCAACGACACCCAACCCTATAAATAGGGAAAGGGTTTAACTTAATCTAGCTTTAGATCATCTGCAAACATTTTCTAACTATTTCAAGAAAACGCTTCCTTTTTATGAAAACCCATCACTTTCCTGAAAGTACACTTATGGTTGTGTAGTACATCGCTCCTCAATCGGAAACCATGACAAAACCAAAACGGGATAACACTCCGGGGGCTCGTAATAATAAATCATCGGACATGCCGTCTCCATCCGACGACAATAAGGGAGAGAAAAGGGAGGATCTCACACCTCTTACTGTAGATAACGTACTCCCGAAGCAACTCCTTATTAGGAGGGACTTCCAATGGGATTCTTCCGAACAACCTTGGGAGAAATCTAAGTTAACACAAACTGATTTAGATATTCTTCGTGCATCATACGATATACCCGCTCATGTGGAGATGGTTTTAGCGGGAACGGACTTCATGAACACCCACAGATCGGGGTACTGTGGGTTTTACGAATATCCCTTTTCGATCGGCTATGGCCTCCCCATTTTTCCATAGGTAGAGGAACTCTGCCGTTCTACAACATGTGTCCCACCCAACTCACTCCGTATACCCTAAAGGTATGTAGGATAATGTCTACATAAGCGGAGCTGGCTGGGTTGGAGGTCTCCGTCCACTACCTATTGCAGCTATTCAGCGCCAACTACCTGAGGGGTACCATGCTGCATCTAAAGAATTATGGCTCGAAGGGGTTGGTCGTGAAAACCGATGATCGGGTTAACCGGGGTTATTGGCGTAGATACTTCTTTATCAAGACGGAGCACCTGGTATCTAACCCTGTCTAATTCCCTGAGATGTAGAATTCAATACGTAAGTATTCCTATTCGTCGAGTCATTTATCGTACATGACTTTAGCGGTTCCGGTTATACCATCCTTGTGATTTTTCTGTTATTTTGCAGTAATAGCTCACGCTCCCTGGTTCATAACTGATGTTAAGCAGTGTGTATCTAGTTTGCTGCCTCTCGCGGAAGAAACTCGTACGTGGGCTGAGTTCCTTGAATGTTATGGCCCCGCGAGCCCTTCAGGTATTTCTTCGACTTTAATTAGTCACTTCCACAAACTTGGTAAACTAAATTATTTGCCTTGACAGGTCGAAGTGCTCCTAAGAGAAAGGCGACAACATCCACCTCCTCCCGATCAAATGTTGGTCAGAATACGCAGGAGATACTTTATGCATCTGTTAGGGAAGGGGCGACCGTAGTCTTTTTACAAGAGGTTGCTCTGACAGAGGTGGCTACGAGCGAGGCGAGGCCGTCAACATCGTCTCTGCAGCCAGTGGACAAGCATTTCGAGGGTGAGGAGCCTGAGGAGAGAAAAGGGCAGAGGCTCGTAACGGGTAAGGCGGTGGCGATTGAGGATAAAGAGAGTGACGTGCCTCGCCGAACAACTAGACCCGTCTTTATGGACGATGTTATCCGTTCGGAGAGGCCGGCTAACTAGATAAGTGCTAATGTTGGTACCAGTTTAGCTCGTTTTGCCAAGGGTGGCTCATCACCTCTTGTTGGCGGCGATGCTGGGGGACCGACTACTGAGACCACCCACGGGAATATGGATGAGATAACGGAAAATCGTGCACACGTAGAGATGATAGCAGACGGATCTGGCTGCCGCATAGTGATTCCAGGGGCATACAACTTGTTACAGCACAAAAGCGGGCTACACTAGAGATGGCTCTATTGTGTTCTGCCCCCGAGCGCAAGATGTTGAGCGCTGTCAGTGATGTGGAGCTATTTCGGAGGGTCGCTAGTATGGCGTTACAGGTAACTTCTCTATTTTTTCGTATGTCGTGAAGTTGATTTTGACGCGTACTTACTCACTTGCATGTGTATATATTCTTTTTCGACCTTGGTTTTGGAAGTGGATAGGAGGCACCGTGAGGAGAAGAAAGCGACCGTTTTTGGTAAAATGGTGAAGAAGTACAAACGGTATCGCTCCAAGCATCAGGCGGTGGCGGATCTTTTCTAGCAAGATCCAAAATTCCAGGTGTTCCGGGAAGGCCTCGAAGAGAGGGAGGCACAATTGAGCTGCAAGGAGGCGGAGCTGGAGAAAAGCGATGAGGAGTTAGTGAAGGTTGTGGCTTGTAATAGCGAGCTGGAATCACTCCTCAAACTGTGAGAGGAGGAGTTGGAGCTCAGCTGTGGAATGGTGGCGTAGGTAGCCGATCTTCATCATAGGGTGGCGGCTTTGAATGCCAAACTCGAAGCTAAGGCGGCTGAGATCGATGTCTTGAGGTGTACTACCCCGCCACAGCCCGGGGACGTGACCCGAGATGCACAAGAGATGTGGATATATGCAGAGGCCTTATTGGATGTATATAAAAAACTTCTCATTGCGGAACGTGCCTCTAAGGAGGAAGTTCAGGGGCAGTGGCGCGAGGCTCATGCTGCTCGCGTATCTTGTGGGTATAGCTCTGACTCTCCTGACCGAGAGGTCTACGCTTCAAAGGACGTCAACCGGATCGAGTCTGACCCATGTTTTAATGAGAATTACCACTTCAGTGGCGATGGTCGAGAAGGAGTGCAAGCGGATGGCGATGGTAAAAATGGCAAGGCTCCTTAAGACTTGCATAGGTTTTGCATTTTTTCTTTTTAGAATGTAATGGGAGCCTTTCATGGGACTAAATGTATATAATTTTTGTCATAGTGAAAGGATCATACTTTTGTTGCTATTCTTTTATGTTGTTCTTTGTTTAAACATTGTTTGTCACCGTCGAGTTTGGCCGGCGCACCAGCGGTGATGGCTTTTGGCCCATGGGATGTAATTTCAACTGTTGTTGGATTATTGTCCGTCGTTGTCGAGCAGGGTCGACATTTACTGGAGATGGCCTTTGGCCCATAAGACGTAACTTCAACTATCGTTGAATTGTTATCCGTCGTCGTCGAGCGGGGTCGACGTTCACTGGTGATGGCCTTTAGCCCATAGGATGTAACTTCAACTGTCGTTAAAGTGTTATCCGTTGTCGTCGAGCGGGATCGACGATCACTGGCGAAGGCCTTTGGCCCATATAATGTAACTTCAACTATCATTGAAGTGTTATTCGTCATCGTCGAGCGGGGTTGACGTTCACTGGCGATGGCCTTTGGCCCATAGGATGTAACTTTAACTGTCATTGAAGTGTTATCCGTCGTCATCAAGCGGGGTCGACGTTCATTGGAGATGGCCTTTGGCCCATGGGATGTAACTTCAACTGTCATTGAAGTGTTATCCGTCGTCGTCGAGCGAGGTCGACGATCACTGACGATGGTCTTTGGCCCATAGGATGTAACTTCAACTGTTGTTGAAGTGGTATCCGTCATCGTCGAGCGGGGTCGATGATCACTAGCGATGTCTTTTGGCCCATAGGATGTAACTTCAACTATCATTGAAGTGTTATCCGACGTCGTCGAGCGGGGTCGATGATTACAGGCGATGGCCTTTGGCCCATAGGATGTAATTTCAACTGTCGTTGAAGTGTTATTCGTCGTCGTCGAGCAGGGTCGGTGATGACTGATGATGGCCTTTGGCCCATAGGATGTAACTTCAACAGTCTACATCTATTGATACCTTCACGGTAATAATTTTATCTTCTTTCAGACTTATCACATACTGCTATCACATTCTCTTAAAGGAATGAGAATAGAGAAAATTCAATGGGACAAATGTTCAATAGTTTGCCCACAATCATAAATGAAATTGATCATGGCAAGGCATAGAAATTTACCACTTCAGATGGGTGTAATTTCTTACAAACTCAATTCGAGTTGTAATCAAACTTTGTTGTCTTTGCTTGTACGTAAAATTAAATTATAGAATTTCAAGAATTTAAAAGAGAAAAATAAAGTAAAATACTTACCTTAAATCCAAAATTTAATCATGAATGAAGTTCATGGAACAATTGACAATCATTGTGCTCAATCCCAAAACTTCTACTCTATTAGTTAGAGTCTCGTGTTGATAACAAGTTATGAAACAATAAAAGAAGAAGAACAATATTGTAGAGAAAGAGAGAGAGGGAGGGAATTCTTATTGATATGAGATGAATTACAATGGAATAGAACCCTCTATTTATAGGGAGATGGTGGCTTGACCACCAAGTAATAAACCCTAAAATCTTTCTAAATATGGACATTCATCATAATAGAATTCTATTTATAATAGGATAAAGTATATATACGAGCTATAGTTTTTACGGAAAAGGTCCAAATATGTCCTTGCACAATATGAAATTGAGCATATTTATCCTTCGTTAATACTTTAGCCCATATATGCCCTTACCGTCACATAGTTGGTCCATATATGTCGTTACTATTACATAGTTAGTCCAAAAATGCACTTTTCGAAATGGAATCCATCCAAATTAATTAGATCTTTTGTTAATTGTATTAAAATGTATTACAAACACTGTTTCTTTTTTATTAGTACTTTTTTCCTTATTTTTCTCTTTTCTTTTTTTTTTCTTCTTCTTTTCTTCTCTTTTTGTTCCTTTTTTCTTTCTCCTATATCCGAGTTCCTTCATTGGTGATGCCTTTTTCATTTGTATCACCTACTTAACTTGGCAAAACTCATGAATTCCTACTAATTTTATTATCACAACCCCACATGTTCGTCTGACCTGAAGTAGATGAAAACTATCGGAGAATTTTTTTAGTGGTGTTAATTGGGTGAAGGCAGGATATGCTTATTCATATTTTGAAGATCTTGTTCCCTTCAGATTTGAAGCTCCACAGTGAACAACACCTTCAAATCCGAATAGCCATATCTTACCTTCACCAAGTTAACACCAGTAAAAAAATTTCTCCGATAATATTCATCTCCTTCTTTTCAGAATAACTAGAGCCTTCTTGCTTGGAAGCTTTTACTGGTGTAAGTTTGATTTTTAGGAATAAAATCACGTGAATTTGGTGACGAAAATGAAGAAGACATCAGCAATGGAGAAAATCAAATATAGGACAAAGAAAAAGGGAAAAAGAGAAAAAAGAAGAAAGAAGAGAGAAAAAAAGTACTAATAAAAAGGAAATAGTGTTTGTAATACATTTTAGTACAATTAACAAAAGATCTAATTAATTTGTGTGGATTCTATGTGATAGTAAGGGCATATATGGACCAACTATGTGACGGTAAAGGCATATATAGGCTAAAGTATTAACGAAGAACAAATATGCTCAATTTTATATAGTATACGGGTATATTTGAACCTTTTCTTAATTTTTATTATTCTAAAAATGGGAAAAGGTCAATAAAATGGACATGTTCTAAGTTCTATCACATTCCTTTCTTTTATTTGCTGAGGAGAATGATGCAGCAATATTTTTAAATATTAGTTTTTATCACATTTTGTTTTTATATTGGCAAAATCCTCTTTCAGCCTATTTCTGGGGTCTTTCCTTCTTATTTTCTTTTCATATTGGCAAAATATCTTTTCTATAGAATTCAAGTTTCGCATAGCACATATTATTTTAACATGTTATTGCAGATTTGTTGGTACTACTTATATATTTTTAAATGCATAGTATAAGTGATAAACTATATATATATACCATATATTAATGGTATCGAATATATCACATTTATATGAAGTTACAAACTTTATGTATGATATAGTTTCTTTAATTACATGTACTATATTATTTATACAATCTATATATTTGGTATAGTACGTATATGTATAGATAGTATATGACATAATATTTACATTGTATAAAACTGACACAGTATATATAAAATATTGGTAATATTAAAGGTATATTTAGCACTTTTGACCGAATAAAATTGACACATTACAATTTATTGTTTATTTTTAGAAAAAGAAAAAGGTCTAGTGGGTCGGGTCGGTAAATTATTTTAGCGAGTGTATTTTCTTTTTTAAATGGTTGAGTTGAAAAGAAAAAATGCAAATATCCCCTAAAAGCATATATAGAGTGACTCCGCAGTTACAAATAATAAAATTGGATAACCTTTCGGTAACAAAACAAAGTAAAGTTACTAATCAATTTCTCTTATGAGAAATCAACTCGCATATACTAACCAGACAACACAACTTTTGAGAGGATTTATAACTTTAGCGTTAAGACATAGAGCACATGTTCAGTATGATCAGACGATAAAGACTATGTGTTGAGTATGATCTGACAAATGTTGAGTAGGATTCAGACCTAAAGTAAGATGTAAAACATAGACTAAATGATGAGCATGATCGACAAATGTATTTATTCCAGATTCATGAAATAATATGGAGTGAATATTTGTTTATTGCTCGGTGACATGTTCATTTTGGTACGAATATCCTTATAATTTCTGAAATAAAAACATATCTAACGTTGGTCGACAGTTAATGACGAAAGATTAAAATGAAGTAGACACTATTTAGGTAAGGCCACAAGAGACAAAATAGAGTGATTTTATCACACGTTACTAGATAAGATACTTAAGTTTATTCACACTATAATTTTTTTTTGGAACCCCTGAAAAATCAACAGTTGTTGCAGCTTCTGCCCTTCGGGTGAGCACTCTGTGTGCACTGAGTAAATTTTTCATTATGTAATAGCCTGCAAACCACACAGAAGCATTGAGGGGGGTCGATTCCAATTCCACGTCAGTCACATTATAAGTTATTCAGTCATTTGGGGATAAAGAAGTTTAATACATTATGTGTTGCTTAAATTGGCTAATTGAGTTGTTGGGAAATGACACATTTGTGTTATTCGTGTTAGCACGTTTGTGTATACATTTGATGGAGTTTGGGACTGATTCAGACGTGGTTGGGGTTGAAATAGGAGTAATTAGATAGGAAAGGAAAACCCCAGCGATTGAATAAAGAAGAGCGTTGCTATGAAACTTTTGAATGATAATATCATAGTTATATGACCATTTGTGAAATTTACCCCACAACTTTTGAGAGGATTCATAACTTTAGCTTTAAGACTATGGGTTGAGTATGATCTGACAAATGTTGAGTAGGATTCAGACCTAAAGTAAGATGTAAAACATAGACTAAATGATGAGCATGATCGACAAATGTATTTATTCCAGATTCATGAAATAATATGGAGTGAATATTTGTTTATTGCTCGGTATGTTCATTTTGGTACGAATATCCTTATAATTTCTGAAATAAAAACATATCTAACGTTGGTCGACAGTTAATGACAAAAGATTAAAATGAAGTAGACACTATTTAGGTAAGGCCACAAGAGACAAAATAGAGTGATTTTATCACACGTTACTAGATAAGATACTTAAGTTTATTCACACTATAATTTTTTTTTGGAACCCCAGAAAAATCAACAGTTGTTGCAGCTTCTGCCCTTCGGGTGAGCACTCTGTGTGCACTGAGTAAATTTTTCATTATGTAATAGCCTGCAAACCACACAGAAGCATTGAGGGGGGGTCGATTCCAGTTCCACGTCAGTCACATTATAAGTTATTCAGTCATTTGGGGATAAAGAAGTTTAATACATTATGTGTTGCTTAAATTGGCTAATTGAGTTGTTGGGAAATGACACATTTGTGTTATTCGTATTAGCACGTTTGCTATGAAACTTTTGAATAATAATAATAATAGTGTCTAACTGTTGGTGGAAACAAATAGTATTAAGTTAAACTCTAGATAATTGTAAGAAAAATGACCCGACAATAGATTAACCATGGTATAAATTTATAATTAGAAACAGTAAATAGCAAAATAGGAAGTATTTGAATATGACGCATTACAAGTGGAATCCGCAGGTCAAATTGAAATGGAATTTCTTCACAACAAAAAGGCAAAAAAGTTGCAAGTTATCTGATAAAACTTTCAGTTAAGCAGCACAAGGATATCATAGTACAACATTCCTGTACAATTCTGTGTCAGCTTAAATATGGGTACAGTTCTTATGTATGGACAGCATTCACTTCACTGAATGCTCCACAAGAAAATTTTGAAGAGTAAATACACTCATCCATCAAAAGTAGAGGACCAAGTAGTAGAATTGAGTCATAGACCATCAAAACATTATCTCCACCAGCCAAACAGTCGATACAAATATATTCTTCTCAGTCTTCTGTTATATGCCATGAAGGCCCTGGCTTTGACGGGGTCCTCATTCAAAGACTCGAAAGCATACATTTGCTTCGCTTCTTCCAGACCCTCGATTTCCATCACTGCTTGCAAAAGAGAAGGGGTGTCAATTGTGTACTTGCTTTGCTCAATTGTGTCAGCCAAGTGCCGGATGCTTGAGGCTATCGCTAACATTGCATCTTGAAGGGTCTCTGAGCTACGAGTCCGTTCTGGAGCTTGCCTCTCAGGTTGAGCCTCGGGCTCATCTTCATCTTCATTATTAGCAGCCATTTCAGTATATACTGGTTCTTTGGCAGATGACTGTGTCTCGGTTCCATCCGAATCGTTCATATGCTCTGAACTTGCTGAAAGATATGAACCAGATTCTTGTTCGTACTTGCACTCTATCACTGGATTTCCATTTACTTTGGCTGACATTCTACTCCAACGACTAGGAGCTTGATAATTTCCACATACAATTTTCATTTCATCATACATGGCTATCTGCTTTCCACGGAAAGCCCTAGCATCAGGGTGTACCTAATAACATATTAGATATTGTACAATGGCATCAGGCTAGCAGAAAATACAAAGTATCCTATGAAACTAAGAGAGATGACAATGAGAAGGGAAGGCCAAAACACAAAAAAAGGTATTAATCAAAGTTTGGAACAAAAAGTGAGCATGACAAGCTAAAACTTACAGCAACATATCTCTTCCAAAGATCGTCATCGTCACAGTCGATTGTATCTGTATTTGGATTCCAAGAAAATCCCTCTTGACTGAGAATATTACTGATTATATTGAACCTCTTTTTGATTGTCTTAAGACGATTAATAACCTTTTGGTTATTTAACGACAAGCTGAAATGAGTATTAACAGCAACACAAGCAGCATTATATGCATTTTCATTGAAGCATTTGTCAACTTTATTTCCATTTCTTGCTTGGATAGCAAGTGCTTCAATCAGACACTTGTCCATTGCCGGAGACCATACAACATTTTTTCCCCTGTGCTTCGTCTTCTTTCTCCCACTATCTACGTCATATTGGTCAATTCCTACAATTAACAGAAAATTTATGTTAAGAACGCAAAATGTTCGGAGATATTAGTCCTTGAGAACAGAATCAAAAGTTTGATATAAAAAAGAAGAGGGCCTGTGTTTATTCCAAGAATGGAATCTTTGATGGTTGATGAACCCACGTTAATGAATTTCATAGAGGTTGAGCCTCTGGGAATAAAAGTACCAGAAACAAATCTCTGTCAGGGAAAGAAGTCAAGAACTCCCACTACACAAGACTGAACCGCGAAATTGAAACAGAAGTTCAATTTAGCTTGACCTTAAGCACTCTAAACTCTCCAGCTTCTTCGGGAATGAGGAAACAAAAATTATTAGCCAGCATTAGTTAGAAAAATTCATGCCTATACCTGCACTAGTGATAAATATAATATAATATCAAGGACAACACACAGCATAGGTGCCCGGCTTATGAGATAGGTCATACATAACATCGTCACAAGTTACAAATTCGGAATTGTGATTATGAACTCTGAAGGAATTTTATTTTTTGTTATCATTTCGGAATTGCTACTCCCACTTATACACACACACACACACATATGTATATATAAGAGTGTGTGTATTTATGCATGTGTTTTTTTTTTTTTTTTTTTTTTGGATAAAGACCATTCCCACTCAAAAATGCTATGCTTGTATAAAAAAAAATAATATGTACAGTTAATGCAGAAGTCCAATAATTCATCATTATGTGTATAAGCATGCATATAGCATACAAGCATAGAAGGAGAAAAATTTTAAAAAAAATTACTTATAACTTAAAGTTAAAGAAGTATATAAAAAGGCTGACAAAGGGATGGAAATGTCCAATACAGGCACATCCATTTGCTCTGTTTCCTATCAAAAGCACTGCTGTCTCTTCATGCCATTATCTCAGAACTATTACTGCCATTATATAAATGAGCTTGCTATGATTTATGCTTGTTGATTTTGGTGAATGGAATTTGAATCAAGTTTCCATTAGTTTCCTTTGTTTAGAAGGACATCCACAACAATAATACAAGCCCACGCCAATATTTCCAAGAACTAAAATTCCTCCCCAGCTACACCGTGGATCAACACCATAGAGCAGGGATGGCACCAAGGCAGTTTGGAGGTTTTTCATACCCTCTTGTGATGCATTGGCCAGTGTCGGCAGGTCCAAGACATCATATTAACTTTGTTCTTTTTGTTTCTGATCGGTAGAGAGATATTAACTTTGGTGTTAAAAATTCAGAGCAAACAAACATCTCCAATTCTAATCTGAAGCTAACATAGCCACTGGGAAACCACTCTAAAATGTCCTACTGACATCATTCTTTTGCAACGCCTACAAATGTTTATTACAACTGCTAGTAAAAGCTAAAAGGTAATTAAATATGTGATTCTTCTCCTTTAATTCATCTCCTTGTCAGAATGTGTCTGGGTATTAAGAAAATAAGACTTGTAGTTTTTTCTAACCGATAAAACTGGAAACAAACAGAGATCACACACTGGGGAAGTTGAAGTTCATCAGTTCATAGGACATGATTTCCATCACGAGCAGAAAGCACTTCTTTCAGCTGCTTCGTCCATTATATGTGCTGACACTTCCGAAAATCATCACTTTTGTCTACATCATGAACATATAAGCTTATACTGTTCCAGTTTATCTATTTCTACTGTTTGGACAAGAGGGGTTGCTCTGATGGAAAGCAACCCCCACTTCCAACCAGGAGGTTGTGAGTTCGAGTCTCCCCAAGAGCAAGGTGGGATGTTTTTGGAGGGAAGGATGGGGGGTCTATTTGGAAACAGCCTCTCTACCCCAGGGTAGGGGTAAGGTTTGCGTACACACTACTCTCCCCAGACCCCACTAAGTGGGATTATCTTGGGTTGTTGTTGTTGTTGTTGTAGTTTCATGAAGAAAATTAATTTGATGGAAACTGTGTTGCTGGTCAAGTGTACCGATGCAAGAGAATATGTTTACTTATTTTGGCCCCTAGTGTTTTGGTCTAATAGTAAGAGCACACTGTGTGATGTGTCGGTTAGGTGGGCGTCAAGGGTTCGAACCTTGCTATAGACAAAAGTCTTGTATATAAGCGGAAACGCGTAGAGGGTAAGGCCCATTACTGTGAGTCACTGGCCCTTGCAAATTTCTCGATAACCAAAAAATACTCCCATGTTCCATTGTATGTGGCACTAGTTTCTTATTAGTCCTTTCTAAGAAGAATATAAACCTTTCTATATTTCACCTTTCAATATTTGGAAACATTTTAACTTAAGATATTTCATTTTACCCTTAATGGAAGCGTTATTAGCATACAAATATTTTGACGGGTTTAAGACCACAAGTTGCAAAAGCTTTTCTTTAAACTCTGTACCGAATCAAATACCATCACATAAATTGGAAATAGAGTCAAATATTGCCAAATTAATTGGAACATATGTGTACTTAATTTTGCCAAGACAATCTAACCGAGATTCTCCACATTTGCATCAAGAACAGGATAGAGAAATGTCAGGACCAAATGAAGCCAAAATTGCAAATGTAACCTTCACAGTTAACTATAAATACTTGTTAGTTATTCACACATTCTATTTTTTAAAGTATGTTTTGCACCTAAAGATATGATTCAACACAATGTGAGATTCAAATAACGGCAAGTTTAATACGTGATACTTATCATGATATGACAACTATGTCAAAGACTAACAAGTCTTATCGAAGAAGTAAAAGAGTTCTCCACATTCATCTCTTCTGATATAATTTCCTCTGGAAAAATGAATTTTTCTCTACCGTAATTGATAGTCTTTCATCACCTATAACACAGACACACAGTATATGCCCATTTCCAGTCCATTTGATTAAAAGCTCCAAATATGTAAAAGCTCCCACCTTTTGCCAGCACAAACTCTATCAAGCTAAACCCAGATAGAAAAGAAGACAAAAAATGAAACAAAATAAAAACCCAAATAGATAAATTGAAAAAGGGTTGAAAAAGAGTACCAGTAGAATGATAGAGGGGAGTGTTGTCAGGGTCATACTGAATAGTAGGTGATCTCCTTCGACCCAGTGGTGGTCTGGATCTCATTGTTTGCCGGAGCTAGGCGGTGACGGAGCAGCTGCTGACGGTGGCAGTCGGTTGTTGAATTCACAACTTCATTTGCAACAATTGGCTGGAGTAAGGCGTCAGGGGCTATGGTTTACTGTTTTCTCGAGAAACTATTTTCCACTTTACCGTTTACCAAAATGAACACTTTTGGTGGATCAGTGCGGTCCTAAGATCTGGATTATTAGATCTGTGTACGACAAATATTAAATTCAATAAATTCGTAAGCATGATCACATGGTCCAAAACCATACAAGTACTCTGGGTCGTGTAGTACTATGCCTGAGAAAAAATAATTATGGGATAAAAATTTGGATTTTTTGTTTGGTTATTAAATTTGGGATAAATTATTCCAAGATTAAAAATAGTATCGGAATAATTGATATTTGTAAATGGGAAATAGCTATTTCGGAATAAGTTATTTCAGATTAAACAATAAAATTGACAATCTCACGATTAATACAGCATGCCAAATGACTAGTAAAAAATAATTACAGTATAACTAATTCTAGTATAATAAATTCCAACATAACTTATTTTAGTTTTGAATTGCATTCTATAAGCTTATTTGACTTGTGTTGAGAAAAAAGATTTTGGCAAAAAAATCTTTACGCAATAGGTTTAACGGTTTAAAATATAACTTTTGTATTACTAGTGCAAACTTTATATAATTAAACAAAATTATTTTTGAAAATAATCTTTTTACCTAAATAAGGTAGGCGTCTCTCCCTATATCTCATTTGTAAAATTTGACTAGCTTTGTTGCTGTTGTTGGTGATGGTGGTGAAGAAAAATTCTGTATATATAATTGGTACTCCACATATTTGGTTTCTAAAATGAAGCTTCAAGTTATCAGTATTAGAAACTCATGCGAATTCTATATATTGATTTATGCCGATAGAATGCAAAACATAATATTTGTATATTACTCACACCTGTATAAAATAACTTTAAAACGTCTAAAAATCATTAAGACTGATTCTTCTTGAATATTGCAATCCCTGCATGACAATTTCAAAATTGTGGCTTAGTTTGTTACATTGACAATCTTTGCATTATTATTTGCTGTCAAAAAAAATTCTATTATTATATTTGCAAACTAACACTACAGATTTTTCAGATAATAAGATAGAACTAAGGATATGAGAAATTTTATATAGCTCAAGAATATGTAAGGTTACGTTCCTCGATCGGATATTTTTCCAAAATATTTCCCCTGTAAGGTTTATTTCCAGAATATTATTACTCTCTAAAGCATATATCATCAACAACAAAATTGCACTAAATAATATATGGACTGAACTACTAACTAAACTCAAGAATTTGGTAAATTCTAGAGATCAAGTCATTTATAAGTGTACATCACTACATCAGGCAATTATAATTATCACTGCTGCACTTCTCATGCTCACCAACAAACAGGAAATTAAAACGGAAACATAACTAATGATCTGCTTCAAATTAAACCACAACTCAAAACTCCTTTGTACTCATAAATTTCTACAGATAATATTTTGTTTCAAAAAAGCAAAACAAACTCAAGTATTGACCATCATATCTTGAAAGAAATTAGGAATCAAGATGCAATTCTATAGTAAACATGCGAACTCTTTACCAACGATTTGTAGCACCCATAATCATCAGAAGTTCTTTTTCGGCTTGCATATTATCATCAAAATCAACCGTCTTGTTGATGTTTTCAATAGCGTTTCGAGCCGCTTCTCTATCTTTTTGCCGCTGTGAATTAGCTTTCGCTTCTTGTAATTGTTTCTCCCACAACTTTGTTTTCTTCTTCATCTATGTTCCATCAAACGCTTTGCCTAGAACTTTGATAATAGGTGAATTTTACTATATTCATGTCCTAAATAATCACCTTCTTAAGTTGTTTTGATAATATATATGATGACAAAATGCTCTTATTAGTGTTTTTCATGAATCGTAGATACAAAATGGTTAAGGAAGGTTAAGGAGCAATTTTGGAGTCAAAAGTAGAAGAAAAAGGCCATAGATGCAAAATTCCGTGGAAGCCACACATTTACAGCCCTGAAGAATCAGAGACACTGTTTGGCAGTGCTTCTACCGCGACCGTGGCAGAACCGCAGTGGATGTATGTTGCTGAAGTTTGAAGATTCAGAGGGGTAGTTTGGCCGCGGTTCTACCGCGACCGCGGCAGAACCGCGGTGGGAGGTGTAAACTTAAGGGGCCAAAGTGTAAAAACGGGATTTTTAAGACCTTAACCCTATATAAGACCTTAGGATTCGCCCAAAGGAGGCAAGCTTTGTATTGTAGAGTACTTTTGCAAGGAAACCTAGTGTGAGAGAATTCTCCAAACATCTTTATTCTTTTCTTTTGAATTTTTATTATGAATTCTATTCTAGCTTTTGTTTCCATAGTTATGAGTAGCTAAATTCTTATCTAAGGTTTTGATGGAACATATTGGTTGATGAACTTCTGATTTATGTGAATACAAATTGTTAGTTAATCTCTATTTGTTTCAACTTCGTTCTTGTTGTAGTTAATTGACAGGATCCTCAGTTAGCTGTGCATATTTAGTGTGCATAACTTGAAAAAGAATGCATATTTAGGTTATTGTTGAACAACACCACTCCTAGATTATTACATGAATCTATAATTGCGGGTTTAAAGGTGGGATTAGGAATAACGAAGCCTTGTGTATAATCTAAAGTGAATTGTGATAATTAAAGCAAGCAAGCATAACTCGGAAGAGTGCAATAGTAGATTATTGTGACTACTCGGGAGAGATTTACGGTAGGATTAGTGTTCATGATTGATAGAGAAATATTGATAAATTTGGTATAAATAGAAGGGATTCCATCAATAGGGGAAATCATTACCTTAGTCTTTCTCATTATTGTTTACAACATATTTAGTTATTTTATAGTTATTTAGTTCATTACAAAAGTAGTTGATAAGAAGCAATCAAAGGATGTTTGAATATTTGGGAAGTTGATTATGAAGATTATTGGTTTTGAAGATAGTAGTTGATAGGTTAACTCTCTGAGGATTCGACCCCGTGTGAAATACTTGGGTTATATTTGCTGCGACCGCATTGTCCTTTTTATAAGGCATAGTTGGGCGTGATCAAATTTTGGTGTCGTTGCCGGGGAGTCAACGGAATTATCAATTGCCATTGACAGAAATACAAGATTCTTCTTGTAGTCAGTTTTCTCTCTACCCAACTTTTGATTGAAAATTTTGACGATTGTTGACTTGGTTGCTCAGGTGCATGCCTAGAAAATCTACAAAGTCTGAAGAATTACTTGAAGGACTCTCTGACTCAGAGCTAACATTTCGGGCACTGAACCGTGCAAACAAATAAATTCAACAATCCCAACAGATACTGAAATTCGACATTGACATGGGATACGTGAATAATCCTAACGGAAACGGTATGAATCAGCAAGCTGGGTTAAAGGCTAGGGAAGAGGCACCTCCTGTGCCTGAGGGTGCAATATATGATTGGGCACAAGCAACTGCTGACGACTTGGCTACTACCATTGTTGTGCCTGCAATACAATCTGAATCGTTTCAGATCACAAATAATATGCTACACTTATTGCAAAACAAGAGACTCTTTTCTAGGACACAAGTAGAAGACCCTCAGCAACATCTGAAAAATTTCCTCTCTATATACAAAACGCAAAGGCAACCCAATGTGACTCCGAAAGAAATTAGGCTATTATTGTTTCCTTTCTCAGTGACAGGAGCTGCACAGGTATGGCTTAACTCACTCCCTATCAACTCTATATAAACTTGGGATGAGTTAGTCAAAAAATCCCACAACAAGTTCCACCCGCCCAACAAAACAGCTCAATAAATTGATGAGATCGTGAGCTTCAAGCAAAAACCAATGGAGACTTTACATGAGACATATGGCAGGTTTAAGGGAATGTTGGTCATGTGTCCTCATCACGGTGTTCCAGAACAGATGTTGGGACAAAGGTTTTATATGGGGCTGTCTGATAGCATAAAGAATATAGTTGATGCCTCAACAGGTGGGGCGTTTATGAGCAAGACCTGGAGAGAAGGCCAGAATTTGCTGGAAAAAATGGCACAAAATTCAGGATGGACAACCAAGAATGCACCTATTACTCCGATGGTACACTCAGTGCCTCTGGACCCTTCCAACACTATGGCAGAAAATATGGTGACTCTCTTGAAACAGATGAGCATCCTCACCAAAAAGGTGGAGGAATCAGGAGTTAAGCAGCATGTGCATATAGACACTACCAATGGGGGCTTATGCACATCTTGCATTAGCCAACCAATGGGTAATCCATGGGCTGCAGAACATGAACATCATCATCAGCATGAAGACATGAATTACGTGGCTAACTATGGCGGTCATTGACAAATAAATCAGAATTGGGGCCAACATGCTCCACAACAGTACATGCCACCTCAACCACAATACAATGTAGGAAATATGGGAGGTATGAGACCCAACAATATGGCACCATATCCTAGACCACAAGCTTTCAACAATCAGCAGTAAGGCTATCATCCACCCCAACAACAGCATGGGGGTAGACAAGAAGATGGGTTCGCAAGACTGGAAGTATGATGCAACAGGTTATTGGGTCCAACGCCAAGATTAATGAAAGAGTGGATGCACATGATGCAGCCATTAAAAATATTGAGGTGCAAGTGGGCCAGATTGCTATGACATTGAACAATCGTCCCTAATACATTACCTGCAAATACTCAAACCAACCCAAAAGATCAAGTCCCAAAGCAGCTGATGACGGTGAGTCTTAGAAATGGTAGAGATCTTGATGTTGAACAAGAGAGAGCTAGAGGTAATTTGCAGGCCGAGACACTTATTCCAGTACCCATTGAACTAGATGAGTCTACAGGATTGATAGAAGTTACAGTCCAGCCAGCACCTGAAAGTAATGATGTGCAGCATGAGACTGAGAATGTAGCTGAGCTGGTGGAAGAACCAATCATCGAACAAGTAGTTGAGAAAGAAAAGTCCCAAGTGATTGGGAAGAAGAGGCCTCCTGCTCCATTCCCACAAAGGTTGGCCAAGCACCAAAAGGAAGAGCAATACAAGAAGTTCTTTGAAATGCTTAAGCAAATCAAGGTAAACATTCCTTTTATTGAAGCTTTGAAGAGATGCCTGGGTATACTAAAATGATGAAAGACTTGATGTCGCGGAAGTTTGAAATTCAAGACTTTCCCTGTGACGACCCAAAGGGTCATCACTTGTTTTATTAATCATTCCGAGCTTTTGAGGTCTTGAAAACCTCATTTATAGTTTCCTCGATTTGCGTGCACAGTCCGGGCACAAAGCCTGGAAAAGATTTATGTTGAAATATGTGAAATATGTGAAAAAGTAGAAGAATTTTGATATTAATATTGATATGGTTGACTTTGGTCAACATTTTTTGTAGACGGACCCGGATCCGTGATTTGACTATTTCAGAAAATCCGTAGAAAAATATGGAACTTGGGCATATGTCCGGAATTGAAATCCGAGGTCTAGAACCCCGGTAAAAGAATTTTTCTGTTAAATTGTTTTCTGAAAATGTTTAAGGAAAATGAAACTGAATTTTGATTAAAAAGTACTGGTATCGGGCTCGTATTTTGGTTTCGACGCCCGGTACAGGTCATATATGTTGGTTAAGCACTTCCTGTAAAGTTTGGTTGAAAACGGACGTCGTTTGACGTGTTTCGGCCTTAAATTGGAAATTTTGGAAATTATGAAATTTGAAAGAATTCTTGAGTTTTAAGGCTCAATTCCTTGATTTTGATGTTATTTTGGTGATTTGATCGCGCGAGCAAGTTCGTATGATGTTTTTGAGTCAGTGTACATACTTGGTTTGAATCCCCGAGGGCTCGAGTGAGTTTCGGATAGGTAACGGGATGGTTTTGAACTTGAAAATGCAGCAGAAACTCTGCAATTTTTGCACAGAGATTTTCTTCTATGCGATCGCATAGGTGTAGCTGCGATCGCATAGAGCAAAGATCAGATGTCCCAAAAATCCTTCTGTGCGATCGCAATAGAGCCCATGCGATCGCATAACTTCCACTTTTCCTCCTATGCGATCGCATACTACCTCCGCGATCGCGTAGAGTAATTTTACTGTCCCCATTTTTCTTCTATGCGATCGCATCATTGTTCCTGCGATCGCATAGCTTGCCATTTTTCCTCTATGCGATCGCATACCATGTAATGCGATCGCATTGTGTAAACAACCAGCCTCCCATTTCTCCTCTATGCGATCGCACAGTGTGTCCTGCGATCGCATAATGTAGCCTGCCCATTCTATGCGATCGCATCTTCTTCCATGCGATCGCAGTGTACAAACGACCTCACTCTATGCGATCGCATCAGTTGCCCTGCGATCGCATAGAACAAAACTTTCGCCGAGTGATTTAAGTTCTGCAAAAACAGAACATACGGGATTATTTCCATTTCTCTCAACTCTCTCTTCTCCAACAGACCTTAGGCGATCCTTAGAGCAACTTTTCATCAAGGTTCATCGGGTAAGTATTGTTTAACTCGTCTTCTTCACTTTTCATCAACATCAATCAAATTCTTAGGCCTAAACATGTGTAAATTGGTTGAAAAATTAGAGAATTGGGTATAGTTAGGGCTTTCAAAGAATTTGCGATCTAGACCTCGTTTTGGAATCGAACTTAAGAACAAATTGTATATTTGAACTCATGGAGGATTGGGTGAACTTATTTTGGTTCGAAACTTGAGTTTCGGTTATGTGGGCCCGGGGTCGATTTTTACTATTCCGGGCAGAATGTTGTAAAAATCATATTTAGCAATATGAACTAGTTTGTTAAGTAGAATTGATGATATTAAATCAATTGTGTATAGATACGATTGGATTGGAGCCAAATTTGAAAGGAAAGGGCATTGCCACGGATTGAATTGTTCATAAACATTCGAGGTAAGTGTTTGTTCTATCCTAGCTTGAGGGAATAGGATTATGTGCTATATGTTATGTGATCGAGTGCGGTGTATGGGCTGTGGTGACGAGCATCCATACACTGGCGTCTAGTATGACCGTGAGTCGTTGGAAAATAATTATTTTGAGATATATTACAGATGAATTGTTATTGTTCTCCCTGGTTGGGACTTGTCGTGAAGATTATTATTGATTGCCCTTGATGGGACGGATTATGAATTACTGTTTCTTTCTTTACCCTTAACTGTGATTGTTATTTGGGTGAGGAAGAGTGATAATGCACGAAGGGTGATGCCGTGCCATGTTTTATTTATTTATGCACGGAAGGTTAATGCCGTGCCATGTTTATTTATTGATTATGCACGAAGGATCATGCCGTGCCTGTTATTGAACCATGTACGAAGGATCATGCCGTACTATGGATGTGAGGATGAGAGTAAAAGCACGAAGGGTGATGCCGTGTACTTTATTTGTCTATCTGGTGAGGATGAGAGTAAAAGCACGAAGGGTGATGCCGTGCAACTGCTTGCTATTTCTTGAATTAATATTACTTGTTTTTCCATTATATTTTATTTGGTTGATGCCGTGCAACTATTTGCCATTTCTTGACTTGATATTACTTGTGTTTCCATTACACCTTGTTTTTCCTTGTGAACTTATTTGATTGTTATTTGGGTGAGGAAGAGTGATAAAGCACGAAGGGTGATGCCGTGTACTCTATTTGTTTACTTGGTGATTGAGAGTAAAAGCACGAAGGGTGATGCCGTGCAACTGTTTGCTATTTCTTGAATTGATATTACTTGTGTTTACATTACACTTTGATTTTCCTTGCGAAATTATTAACTGTGGTTACTTGTTGAATTCTTCAAGATATTGCTTATTGTGTTATTACTTGATTATTTCTTGTTATTTTGTGGTACACATATATGTATTGAATTGCACAGGTTTATGTGAGTGTCTGGTCCTAGGCTTGTCACTACTTCGCCCGGATAGGCCAGGCACTTACCAGCACATGGGGTCGGTTGTGCTGATGCTACACTTCTGTGCGTTTTTGCACAGGTCCAGGTTACGATCAGGAGCAACAGCAGCAGTAAATAGATTGCGTGGGAGTTGATCACATTTGAGACCGAGGTAGCTTGCGGACGTCCGCAGGCCCGGCGTCTCTTTCTCTATTTATGTTAATAGCTGTAGTCTCGTTGTTCCGAGACAAACAGTATTATGTTATATTTCCTTCAGACTTTTATGTGTAGTATTCCATAGTAGTTTGTGAGTTGGTGACTCCACGTCTTGGGTAGAGGATTTCAGTATAATTTTCACTTTGTGATTTGTTATATCCATTTCGATAAAGTATTCCGCATTTATTTAATTAAAATTGTGTTAAAAACAGGATAGTATGAATACAGTGGCTTGCCTAGCTACCACGAGTAGGCGCCATCACGATCCCGATGTTGGGGGAAAATCCGGGTCGTGACAAGTTGGTATCGGAGCTCTAGGTTACATAGGTCTCACCACTCACGAACAAGCTTAGTAGAGTTTGAGAGGTAGGTACGGAGACGTCTGTACTTGTCCTCCAGAGTCTATTGAGTTAGGAAAGAGTCTCTCATTTGTTCTTTCTTGTCGTGCGACTTGTTCCTCAATTACTGATTGAATTTCTATTCTGTCCTTTCGCAGATGGTAAGGACACGCACTTCTTCGTCCGCTGACCAGCAGCCTGAGCCCCAGGCAGCTCCTGTGAGGGGCAGGGGCCGAGGCCGTACTAGAGGCCGTGGTAGGGGCAGAGCTCAGCCCCAGGCAGCTACCCCAGAGGTGGAGCCTCATATTGAGATCGACGAGGAGGTTCCGGTTCCAGCAGCCTCCAGTGGGCCCAGCTCAGGTCCCATGAGAGGCTTTGATTACCCCGGATCTCCGGAATGCTTTGGTCGAATAGCGGGATTTATGGACAGCATTGCCGCAGCCGGTCTATTATCGCCTGCCCCGCCTACTTCTCGGCCGGAGGAGGGCCCGCACCCTATCGCTCATACTCCGAGCCGCAGCTCCTCGGCCTCAGGCACCGCAATCCGGCCGCACCGTGGCCACCCGTCCGGTACCACGCCTCACGCCGGCGACGGAGCCGGCCATGACTTCCGATTCGTTACGGAGGCTTGACCTGTTCTCCAAGCTATTTACCACTACATTCGGCGGAGCCACATCAGAGGATCCTCGTGACTTTTTATTCGCCTGCCGCGAGATTCTCAAGACTACGGGGATCGCGGAGACAAACGGAGTTGATTTCCGTACCTTCATACTTGCAGGATCCGCCAAGACTCGGCGGAGAGATTATTGCTCGACTCGACCGACGTGGTCCCCGCCCTATCACGGGACCGCTTGCGAACTATTTACGGAGAAGCTTTCTCCTCGCTACTCGACGGGATTTACTTCGGAGGCGCTTGAGCGCCTCCATCGTGGCACTACGCGACAGCTACACGATACGAGACGAGATTTATCGACTTGGCTCGTCGTGCAGCGGTGATACTTCCCACCGAGCGGGCAGGGTCCGCGCATTTATGACGGGCTTAACCGACCGATTAGACTCCGTATGGCTGCGGGCGCGGGGAGTGACATATCATTTCGGGAGGCGGCCAATACATCACGTAGAGTCGAGACGGCTCTTGCTAGTGGAGGCGGTTATTCTTCGTACAAGAGGCCTCGTCATGCGGGGTAGATTTGGCGGTTCTTCCTCCGGCAGCAGAGAATCCTTGACGATAGCGCCGCTCTTCCGAGCCTTTTCATTCCGCCCTTCGGGCTGCAGGGTGGATCGTGTGATCGTGGTTCTCGGGGCATTATTCAGGATCCGCCTCCTATTAGTGCTCAGCCTCTTCGGAGCGTTCGCGGAGGCCATTCGGGTCGTCATGGCCAGCAGCCCTCTTAGTCCAAGAGTTGCTACGGTTGTGGCGACCCGGTGTCATTTTATCGTGAATTGTCCTATAGCTAGCGGGCAACTCTCGGCAGCCGAGGTCCTCGTCCCATGATTCAGTGCCCCACCGACCCTCGCCGCCCAGCCCGCCCGCAGGCGGGGGTAGGGATTATGAGGCGCGAGGTCGAGACCGCAGAGGCGGAGACCGGTCCAGCGAGCAGGTAGAGGTCGACCGGCCGATGGTCGTCCCAGAGACGCGACTCGTAGGGGAGGCGCGGATCCCCGATTCTATGCTTTACCAGCCCGTGCCGCAGGCAGCAGGCATCGACGTCGTGATTACGGTACTATTCTCGTGCGCGACGCAGGTGCTTCGCATTATTCGACCCCGGATCTACCTATTCCTACGTGTCTTCCTACTTCGCACCGTATTTGGTCGTGCCCGCCTATGCTCTGGATATTCCAGTTTATGTGGCTACACCAGTGGGTGACTCCATTGTAGTCGATCGGGTGCATCGTTCGTGCGTAGTTATATTTGGGGGTCTCGAGACCCGTGTTGATCTGTTGCTCTTGGATATGGTAGATTTTGATGTCATATTGGGGATGGACTGGTTGTCCCCATACCATGCTATTCTTGATTGTCATGCTAAGACCGTCACCTTAGCCTTGCCAGAATCACCCCGATTAGAGTGGAAGGGTACCTCAAGCCACTCTGTTCGCACTGTTATTTCTTACGTTAAGGCTCGACGTATGGTCGAGAAGGGGTGTTTAGCTTATTTGGCTTATGTTCGCGATTCCAGTGCAGAAGTTCCTTCCATTGATTCAGTCCCTATTGCACGGGAGTTTCCTGAGGTTTTTCCTTCAGACCTGCCGGCATGCCACCCGACAGGGATATTGACTTCCGTATTGATTTGGCACCGGGCACTCACCCCATCTCTATTCCACCCTATCGTATGGCCCCGCCGAACTAAAAGAGCTTGAAAGACGCTGCGCATCTTCGAGAAGTAGAGCCGCGATCGTGCCCGCGCCCCTCGG
>JASVEL010000122.1:0-234956 GCA_032618575.1 Nicotiana noctiflora
AGTGTTTGCTTTTGACAAGTTCGGGTCCTATCTGATAGGATCCAAGGTAATCGTATACACTGACCATGCATCACTTAGCTATCTAATTGAAAAGAAGGACTCTAAGTCGCGCCTGATTCGTTGGGTGTTTCTACTACAAGAGTTCGATCTTGAAATTCGTGACCGCAAGGGCACTGAAAATCAAGTCGCTGATGACTTAAAGGAGCTGAAAATGTTATAGAAAGTGAAGAAATTCTGGAAACCTTTCCTGACGAGCAGCTGCTCGCTACCACTCTTCTTGAAGCGCCATGGTATGCAGATTATGCTAATTACCTGGCCAGTGGTATTGTTCCTCACGACCTGTCATCGGTCTAGAGGAAAAGATTCTTTCGTGAAAGCCAATTGTACTATTGGGATGAGCCCTATTTTATTAGAATTATCTTGATAACATGATTCAGAGATGCGTCCCCAAGATCGAGCAATCTTCTGTCTTACAGGCTTGTCACGCTTTGGCATATGGTGGTCATTTTGGAGGAATCAGGACAACAACTAAGGTGCTAGAGGTCGGATTTTTCTGGCCAACAGTGTTTAAAGATGCTCACTTATGGGTAAAAGGGTGTAATGAATGTCAACGCACCGAGAACATCTTCCAGCATCAGGAGATGCCCATGAACCCAATCCAGGAGGTGGAAGTATTTGATGTCTGGGGGATAGATCATGGGTCCCTTCATCAGTTACTATGGTAATAAGTACATTCTTGTTGATGTAGATTATGTATCCAAATAGGTAGAAGCAGTAGCATTACACACCAATGATGCTAAGGTGGTGGTTGGGTTTATCAATAAAAACATATTCACTCACTTTGGTACACCGCATGCAATCATAAGCGATGGGGCCACTCACTTTTGTAACCGGGCCTTTGAAAAGTTGTTGGTGAAATATGATGTGCGCCATAAGGTGGCTACTTCATACCACCCACAGACTAGTGGATAGGTTGAAGTGTCCAATAGAGAAATCAAGAGCGTATTGACAAAAACAGTGAACGCCACAAGGACCGACTGGTCAAGGAAGCTTGATGATGTTCTATGGGCTTATAGGACAGCTTCCAAAACACCAATTGGCATGTTACCATATAAGTTGGTGTTTGGGAAGGCTTGTCACTTATCGGTTGAACTGCAACATAAAGCATGGTGGGCACTAAAACAACTGAATCTCAACTTGGAAGTTGTGGGCACAACAAGAGTCAATGAATTACATGAGTTAGAGGAGTTCCGATATTTGGCTTTTGAAAGCACAAGGTTATATAAGGAGAGAATAAAGCGGTTGCACGACCAAAACATCATTGAGAGAAACTTTAAGTCTGTGGACAAGGTATTGCTTTATAACTCAAGATTACGATTGTTCCCGGGTAAGATAAAGTCAAAATGGTCAGGACCATTTCGTGTGGTTGAAGTATTCCTATCCGAAGCTGTGGAAGTTGCTACTAAAGGTGGCTCTCGCACATTTAGAGTCAATGGTCAGTGGTTAAAATTGTACATGGGTATGGACGAGCCCAAGGAGAAGTCTGAGCTATATTTGAATGATCCACAAAGGTCGAGCGAGCCTTAAATGTGCTAAGATGAGTCATGCCGCGATGTCAAATCAGGCGCTACATGGGAGGCAACCCATGAAATTATTGTATTTGTAACTCTTGTAGTCTAGTTAAAAAAAAGGTAGATGCTAGGCGTTAGAATCAGAGAAGGTCTTCTACCGCGGTTCCACCGCGAGCACGGTGAAACCGCGATCAAATGGCCTCTCTGAAGTTAATCCATCGCGGTTGCACAACGACCGCGGTCAAACCACAGTGGATTAGGCTCTCTGAATCTTGTTACTCGTGGTCCGACCGCGGTAGAACCGCGGCAGACCTCGTCGCGGCCTAGGTAAGTACTCTGTAAAATTTTTATTTTTTATCTTATCCCCCCCCCCTAAATTATTTAACTTAATCTAACCAAACCCCCCTCTTATTTTCCCCATCCCAGCCGCCCTTCCTCCCGTTTTTCTCTCTAAAAACTTCCCACTCTCTCTCTTTCTCTCTTCTTCTTCCTCCTTCACTTCCCCCTCAATCTTCCTCCATCACCACCTTCACTCTTGCACCTTCATCAAGTAATTATTTTCTCTTCTTCTCTCTATTTCTTTATAGTTTTATTCAGTATAATTTAGTTTAGTTGTAGTTTTCAATTAAACCCTAGTTAGGCTTAGTGTAAAAATTTGAATTTTTCCATTGTTGTATATGTTATTTTTGAAGTTATTGGTGCTACTATTGGTTGGGTCTCCATAATTGATTAATTGTGATTTTGTTTTGGTGGCTTGGAGGCCCAAAAATATGTTTGTGGTGTAATGTGAAGAATGAGCCATGGGTTGGCATTGTGTTGTATATTTGTGGGGTATTTTATGCCCAAATTAAGTTTGGATAGTTGTACTTATGGAATATATGTGTAATTAAAGGGCAATATTGTTATAATGAATGAGTGATGGTTATATGGTGGCTATGCAAAGTATGTTTCACATTGAAAGGTGTAGGTATGGGGTGAACTATGCTGGAAGTGCTAGAAAAGTAGAAAATAATTGTGGGAGTTTAGTGGACATGGTATGATTGCATTGAGGAATGTATTTGTAGTCATCGGGTGGTGAAGTCAGAGTAACCATCCGAGTGGCTATTGTCATGGACATATTTTGATATAGTTTGCTTCTTATTTACAAGACTATGGCTCCCAAAAGATCTAGACAAACAGCAGGGCCCTCTAGGCAACCAACCTATAATGAATCCCGATTTGCCTTAGGAAGTGACTGAGGATGATTTTCATGCCAAAGCCACTAAGAGTTTTCTGTAAGAGATTCCGATCGATCGGATGGCTCTTCGTGCTGAGAAAGGAGATACGTATGAGGAAATTAGGCGACGGTAGATGGAGTTCTTATTTAGGAACCAGCTTCTATCAACAAGATATTGGTCCGTGAGTTTTATGCCAACTGTACATTCCACATGTGTAGGGAGGTGTTTGTTCGGGGCAAGAGAGTCATTGCCAAGGTTCCCACGATCCGGCAGGTGTTGAGATTGCCACCATTCAGTAGTGACATGGACTATTATCACGATAGGCCCAGTATCACTTGGGAGATTATGATTAAGGCATTGTGCGCAGGATGGAGGCCTCTATGGATAAGGGACCAAATAACCCTCAACTCCGCCTCCTTCACGCACTTGGCCAAATGTTGGCTCACAGTATATAAGTAGTAAAGACATAGAGTTGAGACTAAGGTTTTCAACAATATCATCAACTCATTTTTTTTATCAAGCAATTCAAGATTATAATTTTACTCAACAAATTCTCGTAATAATACTTTTGATATTGCAGTCCCAAGGATTTTCTGTAGTTCACTATTTTTTCCTTGACATAGATTGATTACTAAGGTTTCTAGCGTGATTAAAGATGCAAATCCAGTAATTTATAAGTAATATAAAGCACAAAATAATTAGGATTTGTATGAGAATATAATAAAAGGAAGAAGTAATAAAAGCGGTAATTCACCAAAAAAGAGTAAAAAAGAAAACTTTCTTGGTCGTCCCTTTAATATTGTACATTATTAGTTTTTAAGAGTTAACTTATCATGCCCTAAAATAAAACTCACCAAAATTAAGAAATATTCGAGAATTCCTATGTAAATTTAAAGTTCCAAAATCGTACAATATGATTGAGAAAATTTCATAAGGAAAAACTTTACTATAAAATAGGAAGAATGATAAAATTTTATTGCCATTTTAACTACTGCTACAAATATTATTTGCATCAATAAATAAATAAATAAACACACACGCACACTTACTTGGCTGGTGGCTTAGCAGGATCAGTGGGAGCTTATTGTCAACTTGATTATCAACCGTGAAATCCTTTTAAGAAAGGTTAAGTTTCAAATCAACAATTTTTAAAAAGACTCTTCCCATTATTCTTTGACGTCATTTCACCTTTATTTCTATTAATGGCTCCGGGCAATCCTAGCCTCAGCTCCGTCTCCGCTTCATAATTCAATTGCATTTTGGCACACTCCACTCCCATCACACTCGTCATCTTACTTCTGCTAATATTTTAACGTAAAAAATCATGTTTGTTGTACCAATCAATCATTAAAAAGCATCGTATCATCATTCAACTCAATTATTTTGGCGAAAGTCAAAATTGGGTACAAAATTTTGTATACAAAAATAATTTGGCTATACTAAAATTCAATTCAAGTTTCAAATAGAAGATAAACAAATTTGAAAAAAGGAGAACAAAGTGTTATACCCCATTTTAACACGGGTCAAACTAGAGTATAACATATTGGTAATTCTAAAGGTTTAATTAATTAAAGAGAGTCGCCACCTAATTATTTTAAACGGTTAATTAGGACACCAATCTTAGAGAAGTAGTGTTTAAAATTAACTCTGTTTTATGGTCTGCTTAACGTTAAAAATTCTAGGTAAGGGTTCTAATTAATCCTATAGGGAAGGTTGTTAAAGCACCCAATATGATCCGTTAATTACGGTTAACCGACCAAG
Organism: Nicotiana noctiflora; assembly: GCA_032618575.1. Lineage (NCBI taxonomy): Eukaryota > Viridiplantae > Streptophyta > Magnoliopsida > Solanales > Solanaceae > Nicotiana > Nicotiana noctiflora. The sequence goes on from JASVEL010000122.1 coordinate 4,550, forward strand.
CTTAGGTTATAATTTTAAGAATTAAGTAGCAATATGTGTTTGTATTTAAAAACTTTTGTCAATTGAACTTTAAAACATTGTGCAGTCACGTTATGAAACGAGTCTTTCAAAATTGTATTGCCTACATTCATAATTGAGAAAGAATATTACCTATTTGAAACTCAAACAATAGAAAGTTTGGATTTAACTTCTAAGAAAACGTTTAAAGCCCAGTGCCTCGACAAACCTAACAATTAATTTCATTTTTTCAAAGGTTGGGACTTAGGAAAACGGTTTTCATATATATATATATATATATATATATATATATATACTTTAGAAATCATTCTGCTGGACTTAGAAATTCTGTGTTTACGAAAGCTTAAACACAAAGCCATTAGAAAACAATTTGATGAAAGGTTTTGAAACATTACTTTAAAAACTAATTCTATGTTGTTATATTACAAGCTACATTTATGTGATTGAGATAATACCAAATCGATAATAAAAGCAAATATTCTACATACTTAAACATACTACGCTAACACTAATTTTAACACATAATCTCAGAAATTGGAGATAACTCAAATCACAAGCAAATGTCGAATAACATGAATGAATAACGAAAAGAGATGAAAGACGCCATAGGCGCCTCCAAGCGTTTCGCTTGTTTTTCTTGCTATCCGGTGCTCTAAAGAAGATGACATGCAATGACTCCATGTGGTGATGATAGCGTTAAGTCTCTTATGAGACCCCCATTTGTTCCAGAGTGTACATGTAAAAAATTAAATAAAGATAAAGAATTAGAGGAGTGAACTATTGATTCTTTAAAATGGATAAAGTCACAATGCTATCCAATTTGCAAACTTCTTTTTTTAGAACTGGAAATTCATGCTAATACATTGTCAATTTTGTGCAAATTCTTAATCAAATCCATTTAATGTGTTCGAAATAAGACTACAAACAAGACACCTATAGTAAAGTCTAGGAGACAAACGCAAATAATTACAATTTTAAGGAAATAGGTATATATTTGGTCTTTGCTATAAGAACACTAGCATTATATCAACTCACGAGGGGCTTGACTAAAAATTCTAATAGGTATATCAGCTTGACAGTGTTCTCATCAAATCAACCACTACCTCATCACATGCTATTTAATCAGTTCATATCAAATACAAGTTTTTTCCCCAAACATAGCACCTGCTCACAATTTAGACCAAGAAACAGGATTGTAAACTAAACAAAGAATTCATGAAGACCTCTACTTGACACCATTAACAGAAAATGCATACATTGCTACTTCTTTTTGTCCTCGTTCAATAAATCATGGGGGGTGCAATTTCAACACATCCAGATTAACATATTAGATATACATATATTATCTCATAACACTACTATCATTCATGCTATCATGAAACTAATATTACCTATGTATAACAGATAATAAAATGCATGGGAAACTATGTGACTTAAAAAGTATTTTAAAGTTTCAAGTATAAACCCCTTTTAGAGTGTAACTTAAACGTGTGCTATGGGTACCATCTTTAAACAGATTAAACTTAACCTATAATAGATAGATGTTCTTCATATCTGGATATTTAATTTTTGGACAAGGAAAGGCTGTTCATCGTTATTGATGAACTTGCGACTTAGAAATACTATAACTAGATTGTAGCATTTAAGAAAATATGCTCTTAATTTCAAGTGCTACACCGAATTCGGTCAAGCAATTACCTTTTAGAGATTCTTATTAGTTTAAGTTTACGGGGAGAAAAACTAAATGTTTAAGACAAACACCAACATATATAATAGGCAAAAACAAGAAAAAAGGCCTAAAAGATTTGTTTCTAATAAAGCTTGAACACAACATTCAGCATGCCAAATATTTAGCACTCCTAGGGTCATGTAATGTTCGTTCAATACACGTTCATATACTATTTCTATTTAGATATTTCGGCTACATTTAACCATATTGCTAGCATAGAAACCTGAAAGAAACTAAGATCCAGAAGCTATACTTGCTTGGTCAAACAAGCAATATATGAACAGGACAAGCAAAACTTTATGCTCTCCACTCCATCATATAAACAACATCAAAGACATAATTTTCTGTAGCCAAATAAAAGGAAAAAACACACATGATTTTACTGGATCAAAATGGCACATTTTACATCTAAGAAAAATATTGAAAGATTAAAACTTAGTAGGAAACTAACCTTATACGGTGCAGTGAACTTGAAGCACGGGTCTCGGGTCAGCGAATCGGCTTTAACTTTGGCGAGCAAACACGAAAAGGTTTCTGCTCTTTTATGCCTCAAATCTGATAGAACGAAAAATAAATTTGAAGAAAAGCTTGGGTTTCAAAGGGGGTTTGCGTCTAGTATTATTTACGATATTGGAGGCGGCTGTGGGGGATTTGAGCGGCGGCTCCCAGCTTCTTTACTTGTCAAGAACAATAGTATTTATAGGAGAAAATTTTAGGGTTTGACCCTTGAGCGGGAGTCTATAATTTCGGATTTTGAATTCATGGTCAAGGAGAATCGTTCTAATCCGAACGTTGAAATTGCCGCCGGGCTTCACGTGATTTCATCAAGTTTTGAAAAGAGATATCGTTTTCTCAGCGAATGCGCCAAAGAGAAGGACGATCTTTGCTTCAAATGGAGTGGGCATAGCCTGGTCATGGTTGAAATGAATTTGAATATTGACATAAAAGAGGAAAATGGTGAAGAGAGAGTGACAACATTGTTATGAATTAGAAAACGAATCTTGGGTTTAGTAATGAAAGAGTAACTCTCAACCATTTGATCAAGACTAATTTAATCCAACGGTTAAAATATTTTTCATGAAAGTCTTAGTGGGTCAGCACATTAGTTGGGAAGAGTTGGGCTGAACTTTAGAATTAAAAAGGCCGAATGAGATTTTTTTTTTTGTTTGTGGAAAATTTACTAGCTTTTCCTCTCTTCTTTTCATTTCTTTGAGCTTCTAAATTAGATATACATAATAATAATAATAATAATAATAATAATAATAATAATAATAATAATAATAATAATAGTTGTAGTAGTTGTTGTTGTTGTAGTGGTAGCAACAATAATAACAAATAATTAAGAAAAATATGTAGTATTAATAGTAGTAGTAATAAAATAATAATTACAATAATAGTAGTAGTAGTACTTGTAGTGGTAGCACCAATAATAACCAATAATTTAAAAAATATATAGTATTACTAGTATTAGTAATAAAATAATAATAACAATAATAGTAATAACTGTATAAAAAGAAATGAAAAAAATTGTAGCAAAAATATGGTATTCAGTTTATTAGTTTAAGAAGCTCAAGAAAATTAATTAGAAGAAACGACGGACAAAATTGGATGTCAACAGCTGCCCCTCTTTAACCGGAGATGATGAAAGAATTTTCGGGCAAAGAAATATTGACTTAGTATCCAATTTTGTCTCGACCATCAAGATTGAAATTGGACAAAGGGGACAAAAACAAAAAGAAATTATTGCGTCCGAACTCCGGTTTCGAGTTGCCTACATATCTCGGGAGAATCAGGCCGTATGTAGTTCAAGGCATATGGTATCATGGGGTAGGACTCAATTATTGATGCGGATCCTAAAATGCTGCCCAGTATTGAATTATATAGACACTAGGTACGATGGTTGAAAGAACGATATTTGACAAAAAATGATTTGGTTAAGAATTTTGAGAGATGAGTTGAGTGCAGTTCGAAGTAGATCCTTGACCTTTGTTGGAGAGTTTGGTATTCCTCTCCAACAAACTGCCCCAGTTCACTGCTAAGATATAGTTCCACGTTGCGCTATATTTCCTGCAAAGCTTAAAAATGCTAAAAACATAGTTAGGAAATAAGATGCAATATTCCATAAAAGTAATCTTATGGAAATAATATTTACACATCAATTCATAAAAAATGCGAATTTATTATGCAAGCACAAAAGATATAATTTTAAGGTGATATATTTTATGATTGCAACACCATAAGAAAATTTAGCTTATGAAAATAAATGCATTGGACAATGATTTATGAAAGATATATTCTGGCAATATTTATGCAAGCGGAACCATTCAGGTCAAAATAAATTAAATATTCTTTTGAGGAAGAATTAACTTCAACATCCTATTTTAGGGCGGATTGACCCGATATATCTTATTTGAGGGCGGACGACGATATATCCTATTTGAGGGTGGATTTACCCGATATATCCTATTTGAGGGCGGATAGACCCGATATATCCTTTTTGAGGGCGGACAAACCCTATATATCCTATTTGAGGGTGGATGGACCCGATATATCCTATTTGAGGGCGGATTGACCTGATGTATCCTGTTTGAGGGCGGATAGACCCGATATATCTTATTTGAGGGTGGATGGACCCGATATATCCTATTTGAGGGCGGATGAACCCGATATATCCTGTTTGAGGGCGGATAGACCCGATATATCCTATTTGAGGGCGGATTGACCCGATGTATCCTTTTTTAGGGCAGATAGACCCGATATATCCTATTTGAGAGTGGATGGACCCGATATATCCTATTTGAGGGCGGATGAACCCAATATATCCTGTTTGAGGGCGGATAGACCCAATATATCCTATTTGAGGGCGGACAAACCCTATATATCCCATTTGAGGGCGGATGGACCCTGTATTTCCTATTTGAGGGCGGATGGACCCGATATATCCTATTTGAGGGCGAATAGACCCGATATATCCTATTTGAGGGCGGATGAACCCGATATATCCTATTTGAGGGCGGATGGACCCGATATATCCTATTTGAGGGCGGATGGACCCGATATATCCTATTTGAGGGAGGATAGACCCGATATATCCTATTTGAGGGCGGACAAACCCTATGTATCCTATTTGAGGGCGAATGAACCCGATATATCCTATTTGAGGGCGGATAGACTCGATATATCCTATTTTATGGCGGATGGGCCTGATATATCCTATTTGAGGGCGGATAGACTCGATATATCCTATTTTATGGCGGATGGGCCTGATATATCCTATTTAAGGGCGGATAAACCCGACATGTCCTATTTGAAGGTGGACAAGCCTGACATGTCCTATTTGAAGGTGGACAAGCCTGATATGTAGTGCTTTATTTTTAATTATAAAGATTGATATGATGCAGTGCTAAGAGATTCATATGGTACATAAAACTTGATCCGATGCTAGAGTTACAATAACATTATTCAGGGAGCGATGCAAAAAGCTTGGTGCAGTAGCGAATATTCTTGGTGCAGAGAGCTTAATGTAGTGCATTTACAAGGAGCTGTGCCAATAATTTAAAAATTTACATACTAAAGTTTAATATTAGTAAATTTTGCACTCAAAGAAAACTATGAGATTTATAATTTACGATAGCTCGGCTTGATCGCTATGTTGTACTATATTTCTCGCTGGACAAATTCATCAATATAGTAGCTATTGAAATGCGATATGCTGTAAAATAATCTTATAAAAATGACACATTTTGGGCGTTTACTTATACAATATGGCCTAGTCGGCCAAAATGATTTGATAAAAATGTAGCTTTATCCCAATAATAATTTTCAACAATAACTTGCAGTTTATAAATATGCTTTGCAATGATTTATGATAATAGTCCATTTCTAAAATAACACTAAAAGCATGACCGTCAAGGTCAAAATAAATTAATAAAAAACATGCGAATATGTGCTAAAGTGTCCTGTTGTTCAGGTGGACAACTTATATATCATAAAGCGTGCTTAAAAAATCCAAGTAAAGGCGGATAAGCCTAAATTTTAATGCATAAATGATCTGTTGAAGGCGAACAAGCCTAAATATTTAATGCATAAATGTCCTATTAAAGGAGGACAAGCCTAAATATTATAGAATCAAGTGTGCTGAAAATTCAATTAAATGCTGATAAGCCTGAATGCATAAATGTCCTATTGAAGGCGGACAAGCCTAAATATCATATTAAAGGCAAACGTGCTTAAACTCAAATTAAGGCGAATAAACATAAATATTAATGCGTAAATATCCTATTATTAGGCGGACGACCTCATGTCCAATTAATTAGGTGGACTACCTCATGTCCTATTATCAGGCGGACAATCTTATGTCCTATTAATCCGGCGGACGACCTCTTGTCCTATTAATTAGGCGGACTACCTTATGTCCTATTGTCAGGCGGACTACCTTATGTCCTATTATCAGGCAGACTACCTCATGTCCTATTATTAGGCAGACTTGTCACGACCCAAATTCGGTCGTGATGGTGCCCAACAATCAAGCTAGGCCAGCCAAACCAACAATTTAATTATAACACAATACCAGTCCCCAAATGGACAACCCAAGAATAATATATGAGTTTAAGAACTCCAATAATAATAATACTGAACAAAAGTACTGACACTCCCAAAGATCCGGAGTCACAAGTCTAGAGCCTCTAACAAAACCCAACAGGAAATAGAGAGTACGATATAGAAGTACTCAAGTCTGAATACAAAATATACAATAACAACTGGAATGAGAGGAGAAGCTAGGCTCTGCGAACGTAGGCAGCTACCTCAGCAACTCGATGTGACAATGTAAACGCTGGAGATGTCCGTCCACTGCTCCTGTGTACCTGAGTCTGCACACAAAAGGTGCAGGGAGTAGGGGTGAGTACTAAGTACTCAGTGAGTAACAAATATATATATGTAGCTGACAGTAAGAAATCCACAAAATACCACGATATGAAGCTACACTACAGTCCGAATCTCCTACGAACTAGCAACAATAATACAACACAGCTATCACAGAGTAATTCAACAAATAAAGATGCAATGCAATGCACATAACCGCTACGGCGTGTAGCCCGATCCAATTTAACGTCGACGGCGCTCACTCGGGGTGTGTACAGACTCCGGAGGGGCTCCTACAGCCCAAGCGCAATACTGCTGCGGCGTGCAGCCCGACCCTCATATCAACCACTGCGGCGTGCAGCCCGATCCCATACTCAGTCCACAATAAGCAATTAAGTCACAATCAATTCATTTTTCCTTAATTCCAGTTATCAATTCATTTCGAACCCTCAGGCTACAATATACACAAACTACTCACCTCGAGCCGGTCGTAGACTCGTCCGCGATGCCTTTTCCTTTGAATTTCGTTGCCTCGTGTGTAGAATCTAGTCAAATAACAATAATTATATCAATTACGGGTCAAAGAATCATAACCCACTTCAATTTATATGAAATTCGCATAATTACACTAAGTTGGTAAAACCCGACTTTCGGTACGATTCTCGAAAAATTACGAAAGTCACCTATTCGGAACCCTCATCTCAATACGAGTCTAAGCATATCAATTTTACCAAATTCGGACTCCATTTGCTCATTCAAAACCTTGATTTTCTAAAGTTCAAGCCTAGGGTTAAATCTTCCATGAATCACCCCAAATTCTTCCATTTTCATGATATAATTGCATAATAATACCAATACTAATCATAGTTTAAGTCCATAGTTGCTTACCCGATGATTTCCCTTGAGTTTCTCTTCAAAATCGCCTAAATCGCCTCTAAAGCCGAGACCCAAATGTGTGAAATATTCTGAAATTTTTCTAACTTCTGATACACTTAACTTACAGCGATTTTCGCTTCTGTGGAAGAATTTCCGCTCCTACGCGTCCGTATCCGCGACCAAAGGGTCGCTTCAGCGGTTCCAGGCCTGGCCGGGCAATTCCGCTTTTGCGATATACGGACCGCCTCTGCGTGTCCGCTTCTGCGGAGATTCGATCGCTCCTACGGGTTTTCCCGCTTCTGCGACTAGGCGTCCGCCTCTGCGGACTCGCCTAAGCGGCTTCCCTTCCGTTTCTGCGATCCTTCACCCCATGGCCCTTGGCCGCTTCTGCGGCTCACCTTCCGCTCCAGCGATGCCGCTTCAGCGGAAAATGTTCCGCTTCTGCGATGCCTAGCGCTTCTGCGCTCCTCGTCCGCTTCTGCGGACTCGCTCCTGCGCCCATAATTCCGCAGGAGCGGAAACAACAGAAACAGGACTCTTCAAACCTGCAATTTCCATGTTTTTCTCCCGATTAACCATCCGAAAACACCCCGAGGCCCCCGGGACCTCATTCAAACACACCAACACATCCTAATTCCTTATTCGAACTTGTTCCAATCATAAAAACACCATCCTAAACATCAAAATCATTAATTACCCACGGATTCAAGCCTAAATTTCTTAAAACTTTCAAAACTAACATTCAATCCAAAACCCGATCAAACGATGTCCGAATGACTTGAAAATTTGCAGACATATCCAAAATCACATAATGAAGCTATAGAAATTGTCGGAATTCCATTCCGACCCTCGGATCAAAATACCACCTACCATCCGGTTTTCGCCAAAATTCAACATTCGCCAATTCAAGCTTAAGACTACACCGGATCTCCGAATTCAATTCCGATTGTTCTCCTAAGTCATAAATGATCCCCCGGAACTAGTCGAATCATCCGAATCCGGTTCCGAGCACTCTAACTCAATAGTCAACTCTTGGTTGACTTTTCATATTCAAGCTTTCTTCAAACATGCTATTTGTTGCATTTTCAATCCAAATCACTCCTAACTCAACCGATATACTCTAATACTGTTTTAAAAGCATAATATATGTAAATGCAAGGTAACGGCTTATGTCCTATTATCAGGCGGACTACCTCTTGTCCTATTAATTAGGCGGACTACCTTATGTCCTATTATTAGGCGGACTACCTCATGTCCTATTATTAGGTGGACTACCTCATGTCCTATTATCAGGTGGACGACCTTTTTGTCCTATTATTAGGTGGACAAACCCTAGATGCATGGTGGCGGACTACCTCATGTCCTATTATCAGGTGGACTACCTCATGTCCTATTATCAGGTGGACGACCTTTTTGTCCTATTATTAGGTGGACAAACCCTAGATGCATGGTGCTTGATTCACCATTTATGACATTGGTGCAGTGTAGAAGCTTGGTGCGGTGTAGAAGCTTGGTGCGATGCTTGATTTGTAGTTGTACAATGCGGTGCGAAAAGCTTCGCATAGTTACTTCAAAGTAACATATACTGATAGTGCAATGCAGAAAGCACGGTGCAATAATTTTGTAATAGCAAATGGTGCGATGCAAAGAGCTTGATGAAATGCCTTTTTAGTAGTGAATATTCCTGGTGCAATGCTAACAATCATTGGATCTTCATGCTAAAGCTTTGCTATTAATAAATTCTTGCACTCAAAGAAAAATTATAAGTTTCATAGTTCGATTTGCGCTTGCTTGGTTTCGTCCTTTGCTTTGCATAAACTTTGCGACTTTTGACTTGATGTTGAGCTTTGCGACAACATGTAATGTTAGAGAATAGCTAAAATATGCCCTTGCATTACTCAAAGTAAATTCGTTAGTATAAAATAAAGTGATTGCCTTGCATTGAACGTCAAAGTTTGGTTTTGAATCTGCAACTTGTTGCCATGGCTCCTGGAATTTGCTATTGCGCTTGTAATAAATATGTTGCTTGAAATTTCATTTTCTACTTTGCCGAATGATAAGGATCCTTTTGCAAAAGCTGCCCCGATTTTGGCTTCTGGGTGAATAGAATTTTAATTATGATGAGACCGAACCCATAGGGCTGCCTACGTATCCCCTCTTAAACGGGAATCCGGTCAAAACGTAGTTTATTATAAAAGTCTTAGAAGAATTGCAAAAGAGTAGTACTAAGGGCGGGTGGGTGGAGAATGATTGTGATATAATATCATTTTAGTCTTCTTGATCTGCTATGCGCTTTCTTTTCAAACATCTAGATGCCAATTTTGATGGATCGCCTTTGACAATAACCATGCCTTCAGTTGAAATTTTCCAATTATTGCTTGGTAACTCAGGTTGTACCTTCATCTTCCCTTGCTTGATCATGCATTGTATCTTGAATTTGAGTGCTGAACACTCTTCAGTGTCATGTCCTTGAATGTTTGAATGGAATGCACAATTCTTAGATTGATCAAAGTTTTGAGGTGGATGCTCAGAGATAAATCCCTTCCTCGGCTGTAGAAAACCTTTGGCTTTCAATCGTTCAAGTATGTCAACCAATGGCTCATCCAAGTGAGTGAAAGAGCAGGGCTTCACCTTCTTTTGTGGTCGGAGGCTGCATTGTGCTCGGGGAGATTGTTTTCGGAAACTTTGTTGACAATTAGACTGGAGGTGCTTATTATGGAAGTTGGAAGTGGCATAGGGTCGCAAAAGTGGGTCATTGTCATAGCATTGCGGTTGGTGCATAGTCGTGGCAACTGAGTTATCTTCTTTGCCATGCAGGTTTCCATGTATCTCTTGATGGAAGGTTTGGTTAATCATTTGAGCTGTTGATTTGCTGACAACTCTTCCTTCCTGAATGCCACATTCTATCTGGTTTCCAATTCGAATCAAATCAGAGAAATTGCGTGCACAAGTTCCGAGCAGCTTATCAAAATATATGCCTTCTTGAATTTGGACAAAGGTCGATATCAATTCCCCCTCTAGCAATGGAGGATGGATTTTTGAAGCTTCTAACCTCCATCGTGTGGCATATTCTTGAAAAGATTCATGCGGCATTTTCTTTATTTTGAGCAAATCAACCATGTGCGGATCAGTTCTGATGTTAAACTCGTATTGCTTCACAAAATCATGGGCCATATCTTCCCATGTATGCCATTTGCTAAAATCTTGTCTGGTGTACCAAATGAGCGCTAATCCGGACAAACTTTGTATGAATAATCTCATTCGAATGGCCTCATTATGTCCAATACCAATCAATCTGGTGCAGTAATCCTTTAAATGAGCAACGGGATCTCCAATCCCATTAAAAGTGTTGAACTTTGGCAGCTTGTACCCTAGTGGAATTTCAACATGTGGATGCAAACACAAATCTTCATACTTCAAACTTTGATAACTTCTTGATTGCGGCTCATCTTCAATGGCTTTCCTTAGATGCTGGAGCTCATTATCCAAATTTCTGTGGCCATTTGACCGTATTTCTTTACCACGTCTTGCATATTGGCACAATGCTAATTGGTCTTGCTTGTCTTCTCTAAAAGGAATTGCAACCACAGAAGACTGGATATTGGGCATCATTATAACTTGATTAGGAGTGTAAGTTAATGGTATTTGTGGAGAGATTGCATAAGTAGGATTTGGGCAAGAAGATATGGTTAAGCAAATATTTTGATTTGAGCTGGAAGCAGAAGCTATATTTGGAAGTAGGCCGAAAGTATTTCCAAGATTAACCAACACATTTCTTCGCACCATATTCGCCTTGGTACCATCGGTCTGTGCTTGCAATAGTCCCTTACTAGTGTTGAATTCTTCAAATCGGTCTGCCATTGTTGCCTCGTCTTTTGCAGATTCGCAGCCAAAATAGTGTTCAATACTAGGCAACCTTTTAAGAAAAAATAAACGAAAATAAAGTGTTAATGCATAATCATAATAAAAATAATAGAGTATATAGATTAATCTATGCTATGTTAAGTAGGAGCCTTAAACTAGAAATGATGGCCGATGTTGCAAAAAGGATGGACGAGAATAAATTAATATCTAGAGGGCTCTAACGCTTGAGACTTATCATGGAAGCAAATTGATTTGAAATTTTGTGAAAGGTTAACTCATGTCGAACATCAAAGCTTTAGCTCTAGCACATATTTTTGTCATTTCAAGACTCAAGCGTGCTTTAGAACATTGCCCCAATCTTTATCAAGTCTCTGATGATTACTCAATGGCATGATTTCATGTTTAGCATACTCAACCTGCGCACCAATAATCTTGCCCAAGTTTCTTTCATGAACTGAAAATGGAAATTTTGCTATAATGAGACTGAGTCTTATATAGACCGCCTACGTATCCCACCACGGGAATCAAGTCAAATGTAGTTCCAACATACATAAAGGATAATCTTACTAAAAATATGACCGAACCTGATGTGAATTGCCTACGTATCCCACCAAGGGAATCAGGTCCGACATAGTTTGGTACAAAAAGAAAATTGCCATAAAATACATTGTGGGTGGGGAATGGTAATCTTGAAATTGTGAGACAAAAGTCTTTGTTAATTATGCTTATGCTTCAAACACATTATAGCCAGCTTAGGTACGCATGGTAGCAAAAGATGGGTAAAAATTATAAGACATCTAGGGATATATCCTCTTTTGTTTTTTTTTTTTGGTTGAAAATTCCTTGAGCTCTTAGTCTTAAAATATATTCACTAAGGATTATGCTACATGAAAGTGAAATGACCAAAATTAGTTCTTCTGCTTTTCCTTAGGATCCTTTTGCTTTTTGACCCTCGAGGGGCTATAGGCATTTATTTTAGTTGATTGTAGTGCGGAGCATTTGCATTGAGAGGTGCGAGCATGCGAATATGAGAGTAGTTTTCTGAAACTTCATTGATTGAATTAGGTCGGGTGCGATCAATTTCTTGTTTCATTTGCACTATCTTTGTCTCAAGCTTAGCAATTTTATCTTGTACATTTGGATTTCTTGTACTCAAACTCATCCGTATCCAGGTCACTCAATGTGTTTTGGTTGGTCATATTGTCCTTGAACTTGCATTTGCTTTGATGTTTAATTTAAATCAATCTCTTTGGAAAAAGGTATATATAGTCACTAAGGAGTAGATAAATATTAAAGGCTAAGGGTAAAAAACATTTGAGAATGCGTGCCTAAGAAACCAACAAAACCGGGTCTTATAATAGGGCTATGTATAAAAGGAGCCAAAAATTGGTGATCTTATCTTGAAAATAAATTGTTTGTATTTGTATATAGACAAGCTTAGAGTCAAAATAATTGATGTGGATATGGTAGTAATGAAATTTCATCATTTTTTTTGCCAAATCATAAAGTTGTCGAAGCCTGTTCCGAGACTTATGGAATAGTAACTCGACTAACATGCAAAAACTTAGAATTAACGAGTGCATGAAGATTAATCTTGACGACCCGAAATAAGACGATACAGACACTTGAATTGAATATGTAAAAAAATTAAAATAATATCACAAAGCAAATTGACCAAACAACGACCTTCTATTGCTCGGTAGATTGCGCAAGTTTGGACATCTAAGAGTTAGCATGAAGGTTGAAATTCTAAAACATAGGTAAAATGCTAAATAATTTTTAAGAAAAATAGAGCTATGAGATAAGTATTCTGTATTGTTGGAGATAGAAGTTCATGCTTGTGTGCAAAAGACATGAAAAAATTAAAGGTGTAAAACATTATGTAAGGCACGAGTTACAATATATTTTATTTAAAAAATATGTAACCGTATTTTTAAGAAAAGGGCGCAAATAAAATAACTCAAAAATTAGACAGGCAAAATATTTCACCTAATTACAAAGGTTAGGCTAGTTTTTAAATAAATAGGAATGATATTTTGATATAGGGAGTAAGATGTTCATTGTTATTTAAAGAAATTCCTTAAGGCTAGTTGAAAGCACGAATATCGAGTGATCTCGTAAGAATCACCTATTGAAGAGTTTATGGGAAAGACATCTTACTTTATAAAATAGAAAATACCGGGAGACCAAAGATATATTAATTAGATTCTAAGAACTGGAGTAGACCTAAAAGAAATTTAAGCCTAAATAAATACAAATATGGTGCTCTAGAGTCGTTAAAGGGCATTAAGCGCGGAACGATTGATTATTATTATTATTATTAAGTCGGGAGGATGATATAAAAATATGTAGAAGATAAAATATATGAACAAATATATTTAAATAAATATATAAGCAAGTTGGATAGTCAACACATTTTCTTCTGAAAAATAAAAATGACGTTAGCAAAAATAATAAAGTTAATCGAGCAATATAGCAAGTAAGCAAATAAACAAGCAAGCATATTGCAAATTTCAAAGTATAACAAATAATTGCGCGTCCTAATATGTAAGGGACCTCTTTGTGCAAGAGGTAAGCCTAACGTGTATGTGAAAAATAAATATGCCATTATGTATCATCTCATATCTATAAATTAATTAAGTAATTCTATATTTTCTAAAAGCAAATAAATAGTAAAATATAACTACTTAACATATATTTTTTTTAAAAAAAAAGAGGGTGTATTTTCATCAAAAAAAAAATAAATATATTTATTATAAATAATTAAGTAAGTAATTTTATTTTTCAAAAGCAAAAGAAGTACATGAATTGCTTAGGCCATTTATTTATTTTACGTAAAGAAAATCAAAGAAAGTACAATAAAAGATATTTTGTCATATGTAAACTTCTCGTTGTTCCATTTGAAAATTGTACACATGTTATCAAAAGATAGTCATGCTCCTTTAACTAGGATCTAATTAATTTAAAAAAAATGATCCACATAATTGGCATGTTCACCCTTCAAATAATGCACATAAATATGATAATTGTCACTCGGGGTTGAAAAACCACTTGGACATTTAGGTAAGGTTAACTAATGAATTTAATACACCTAGGGTATTAGATCACCTAAGGTTAAAAATGATGCATGCTCTTAAAAGAGTTTTGGTTTAGCTCTATCTTAGGTTGAATAAGAATGTGTTTTTTAGACTGGTCTGCTCCCAAATGGACAACTTGAGAGTGAAAAGCTCGTGACTGTCGACTGCACCGCTGATCGACTTACCCACGAACTTTTTTCTAAAATGTGTTTTGAGTAGTGCATGGCTGCAAACCGCATAACCGCTAGGTGTGTGCTTTGTGTGAATTTTCCAGAAGTGGAGGAAGTGAAACGGAATAACAAATTATATAAAGTAATAAAAACAAATGAACAATTCATATAAAGCAGTTTTTGTGAGCACGTGATTTTTGCCCTATATGAGAATTACTCCCAAAAATTCAAAATAAAAGAGTTTTGTGTTGTTTGCAATATTTGTGAATTTTGTTTTATTTTTCTTGAATTGTTTGCATTTATATGTGCATGTTTATTTGTTTAAATAAATAAAAATACAAAAATATATTTCATTTGTATATAAAATTCAAGTTTATAATTAGAAATAATTAAGTTTATTTTACAAAAAATATAAAAAAAATAAAAATATGTATTTTTGCATTTTTAGCATCTAATGTCCAAATTGTGCAATTTTATTTTAATTAATATTTAATTTGGTGTGATAATTATTATTAGGATTTAATTAGTATTTTAAGATAATTTTGATTTTTATAATATAATCTTACCATTTTATTTTTATTAATTAGTAATAGAAAAAAAAAACAACAAAAAAAAAATAGAGAAACAAATTCAAAATTGGGCTTCTTCCTAAATTTAAAATCTAGGCCCAAACATATATATATATATATATATATATATATATATATATATATATATATATATATATATATATATATATATATATATATATATATATATATATATGTGTGTGTGTGTGTGTGTGTGTGTGTGTGTGTGTGTGTGTGTGTGTGTGTGTGTGTGTGTGTGTATATCTTAGGATATGTATAATTATTTTTACCGTATTTAGAATTTTCACTCTATATATAAGATAAAAATATAAATTTTTAAGGTCAATTATTACTATTAATATTGTTATTATTTTTGAAAATTATTTTTAAAAAAAAATCCGAAAATAATTTTTTTATTATTATTTCGGTAATTTTTGGAATATTAAAATTTAGACAATTATTTGAATTATTAAAATAATTATGGTGGAAGACAAAACATATTGTAGTGATATCTAAAGTATTAATAAAATAATATAGTGGGGAATAAAACATTTTGTAGTGGAAATTAAGGTATTATTAAAATATAATAGTGGATTGTGGGGCTAAAAAAAAATAATAAAATATTTTTAGAAAATCTGATTTTTTTTGAAATTTTTGCTATAAATAGAAGAGAAAAAATAGAGAAGAGGGGGAGAAAGAAAATATTTTGAGAGAGATTTAAGAGTGAAAAAATATTAGAAGTAAGGAAGAAGAGATAAAAGATTAGGAAGGAAGAGAAGAAAAATTTTTAGAGAGAAGAATCTGAAAAACAAAAATCTTAAAGAGTGTTAGCAAATAGTAAAAAAAAAAGAAAAAAAAATCTAAAAAATTAGTCTTCCATTTTTACAAATCTTATTCTGAAGTTCAATTCGGGTTATTAATTCTTATTGTTGAAATTCGGATACTGGGTATTTTTGAGGTTGCTGTTGCTGTGATATTACTGTGTTGTTATTTGGTGTGTTGATCACCGGTGTTCTTTTATTTCCAATATCAGGTACATACTTAATTATGTTTAAATGATAAGATGAATACATGGGAAAAATGAGAATTTTATTGAAATTTTAAATAGTTTCTATTTTTGTTTTCTTTTACATATTATGTTTCAATAAATTCCATATTAATATTCTGTAAGTTTTGTGATAACTTTAAATAATTAAGCCTTCTTGTAGTAATAATAATTCACTTCTAAAAATGGTTATTAAATAGTATAATTATGAATTTGTTTATCAATGTTCAAATCATTTAGTAAATAAAAGAAAGAATGAATTACTCTTTTGTTAATCAAATTAATTAGAACTTCTTTAATATTGTCTTTAATAAATTAAGTTGTTAATATGTAGTTAAGTTCAATAAAAATGCGAATATTAATTATTTTGCGTAAATTAGGCATTTAGGTACGATTTGAATTTTCAATAACACAAGAATTGTTTCTGCTCAAGTTTAACCATTTCAAAATATAGGTGTAAATAATTAAGATTGATTTTGGTTTTGGTAAATAGTTGTAAATAGTTAACATCAAGGGTTTAATTCAAAAAATAGTAAAAAATTAAAAAATATGAGTTTAAGATAGTTGTAAGATAATTGGTTTAGTTTGTATATATATATATATATATATTAGTTGTTGATTTTGCACTTTTATTTTTAGATTTATTTAAGTAATGTTTATTTTTATTAAATATTTATCTAAACATAACAAATAATATATTTTTTTAGCTTATAAAAAAAACGAATTTAAATAAAATTATAATCAATTTATAATTGCTGTTTTTCTATAAATAAGCTTAGATTTGAACAATTTGGAATAAAAAAAAAATAATTTTTACCATATAAGTTTTAATATGGCTATAATTTTCGATAGTTTTGAATAAATGATTTTATTAGTTTTTCTTTTTATATATTCAAGTTTTAATATTATTCTAAATTAGCTTCTTTTATTATTAAGTTATGAAATTTCGTATTTAATAAAATAATAAAATAATAATAAAATAATTCCGAAAAAAAAATATTTTCTGTTTAAACATTGATTAAAATCTGTTTCATTAAGTTTATGTCATAAATTAGATAAGTGTTGCATTTTTAATTTCTACATTAATTATGATATCTCTTTATTTATAAAAACTAAAAAAAAATAAGAAATGTAGTCATTTTAGGATTATTTTGTTAATAAATGAGACGCGCTTCGATAATAAATCGCAAAAACTGTGAAATCTTCATAAGTGTATATATTTACTTAGAAATCCGAGATTGACCGTTTAGTAAATTTTCACGGCATTCTCAAAATAATAACGCGTTAATAGTTTTAAGCGCGTATTTAATAATTGTACCTCCTTAAACTCGGGTACACATTTATGTGACCCCAATCCAAATCCCAATGAAGTCGAAATATATCAAAAATTGCGGACACATTTATGTGACGAAATTCGAGATATATTCTCACGACATTATAATTTTCTTCTAACAATTAAAACGGTTTGGAGTGGTAGTTTGCACATTAGTTCATATTTGTATTAAAATCAGATAATCAAGCCAAATATAACAGTTGAGCGACCGTGCTAGAACCACGGAACTCGGGAATGCCTAACACCTTCTCTCGGGTTAACAGAATTCCTTATCCGAATTTCTGGTACGCAGGACTGTTAAATAGAGTCAAACCTTTCCTCAATTCAGGATTCAACCGGTGACTTGGGACACCATAAATCTCCCAAGTGGCGACTCTGAATATCTCAATAAATGAATCCCGTTTTGATTGTCCTTTAATTGGAAAAAACTCCTTTTTATATTCGCGCCCTCGCGGGCCTGCGCCAAAAGGAGGTGTGACAGCTCTAGCGACTCTGCTGGGGACATTAACCCAGAACCACTGGTTCAGGGTTAGAAATTCGAGCTTAGAATAATCGTTGTATTTGGCTTTATTTATTATCTGATATTTTTATATGATAAATGCTTAATGTGCAAAATGATGATTTTTACCGCTTTGATATTATTTGAACTGTATATATAAACTGTGCCGAAATCCTACTTCTTTTTGAATTCTAAAAATGGTGCATACGTTCGCGTAGCCCACTTTTCAAAATTATTCCAAATAAGTGAGTGTTAGGGTAAGTGACAAGGCCGGGCAGACTTTAGTGCTCCCGTTACGTCACCCCCTCCTCAGCCCCAGTTGTCCACTCGGGTAAGCCAGGTTTAGAACAATAAACTCAATTTTTAAACTTAGAATAACAAAGCCTCATGCCGGATCCCTAGTAGGAACGTTTGTTTGCATCATGTTGCATTTGACTTAGGGGACTCAACACAGGGGTTGGGTCCGTCTAGGACAGGTAACCTGAAATGAAAAGACCATCCTGCTACATGAGATTATGTGCATTTATTTGATTAGATCACATGCTGACCAGCTTAAAATTGAATAACAATGTAGTTTTGTCCAAACAATGTCAAATCCTATTAGCGTTTCTTCAAAAATAATAATTTGAGTGTTAAAAAGATTTTTTTTTTTTTTTAAAAAAAAAATTTCGATTTGTTTTCTTTGGCGAACTATGCCGATTTGATTCTCACCGGATGTGAGATACGTAGGCAACCCCCATCGGATCCAATCTCCCTTTTACAAAAAAAAACAGTCATTAAAAATGTGTCAAAGATTTTCGGTCATAAATAAGTCGGTAATTTGTTTCATTTAAGGAAATATGCTTTCATAAAAGGTTTAAGAGTCACCCTTGATACCTTGAATCTTCGGGATCAGATGGATGCTATCCAAGAATCACCTCAGGTTATCATGGAAAGAGCCCGGATACAACTACAAGAATGGTGGAATGATCTAGAGGAAGATGGTCGAGTGTGGGTGAAAAAACATTTGGGCCCTCTGCTAGACATACTGTATGTCAAGCCACAGGATGACTTGATCAAAGCTTTGGTGACCTCCTGGGATCCTGTTAATAATGTGTTCCATTTCTCCGATTTCGAACTCACTCCTACCTTAGAGGAAATAGCCGGTTACATTGCTTTCGGCCAAGAGTTAAAGGAGCAGAAGCTCATATTTCCCAGGGCCCCATCGGTGCATAAATTCTTTGATCTCTTGAAGATCAGCAAGAAAACAAGCAATGATCGCGTACAAAACGGGAGTTGCAAGTTCTACTTCTTGTATTACAGATTCAGAAACCCAGACGGATTTGAAACACATGAAAAGGGATTGAATAACCAACAAAACAAAGGCCTATGGGAGATTCATCGCCGATTCGCTTTTATTGTGGCATTTCTAGGAATCATGGTGTTTCCAAACTCGGAAGGTTCCATAGACACTCGCATGGCAAGAATTGCACAGGTTCTTGTGGATAAAAAAGACCACACCATTGTCCCACTGGTATTATCCGATATGTACCGGGCTTTGACCTTATGCAAATCTGGAAGCCCGCTTTTTGAAGGCTGCAGCATTCTCCTGCAAATGTGGATGATTGAACATGTTCGGCACCACCCTAAATTCTTAAAACATGCTTCAGACGGAACCAACTTTATCTTTAAATACGAAGAAAGGGTGGGAGATTTTATAACACCCAAGGGGTTTGAAGCATGGATTTTCTATCTAAGAAAATTGAGGGCGGATCAAATCGAATGGACTATAGGATGGCTCCCGATAAAGGAGATTATTTACATGACTACTTCAAAGGGCTATTTGATGATAATAGGGGCAAGAAGTATACAACCCTATGTGCCTCAAAGAGTTTTGAGACAACTTGGGAGATATCAGGTGATACCAGAGAAGATGGACTTGAGCAACATAGCCATCGAATTGCATCCAGAAGCAGCTATCCCTGAGAAGATGGTGAATGAAGATTGGCATTGTTGCCGGTATTTAAAAAGTAACACCATAGTGCCAGACCCAATAAAAGGCGAGTTCGATCCCGAGTATATTGCTTGGTTTCAAAGAAGTTTTCATGTGATCCCTAGGCCCGAGCTCGAGACGATCAGACCTACCAAAAGGCCTCACGTTCAAGCTTTCGATGATAAAATCCAAGAAAGATTAGTTTGGCTAGCTAAAGAACATGAATACAAAGATCGTATTGGAGAACTAGAGAAACGTGTACAGAATCTCCAATATGAAAATGGCTTACGGATTGCAGCTGACGAAGGGATCAAAAAGAAGTTGACTCAAGAAAAGGACACTCTCAAGGCTCGAATCTGGCGGATCAGAAAAGAAGCCAACAGCCAAACAAGAAGCCGAACTGATCAAAGGTTGATAGACGAGCTAAACCAACAGCTCAGAGAAAGCCAAGAAAAGTTGGAGAGGTCTGAGGCTAGCAAGGAAGGGATGCAGGCCAGATGGGCAAGAGGCGCGGCGGAGCGAAGAGAATACTTGCGGCAGGTCAAAAGGGATTGTGAGATGAGCGTCGGGGCATTGAGAGAGACAATTTTCACTCTCCAAGAACAGATCCACAGACAGGCTCTTAAAGCTAGAGAAGACAAGGAACGGTGCTACAAGATGATGGCCCGAATGGAGAGACAAATGAAAAGATTCCAAGATCGACTTACGGATGAGGCGCGAATACTGGGATTAAAAAACCGACAGATAGAGCAGTTATTCAGAGAAAGGGATAACATTCGGAGAAGGATTGACGAGATTGGACGCTACAATCACATAAGGTGCCCTATCATGTGAAAGGATGCCCCGGGATGTCCTTTTTTCCTCTATCATGGATTATGTCCGTCGGATCATGGAAGAATTGAAAGATCTGCAAAGAAGTCTTGCACCAAGGACCACAGCCAGGCCGAACAGGACCCCACCGGCGCAAAAGCTCAAAATCTTAGAACTTTCCTAGTTATGAACTTGTATTTCCTTTTGGGTCTAGTCATAAGACTTTTGTATAAAAGGGCCGAATGTATTTTGACCATCTTTTGTAAGTTTGACTTGTTGTTAAATCCAGTTTGTTTTTGGAAAACCTTTTGAAAAATATTTTTTATTGTATTCACACGAACTACGCTAGGGTCTGATTCATGCGGGGACATGATACGTAGGCAATCTATATAAGATTCGACCATTACTTAAACCATAAAAAAAAATGAAAAAACTATAAAAAGAAAAAAAAGGAAAAAAAATGAAAAAACCACAAAAAGGAAAAAGAAAAGAAAATAGTAGAAAAACAAAGGAAATCAATAAGCGGAATACCTTAACGCTAACCCGGTGGTTTCGTTTTGTTAATCCAGAAAGTTGAGGTGGTTGGTTGTGGTAAATTGGAAAGTAAGATTCAAGGAAAATGATAACCGACATCGAAGCTGTTACGAGTGCTCAAGAGACTCTTGGTCAGAAAGTTCGACAAGGGACCATGGGTATACCAAGTCTTCGAAGGGGTTTCAGTGGACAAGGTTTCCGAAGGCGAGGACCTTGCTTTTCCCAGGATCTCAGCTTCAACCTTCATGATCGCCTCAGAAATGATGAACTGTGGGTTCATACCAGGAAAAGGTTTGGGAGCCAAAATCCAAGGTATCATTCAACCCATTTCTTTGCTTGAAAATTTGGAGACATTCGGGTTAGGATTCAAGCCGACAGTAGCAGATGTGAAGAGAGCTCACAAAATGAAGAAGAAAGTCTGGGTCCTTCCCAAGCCAGTTCCACGCCTCTCCCGGTCTTTTGTAAAAGCAGGTTTCAGGAGGATGTCAAACCCAAAGATCCTCGGACCGTCAATTGGGCCAGATGGAGATCTGGATAAGAGTTTTGAAAGTTTGTTCGCTGATGTTAACATGATCGAAGCTGGATAAGGTTCCAGTAATGCAGACGTACAGTATGTGGGGCCCAAGGTCAAAACCAACAATTGGACGGCTACTCCTCTTCCCATCTGGAAGAAGTCTTGGTAGTAGACTCTGGATTTTCTTTTGTTTCCTGGATTATTCCGGAGTTGTAATCCAGTTTTGATTTATTTGTAGTGTGAAACTCTGTTATCCCTCATTTTCAATAAAAAAAAACGAAAGTTTCCTTTATTTTCTTGATTTTTGATTTTTGTTTCTTTTCATTTATGAACAGTTCTGTTTTCACCGGTTCCAATGTCATGGCATGCACAACGGATCTTCAACCTAGTCTAAGAAGTCAATCTGAATCCAAATTAATTATGCACGAAGTTAATTATGAGGATGAATCGGAATACGAGGAAGATGAGGCTTTTGAAGAGATTAACAGGGAATTAACTCATTTTGAAGAAAAACCTAAGCCTAACTTAAACGATACTGAAGTTGTCAACTTAGGAGATGAGGATAATGTTAGGGAAACCAAAATCAGCATTCACATTGAGCCGAGTATCAGGGAAGAGCTAATCAAAACATTGTTTGAATTCAAAGATATTTTTGCATGGTCGTATGATAACATGCCAGGGTTAAGCACGGATCTAGTGGTACATAAATTGCCCATTGATCCGGCATGTCCTCCTGTCAAGCAGAAATTGAGGAAGTTCAAAACCGATATGAGCGTAAAGATCAAAGAAGAAGTAACCAAGTGCAGTTGATAGCAAAGGTTATTCGGGTTACTCGATATCCCGAATGGTTGGCCAATGTGGTGCCAGTGCTGAAGAAGGATGGGAAAATTCGGGTATGTGTCGATTATCGCAATCTGAACAGGGCAAGCCCGAAAGATAACTTCCCACTACCCAACATCCATATCTTGATAGACAATTGCGCGGGGCGAGAGATTGGATCCTTTGTGGATTGCTATGTAGGATACCATCAGATCCTAATGGATGAAGAAGATGCAGAAAAGACAGCTTTCATCACTCCTTGGGGAACTTATTGCTACAGGGTAATGCCGTTTGGTTTGAAGAACGCCGGGGCGACATACATGAGAGCAATGACTACTGTGTTTCATGACATGATACACAAAGAGATTGAGGTGTATGTAGACAATGTAATCATAAAATCCAGGCGACAGGAAGACCATGTAGCAGATTTGAGGAAGTTTTTTCAAAGGCTTCGGAGGTACGACATTAAGCTCAATCCAGCCAAATGTGCATTTGGGGTTCCCTCGGGAAAAATGCTAGGATTCATTGTCAGTCGGCGAGGTATTGAGTTGGATCCATCAAAGATCAAATCCATACAAGAATTGCCAGCACCAAAGAACAAAACTGAAGTGATGAGTCTTTTGGGAAGATTGAATTACATCAGCCGATTCATTGCTCAGCTCACATCAACATGTGAACCTATTTTTAGGTTGTTAAAGAAGGATACTGCAGTCAAGTGGACTGAAGAATGCCAAGAGGCTTTTGATAAGATAAAGGAGTATTTGTCAAACCCACTTGTGTTGGTTCCACTTGAACCCGGGAGGCCTCTGATTCTTTATCTAACAGTTTTGGACAATTCTTTCGGCTGCGTATTGGGGCAACATGACATCACCGGCAGAGAAGAACAGGCCATCTATTATCTCAGTAAGAAGTTCACAGCATATGAAGTTAAGTACACTCATCTTGAGAAGACATGTTGTGCCCTAACTTGGGTGGCACAGAAGTTGAAGCATTATTTGTCTTCCTACACTACTTATCTCATTTCACGTTTGGATCCATTGAAGTATATTTTCCAGAAACCTATGCCTACGGGAAGGTTAGCAAAATGGCAAATATTACTTACAGAATTTGACATCATCTATGTGACGAGGACGACCATGAAAGCCCAAGCACTAGCCGATCACTTAGCTGAGAATCCTGTTGATAATGAATACGAACCTTTAAGGACGTATTTTCCAGACGAAGAAGTGTTGCAAATTGATGAGTTAGAACTAACCAAGGAGCCAGGGTGGAAGCTTTTCTTTGATGGAGCTGCAAATGCAAGGGGAGTTGGAATAGGAGAAGTACTTATTTCTAAAACGGGACATCATTATCCTGTTACGGCTCAACTACGTTTCTATTGTACCAACAATATGGCTGAATACGAAGCATGCATTTTGGGGTTACGATTAGCTGTGGACATGGATGTCCGGGACGTCTTGGTCTTGGGAGACTCGGACCTTCTGGTACATCAGGTTCAAGGTGAGTGGGAAACAAGAGATTTGAAGCTTATCCCGTATCGCCAATGTTTGCATGACCTGACGAAGCGTTTCCGGTCAATAGAATTCAGACATATCCCAAGAATGCATAATGAGGTCGCCGATGCTTTGGCTACTCTAGCATCGATGTTGCGTCACCCGGACAAGATTCATGTTGATCCGTTATATATTCATAGTTCGGGATCAACATGCCTATTGCAATGTGGTGGAGGAAGAAATTGATGGCGAGCCATGGTTTCATGATGTCCGAGAATGCCTCAGGATGGGAATATACCCAGAGCAGGCAACTGGAGATCAAAAGAGGGCTATTCGGCGGTTGGCAAACGGATTTTTCCTTAGTGGAGGAGTGTTGTACAAGAGAACCCCGGATTTGGGATTGCTAAGATGTATAGATGCGGGCCAAGCCACGACAGTGATGACAGAGGTGCATGCCGGAGTTTGTGGGCCACATATGAGTGGGTATGTATTGGCAAAGAAGATCTTACGGGCAGGATATTACTGGCTCACCATGGAGCGTGATTGTATAAATTTTGTGCGGAAGTGCCATCAGTGTCAGGTGCATGGAGATTTTATTCATTCTCCGCCAACGGAATTGCACACGATGTCAGCACCATGGCCATTTGTTGCGTGGGGCATGGATGTCATTGGACCAATCGAGCCGGCAGCTTCCAACGGTCATAGGTTCATTCTAGTAGCCATTGATTATTTCACCAAGTGGGTGGAGGCGAAGACATTCAAGTCAGTGACCAAGAAAGCCGTGGTAGACTTCGTCCATTCCCATATCATCTGTAGATTTGAGATCCCGAAGATGATTATCACGGACAATGGTGCTAATCTTAACAGTGGTTTGATGAAAGAAGTGTGTCAACAGTTCAAGATTACACATCGTAATTCCACCCCATATCGTCCCAAAGCAAATGGCGCGGTTGAGGCAGCAAACAAGAATATAAAGAAGATATTGAGAAAAATGGTAGAAGGATCTAGGCAATGGCATGAAAAGCTACCATTTGCATTGTTGGGTTATCGCACTACGGTTCGCACTTCAATAGGTACAACTCCTTACTTGCTGGTGTACGGAACTGAAGCAGTAATACCAGCAGAAGTGGAGATTCCATCCCTCCGAATTATTGCTGAAGCTGAGATTGATGATGATGAATGGGTCAAAACTCGATTAGAGCGGTTGAGCCTAATTGATGAAAAGAGATTGGCAGCAGTATGTCATGGCCAATTGTATCAGAAGAGAATGGCAAGAGCTTACAATAAGAAGGTACGCCCTAGAAAATTTGAAGTAGGGCAACAAGTACTGAAACGGATCCTTCCACATCAGGCCGAAGCAAAGGGCAAGTTCGCCCCGAATTGGCAAGGGCCGCTTATTGTAACTAGAGTATTATCTAATGGAGCTCTATATCTGACCGATATTGAGGGAAGATGCACCGACATGGATATCAATTCTGATGCAGTCAAGAGATATTACGTGTAATTTCTTTATGATTTTGGTTCATTTTATTTGTTTGTATTGGGTATTTATCGGATAATGAAATGACGGAGGCAATTCTTTCTTCTATCCAAACACTTTTAACCCTTGTTTCCCCTTTGAGCCTTATTTATTCTTTCATATCCCTCTCTTGGAATCAATAACGGAAATAGAAAAGAAAAGAAAAAAAAATAATAAATAGATAAAAGAAAGTCACAAGAGATTTAAATGAACCAAGGAACTACGTTTGACCTGATTCCTCAAATAGGATACGTAGGCGCCTCACGGCTCGGTCATAGAGGGAATAAAAGTTAATCCTTCCCCAAATAAGAAACTGGGGCAGAAGTTATGTTGTTTTATGAAAAAAAAAAATTTTAATTCAGAGAGTTGTAATATTTCACCCATTCAGAGTTATTGTGAATTTTTGATACTCTTTTCTTTTTAAGACCCACACACAAAAACCCATATAAGATGTCCGAAAAAGACCTCCCGATCAGTATACGAGAAATGCCCAGTCATGTAAGTAAAAACCAAGAGTAACACGTTGATCCCCAACAGAAAGAGAATAAGCTGAAGGAATTGATAGCCAAAAGAATCCCAGTGAAGAGAATCTTATCGGTGCCGTTCCATTCCCCAACGAAAGCTGAGAAAAAATAAAATGAGAGAGTCTTATCGGTGAAAACCTTCACAGGCACCATAAGGCGACGAAAGCTGAGAAGAAACAAAAATGAGAGAGTCTTATCGGTGAAAACCTTCACGGGCACCGTAAGGCGACGGGAGTTAAGAGAAATGAGAGAGTCTCATTAGTGAAAACCCCTCGAAGGGCACTATGAGGCGACAAGATAGAGTGGCATAAAGGACCCGCATTTGACAAAGAGTCGTGCATCTGTTCATCCTCAGCAAATGAGACCATCAGAAGATGGATTGATACAAATAGACTGGGTTGATTAATCCGGAATGCACGACGTGATCGTTGGGACCGGTTATACCATTCAGATAAGTTCCTTTTTGTTTTTCGCTACATTTGTTCAGAAAGCTTATTTCTTTTTCTATATTTTCGGTTTTCTTTGTTTAAAGGTTTTTATCCAAGTCTATTTTGAGAAAGACTTTTCAGAGCTTACTATCAGTGCCGAATTGGTGCGAAGCAAAATGAGGGTAGGACAGACCAAATTGGTCTGAAATGTCAGGAAATGGAGAAGACTTGAAAGATGCAGTCGAAAAATCATGGACCAAGTTCCAAAAGAATTCCCTGTGAATTTTCAAGATGCGCAAATAACTCCGACAGATTATCAACCGATTCTCAAGATGATAGGACAACACAAAGCGGAGAAGGAAATAGGAAAATACATCCCTAGCTGATGACATTTCTTTTTCCAGCGATATTAAAGGAAAATGAAACCTTTTGAAGAAAGTGATTTTGAGTATCACCAACAAGTTTTAAAACACAGAAAAGGGAAGGGATAAATGGAAAAACCATCCCCCAGCAGAAATATCATTCCCAGCAAGTAACATCATCCCCGACAAGTTTCGGGAACTTAGGACAGAAGAAGGAAAAGCCATCCCCGGCGGGAGTGGCACGACCATTCACCGCATTTTAAACTAACAAATTTTCTTTGATTTGAAGCAGGTGAAAGGAAATGTCGATGATAGAAGAATGACATACCGCAAAGAATATTACCAAAACTGGGGCAGAAAATTTTTGCCATTGTCGAAAATTTTCTCAAAGAAAACAAGGAAATCAATTAGAGAGATTTTAATTGGGAGAAATCAGGAGCCCGCCTGTAGAATGGAGGTGTTATCTTTAATTGGAGAAATCAGGAGCCCGCCTGTAGAATGGAGGTGTTATTTTTAAATTGAAGAAGTCAGGATGCCCGCCTGTAGAACAGAGGTGTTATTTTCAAATTGAAGAAGTCAGGATGCCCGCTTGTAGAATGGAGGTTGTTATTTTGAAGTTGAAGAAGTCGGGATGCCCGCCTGTAGAACAGAGGTGTTATTTTCAAATTGAAGGAGTCAGGATGCCCGCCTGTAGAATGGAGGTGTTATTTTGAAGAAATCAGGAGCCCGCCTGTAGAATGGAGGTTGTTATTTTTAAGAAATCAGGAGCCCACCTATAGAATGGAGGCTGTTATTTTAAGTTGAAGAAATCAGGAGCCCGCCTGTAGAATGGAGGTGTTATCTTTAAGTTGGAGAAGTCAGGAGCCCGCCTGTAGAACGGAGGTGTTATTTTCAAATTGGAAAAATCAGGATGCCCGCCTGTAGAACGGAGGTGTTATTTTCAAATTGAAGAAGTCAGGAGCCCGCCTGTAGAATGGAGGTGTTATTTTGAAGAAATCAGGAGACCGCCTGTAGAATAGAGGTGTTATTTTGAAGAAATCAGGAGCTCGCCTGTAGAATGGAGGTTGTTATTTCAAGATGAAAAAGTCGGGATGCCCGCCTGTAGAACAGAGGTGTTATTTTCAAATTGAAGAAGTCAGGATGCCCGCCTGTAGAATGGAGGTTGTTATTTTGAAGTTGAAAGAAATCAGGAGCCCGCCTGTAGAATGGAGGATGTTATTTCAAGTTGAAGAAATCAGGAGCTCGTTTGTAGAATGGAGGTGTTATTTTTAAGTTGAAGAAATCAGGAGCCCGCCTGTAGAATAGAGGTGTTATTTTCAAATTGAAGAAGTCGGGATGCCCGCTTGTAGAATGGAGGTTGTTATTTTGAAGTTGAAGAAGTCAGGATGCCCGCCTGTAGAACAGAGGTGTTATTTTCAAATTGAAGGAAGTCAGGAGCCCGCCTGTAGAATGGAGGTGTTATTTTGAAGAAATCAGGAGCCCGCCTGTAGAATAGAGGTGTTATTTTGAAGAAATCAGCCTGTAGAATGGAGGCTGTTATTTTAAGTTGAAGAAATCAGGAGCCCGCCTGTAGAATGGAGGTGTTATCTTTAAGTTGGAGAAGTTAGGAGCCCGCCTGTAGAACAGAGGTGTTATTTTCAAATTGGAAAAATCAGGATGCCCGCCTGTAGAACGGAGGTGTTATTTTCAAATTGAAGAAGTCGGGATGCCCGCTTGTAGAATGGAGGTTGTTATTTTGAATGAAGAAATCAGGAGCCCGCCTGTATAATGGAGGTGTTATTTTTAAGTTGAAGAAATCAGGAGCCCGCCTGTAGAATGGAGGTTGTTATTTCAAGATGAAAAAGTCGGGATGCCCGCCTGTAGAACAGAGGTGTTATTTTCAAATTGAAGAAGTCAGGATGCCCGCCTGTAGAATGGAGGTTGTTATTTCAAGATGAAAAAGTCAGGATGCCCGCCTGTAGAACAGAGGTGTTATTTTCAAATTGAAGAAATCAGGAGCCCGCTTGTAGAATGGAGGTGTTATTTTTAAGTTAAAGAAGTCAGGAGCCCGCCTGTAGAACAGAGGTGTTATTTTCAAATTGGAAAAATCAGGAGCCCGCCTGTAGAATGGAGGTGTTATCTTTAAGTTGGAGAAGTCAGGAGCCCGCCTGTAGAACAGAGGCGTTATTTTCAAATTGGAAAAGTCAGGATGCCCGCCTGTAGAATGGAGGTTGTTATTTCAAGATGAAAAAGTCAGGATGCCCGCCTGTAGAACAGAGGTGTTATTTTCAAATTGAAGAAGTCAGGAACCCGCCTGTAGAATGGAGGTTGTTATTTTTAAGTTGAAGAAATCAGGAGCCCGCCTGTAGAACAGAGGTGTTATTTTCAAATTGAAGAAATCAGGAGCCCGCCTGTAGAATGGAGGTGTTATTTTCATGTTAAAGAAGATCAAGAGCCCGCCGGTAGAACGAAGGTGTTATTTTCATGTTGAGAAGATGAGGAGCCCGCCTGTAGAACGGAGATGTTAATTGCAAGTTATCACGATCAGGAGCCCGCCTGTAAAACAGAGGAATACATTTCAAGGTCGAAACAGAATTCAATAATACCAAGGGTTACAACGAGAACCCCGTGCATAACAAGTCTTAAATCGAGGAAGCAGTATCCCCAGCAGAAGAATAAATTGAAGATATAGATAAGAATTTACAGTTCATAGATCATAATTTAGTCTAGCTTCTTATTTTGCTTTTGCATGGTGTAATAAGGAGGTCAGCAAGCAGTAACCGCAACAACAGCAACAGTAACAACAAAAATAGCAGTTTCATTGGTAGTCCCAGCTACCAAAACTTTCCGAACTACATTGACCTGATTCCCTTTTAGCCAGGGATATGTAGGAAACCTTTTGAAGCAAAGGTACAGTCAAAATTTTGAAAAAATAAATAAAAAAAATGCTACTCGCTCGTATCCGCTCACTCGTCTTTGCACAGAAACTCTTCGTGTTTACGCGCAAAGAGGGGCAGCTGTGAGCACGTGATTTTTGCCCTATATGAGAATTACTCCCAAAAATTCAAAATAAAAGAGTTTTGTGTTGTTTGCAATATTTGTGAATTTTGTGTTATTTTTCTTGAATTGTTTGCATTTATATGTGCATGTTTATTTGTTTAAATAAATAAAAATACAAAAATATATTTCATTTGTATATAAAATTCAAGTTTATAATTAGAAATAATTAAGTTTATTTTACAAAAAATATAAAAAAAATAAAAATATGTATTTTTGCATTTTTAGCATCTAATGTCCAAATTGTGTAATTTTATTTTAATTAATATTTAATTTGGTGTGATAATTATTATTAGGATTTAATTAGTATTTTAAGATAATTTTGATTTTTATAATATAATCTTACCATTTTATTTTTATTAATTAGTAATAGAAAAAAAAAACAACAAAAAAAAAATAGAGAAACAAATTCAAAATTGGGCTTCTTCCTAAATTTAAAATCTAGGCCCAATATATATATATATATATATGTGTGTGTGTGTGTGTGTGTGTGTGTGTGTGTGTGTATGTATATCTTAGGATATGTATAATTATTTTTACCGTATTTAGAATTTTCACTCTATATATAAGATAAAAATATAAATTTTTAAGGTCAATTATTACTATTAATATTGTTATTATTTTTGAAAATTATTTTAAAAAAATCCGAAAATAATTTTTTTATTATTATTTCGGTAATTTTTGGAATATTAAAATTTAGACAATTATTTGAATTATTAAAATAATTATGGTGGAAGACAAAACATATTGTAGTGATATCTAAAGTATTAATAAAATAATATAGTGGGGAATAAAACATTTTGTAGTGGAAATTAAGGTATTATTAAAATATAATAGTGGATTTTGGGGCTAAAAAAAATAATAAAATATTTTTAGAAAATCTGATTTTTTTTGAAATTTTTGCTATAAATAGAAGAGAAAAAATAGAGAAGAGGGGGAGAAAGAAAATATTTTGAGAGAGATTTAAGAGTGAAAAAATATTAGAAGTAAGGAAGAAGAGATAAAAGATTAGGAAGGAAGAGAAGAAAAATTTTTAGAGAGAAGAATCTGAAAAACAAAAATCTTAAAGAGTGTTAGCAAATAGTAAAAAAAAACTAAAAAGAAAAAATCTGAAAAAATTAGTCTTCCATTTTTACAAATCTTATTCTGAAGTTCAATTCGGGTTATTAATTCTTATTGCTTAAATCCGGATACTGGGTATTTTTGAGGTTGATGTTGCTGTGATATTGCTGTGTTGTTATTTGGTGTGTTGATCACCGGTGTTCTTTTATTTCCAATATCAGGTACATACCTAATTATGTTTAAATGATAAGATGAATACATGGGAAAAATGAGAATTTTGTTGAAATTTTAAATAGTTTCTATTTTTGTTTTCTTTTACATATTATGTTTCAATAAATTCCATATTAATATTCTGTAAGTTTTGTGATAACTTTAAATAATTAAGCCTTCTTGTAGTAATAATAATTCACTTCTAAAAATGGTTATTAAATAGTATAATTATGAATTTGTTTATCAATGTTCAAATCATTTAGTAAATAAAAGAAAGAATGAATTACTCTTTTGTTAATCAAATTAATTAGAACTTCTTTAATATTGTCTTTAATAAATTAAGTTGTTAATATGTAGTTAAGTTCAATAAAAATGCGAATATTAATTATTTTGCGTAAATTAGGCATTTATGTACGATTTGAATTTTCAATAACACAAGAATTGTTTCTGCTCAAGTTTAACCATTTCAAAATATAGGTGTAAATAATTAAGATTGATTTTGGTTTTGGTAAATAGTTGTAAATAGTTAACATCAAGGGTTTAATTCAAAAAATAGTAAAAAATTAAAAAATATGAGTTTAAGATAGTTGTAAGATAATTGGTTTAGTTTGTATATATATATATATATTAGTTGTTGATTTTGCACTTTTATTTTTAGATTTATTTAAGTAATGTTTATTTTTATTAAATATTTATCTAAACATAACAAATAATATATTTTTTTAGCTTATAAAAAAAACGAATTTAAATAAAATTATAATCAATTTATAATTGCTGTTTTTCTATAAATAAGCTTAGATTTGAACAATTTGGAATAAAAAAATAATTTTTACCATATAAGTTTTAATATGGCTATAATTTTCGATAGTTTTGAATAAATGATTTTATTAGTTTTTCTTTTTATATATTCAAGTTTTAATATTATTCTAAATTAGCTTCTTTTATTATTAAGTTATGAAATTTCGTATTTAATAAAATAATAAAATAATAATAAAATAATTCCGAAAAAAAAAATATTTTCTGTTTAAACATTGATTAAAATCTGTTTCATTAAGTTTATGTCATAAATTAGATAAGTGTTGCATTTTTAATTTCTACATTAATTATGATATCTCTTTATTTATAAAAACTAAAAAAAAATAAGAAATGTAGTCATTTTAGGATTATTTTGTTAATAAATGAGACGCGCTTCGATAAATAAATCGCAAAAACTGTGAAATCTTCATAAGTGTATATATTTACTTAGAAATCCGAGATTGACCGTTTAGTAAATTTTCACGGCATTCTCAAAATAATAACGCGTTAATAGTTCTAAGCGCGTATTTAATAATTGTACCTCCTTAAACTCGGGTACACATTTATGTGACCCCAATCCAAATCCCAATGAAGTCGGAATATATCAAAAATTGCGGACACATTTATGTGACGAAATTCGAGATATATTCTCACGACATTATAATTTTCTTCTAACAATTAAAACGGTTTGGAGTGGTAGTTTGCACATTAGTTCATATTTGTATTAAAATCGGATAATCAAGCCAAATATAACAGTTGAGCGACCATGCTAGAACCACGGAACTCGGGAATGCCTAACACCTTCTCCCGGGTTAACAGAATTTCTTATCCGGATTTCTGGTTCGCGGACCATTAAATAGAGTCAAACCTTTCCTCGATTCGGGATTCGACCGGTGACTTGGGACACCATAAATCTCCCAAGTGGAGACTCTGAATATCTCAATAAATGAATCCCGTTTTGATTGTCCTTTAATTGGAAAAAACTCCTTTTTATATTCGCGCCCTCGCGGGCCTGCGCCAAAAGGAGGTGTGACAGTTTTCACACAACGACAATTCAAATAAGCATCATAAACAATTAAAAATACATAAATTAATTTTATTATTAACCTAAGTTTGTTGTGGTTTAGAACCTAGAATCCCCAGCAGAGTCGCCATGCTGTTATACCCCATTTTAACACGGGTCAAACTAGAGTATAACATATTGGTAATTCTAAAGGTTTAATTAACTAAAGAGAGTCGCCACCTAATTATTTTAAACGGTGAATTAGGACACCAATCTTAGAGAAGTAGTGTTTAAAATTAACTCTGTTTTATGGTCTGCTTAACGTTAAAAATTCTAGGTAAGGGTTCTAATTAATCCTATAGGGAAGGTTGTTAAAGCACCCTATATGATCCGTTAATTACGGTTAACCGACCAAGCTTAGGTTATAATTTTAAGAATTAAGTATTAATATGTGTTTGTATTTAAAAAACTTTTGTCAATTGAACTTTAAAACATTGTGCAGTCACGTTATGAAACGAGTCTTTCAAAATTGTATTGCCTACATTCATAATTGAGAAAGAATATTACCTATTTGAAACTCAAACAATGGAAAGTTTGGATTTAACTTCTAAGAAAACGTTTAAAGCCCAGTGCCTCGACAAACCTAACAATTAATTTCATTTTTTCAAAGGTTGGGACTTAGGAAAACGGGTTTTTATATATATATATATATATATATATATATATATATATATATATATATATATATATATATATATACACTTAAATCATTCTGCTGGACTTAGAAATTCTGTGTTTATGAAAGCTTAAACACAAAGCCATTAGAAAACAATTTGATGAAAGGTTTTGAAACATTACTTTAAAAACTAATTCTATGTTGTTATATTACAAGCTACATTTATGTGATTGAGATAATACCAAATCGATAATAAAAGCAAAGATTCTACATACTTAAACATACTACGCTAACACTAATTTTAACACATAATCTCAGAAATTGGAGATAACTCAAATCACAAGCAAATGTCGAATAACATGAATGAATAAAGAAAAGAGATGAAAGACGCCATAGGCGCCTCCAAGCGTTTCGCTTGTTTTTCTTGCTATCCGGTGCTCTAAAGAAGATGACATGCAATGACTCCATGTGGTGATGATAGCGTTAAGTCTCTTATGAGACCCCCATTTATTCCAGAGTGTACATGTAAAAAATGAAATAAAGATAAAGAATTAGAGCAGTGAACTATTGATTCTTTAAAATGGATAAAGTCACAATGCTATCCAATTTGCAAACTTCTTTTTTTAGAACTGGAAATTCATGCTAATACATTGTCAATTTTGTGCAAATTCTTAATCAAATCCATTTAATGTGTTCGAAATAAAATCGACTACAAACAAGACACCTATAGTAAAGTCTAGGAGACAAACGCAAATAATTACAATTTTAAGGAAATAGGTATATATTTGGTCTTTGCTATAAGAACACTAGCATTATATCAACTCACGGGGAGCTTGACTAAAAATTCTAATAGGTATATCAGCTTGACAGTGTTCTCATCAAATCAACCACTACCTGTAACGACCCAAAGTTTCGTTTATGAATTTGCATTTCCATTCAACGGCATAAGACCTTGAGAAGTTTCATAATACACATTATGACTATCATGTGTGGTCAAGTTTTGTCTTTGTAAGATTCGGAATTAAATTCAAAGAAAAATCAAAAATCTTATTTGTGAAGCTCAAATGGAAAGAGTTGATCGGAGAGTTGACTTTTGAGAAAGCGACCCCAAATTGGGATTTTAATAATGTCAATAGCTTCGTATGGTGATTTCAAACTTAGACGTGTGTCCGAAATTGGATTTGGAAGTCCATAGGACAATTCAACGCTTTTCGACGAAGTAAGAAAGTTAACGTGTTCTAATTATATTATTTATTATGTGAAAGAGGTATATTACTATGATGGATACCAATTGGATATGATAGCAAGTGTACGAGGTGTAATACAAGATATATGGGGTGTAAGGAAAGTCCTATGTCTAAACCAAGTTGGAAAAATTTCATAATTGACGAAATTGTAAATGAGTGTGCACAAGACCTCATTTGAAACGATCATATCTCCCTTTATATAAAGAGTTGTGTGAGCTACAACCTATCAAATTAAAGTCCTTTGAGTCTAGTTTCCAACGCAACAAACCATTCGTCATTTGGAGGTGTATACGGAAAGTTATGGCCATTCTTCTGGGCATGTGTCAGTAGCGCGGCCTTAGCGCGGGAGCGCTAGTAGCCCGCGCTAATGGATTATTGTCTGCCTCAACCCGCGCTAATTAGCGCGGGCGCGCTAGTAGCAGGTCCCTAAATACCCCAAGACCGGGTATAGAGAGTTCCCAAGTCATTTTTGGGGCAAGGACTTGCTCTCTCAAGAGGATTCCGTCCCACTCTTCATTTCTATGATCCAAGGTAAGATTTTCGGAGTATATTGAGTTGATTACTACTCCAAAACACTTATATTAACATGGATTAATCTTGAAAATCCTTAGATTTTCAATGAATTCCTTCAAGAACTCAAAGAAGGGTTTTGCAAGATTTCTTTCAAAAGGTAAATCCTACACTTTAGACTTACATATATAGAGTTATCATAGAATTATGAGTATGAATAGAGTATTGAAACTCATGGTATGGTGATTGGAAGCCATAAATTCTCATTTTAAATGAATATCCATTGTAGAGATTGAAAGTTAATTATTTGATGGAATTTTGTTGGTTGGGTGTGAATGGTTGATCACACATGTGATATAAGGAGTGTAAGATGTTAAGGAATAATAGTGGAATGAATTGTGGATAAATTGTAGTAGTTGGATGAACTAATTACATGGTTAAGAGATGTAGTCAAATGTACACACATAGTGTTTGATGAAATGCCCAAAAGAGGTAAATCTATGGGTATCCTCCTAATTGTGGTGCACTTTTGTATGATTCTAAATAGATTGAAGTTGTTAGAATTTCTGGAATATTAGTAATTTCATATGGAATTAATTCATACGATTTATATTGAGTATATTGAATTATTATGACTAGATTTGAAGCTTCGGACGAATTCGCGAGGCAAAGGCTTATTGGAAATTTTGAATTGGTTGCAAAGCGAGGTAAGTGTTTGGTCTACCCTAGCTTGAGGGAATAAGAGTTGAGTATAATTGCTACTTGTTATGTGTTGTGTCCGGCGTATAGGCATGGTGACGAGTATCTATACATTGGGGGTCGAGCATGACCGTGAGTCCTAAATTGCTAAATTGTCGTATTCTTATTTGATGCTTATGAGAACTTGTTTAAAGATTATTGGTTCCATACCGGTAATAATATATATTGTTGATTAAAGATTATTGGTTTCATACCGGTAATATATATGTTGTTTATTAAAGATTATTGGTTTCATACCGGTAATATATATGTTGTTTATTAAAGATTATTGGTTTCACACCGGTAATAATATATATTGTTGTTTAAAGATTATTGGTTTCATACCGGTAATATATATGTTGTTGATTAAAATTTATTGGTTTCACACCGGTAATAATATATATTGTTGATAAAGATTATTGGTTCCATACTGGTATTATGTACTGTTATTGGCCATAGTTGCCGGTGATATATTGATAAATGAGATTATATTGAATTGGGAGCGGGTGGTACGCCTACCACAAGATATGAAATGAAATGGGATCGGGTGGTACGCCTACCACAAGATATGAAATGAAATGGGATCGGGTGGTACGCCTACCACAAGATATGAAATGAAATGGGATCGGGTGGTACGCCTACCACAAGATATGAAATGAAATGGGATCGGGTGGTACGCCTACCACAAGATATGAAATGAAATGGGATCGTGTGGCACGCCGACCACAATTTATATGATTGTTGGCATTGGCCATAGTTGCCGGTAGCCTATTATGTACTGTTCTTGGCCATAGTTGCTGGTGATATATTGATAAATGAGATTATATTGAATTGGGAGCGGGTGGTACGCCTACCACAAGATACAAAATGAATTGGGAGCGGGTGGTACGCCTACCACAAGATACAAAATGAATTGGGAGCGGGTGGTACGCCTACTACAAGATACGAAATGAAATGGGATCGGGTTGCACGCCGCAACAATGTTAAATAAGATTGGAATGGGTTGTTCTTGCAACGAGATTTGATCTAAAAGTGAAATTTATGGTTGTTTTCCTTATTCTTGTTAGTGGCTGGATTTTGATTCCTTATAATGGTGATGTCGTGCACTTTCTACTGCTGTGTTTATTTGTGGTTAGCAATTCAAGTGTTTAAAATGTTTGAATTCTTTTACTGTTGTGACCCTTCGTGTTAGAACCTACAGTGTCTGCAATATTTCACTGCTTTGATATATATATATATATATATATATATATTGGGTCATGGACCCTGTGAACTGAGTAACAAGAGAATATTGTCGTGCAATGTGAAATAGAAATATGTTGGCACAAGGTGCCGGGGAAAATATTATAGTTTTGTTTAATTGCACGTGAGTTGTCCGTGCGGTTGTAATATAAATATGGGTACGAGATGCCGAAAAAAATAAAAATATAAAAATGGGCAGAGATCTATATTATTATGATTCTGAAATGAGACGTCACAAGGTGACCTTTACCCGAAAGAATTATATTCGAAAGATACTTATTTGAAGGAAATATATTCGAAACATATAATTGAAAGCATATTATCCTAGAGATTATTACTTGGAAGATTTATAGACGAAATATTTATCTTTGAAAGACTCGATTAATTGATTGCACTTGTATTTATTATTTGTTGAGAAGCATTTGTGGGGTTTCTTGTTGCCAGCTATTATATCTCTGGTAGATCATTGTTGCCATTATTATAATTTGCTTCCTATTATTTTGTACGTTATAAACGGCACAGGTTTATGTGAGTGTCTGGTCCTAAGCCTCGTCACTACTTCGCCGGGGTAGGCTAGACACTTA
Source organism: Nicotiana noctiflora (assembly GCA_032618575.1). Classification (NCBI taxonomy): domain Eukaryota; kingdom Viridiplantae; phylum Streptophyta; class Magnoliopsida; order Solanales; family Solanaceae; genus Nicotiana; species Nicotiana noctiflora. The sequence continues at coordinate 42,671 of JASVEL010000122.1, forward strand.
CCAACACATGGGGTCGGTTGTGCTGATACTACACTTCTGTACATTTTTGTGTACAGATCCAGGTATTTGATCGATGGTAGCTATTCGTTGCGGTGGAGACTCAAGGTAAACCTGCTATAGCGTTCGCAGTCCTCAGAGTCACCTTCAATTGTACTTATTTCCATTTGTTCCCTTTGTTTCGGAACAGTAATGTAATTATATTGTATAACTACTTTTAGAAAGGCTTGCGACTTGTACTACCGGTTTTGGGAATAGTAAATCGTTTAGAGAAATTCAGTTGAAGTTAATAAGTATCAATGTTATTTCGATTTGTGTTAGGCTTACTTAGTTTGAAGACTAGGTGCCATCACGACTCCTTCGGAGGGATTTTTGGGTCGTGACACTACCTCATCACATGCTATTTAATCAGTTCATATCAAATACAAGTTTTTTTTCCCAAACATAGCACCTGCTCACAATTTAGACCAAGAAACAGGATTGTAAACTAAACAAAGAATTCATGAAGACCTATACTTGACACCATTAACAGAAAATGCATATATTGCTACTTCTTTTTGTCCTCGTTCAATAAATCATGGGGGGTGCAATTTCAACACATCCAGATTAACATATTAGATATACACATATTATCTCATAACACTACTATAATTCATGCTATCATGAAACTAATATTACCTATGTATAACAGATAATAAAATGCATGGGCAACTATGTGACTTAAAAAGTATTTTAAAGTTTCAAGTATAAACCCCTTTTAGAGTGTAACTTAAACGTGTGCTATGGGTACCATCTTTAAACAGATTAAACTTAACCTATAATAGATAGATGTTCTTCATATCTGGATATTTATTTTTTGGACAAGGAAAGGCTGTTCATCGTTATTGATGAACTTGCGACTTAGAAATACTATAACTAGATTGTAGCATTTAAGAAAATATGCTCTTAATTTCAAGTGCTACACCGAATTCGGTCAAGCAATTACCTTTTAGAGATTCTTATTAGTTTAAGTTTACGGGGAAAAAAACTAAATGTTTAAGACAAACACCAACACATATAATAGGCAGAAACAAGAAAAAAGGCCTAAAAGATTTGTTTCTACAAATGCTTGAACACAACATTCAGCATGCCAAATATTTAGCACTCCTAGGGTCATGTAATGTTCGTTCAATACACGTTCATATACTATTTCTATTTAGATATTTCGGCTATATTTAACCATATTGCTAGCATAGAAACCTGAAAGAAACTAATATCCAGAAGCTATACTTGCTTGGTCAAACAAGCAATATATGAACAGGACAAGCAAAACTTTATGCTCTCCACTCCATCATATAAACAACATCAAAGACATAATTTTCTGTAGCCAAATAAAAGGAAAAAACACACATGATTTTACTGGATCAAAATGGCACATTTTACATCTAAGAAAAATATTGAAAGATTAAAACTTAGTAGGAAACTAACCTTATACGGTGCAGTGAACTTGAGGCACGGGTCTCGGGTCAGCGAATCGGCTTTAACTTTGGCGAGCAAACACGAAAAGGTTGCTGCTCTTTTATGCCTCAAATCTGATAGAACGAAAAATAAATTTGAAGAAAAGCTTGGGTTTCAAAGGGGGTTTGCGTCTAGTATTATTTACGATATTGGAGGCGGCTGTGGGGGATTTGAGCGGCGGCTCCCAGCTTCTTTACTTGTCAAGAACAATAGTATTTATAGGAGAAAATTTTAGGGTTTGACCCTTGAGCGGGAGTCTATAATTTTGGATTTTGAATTCATGGTCAAGGAGAATCGTTCTAATCCGAACGTTGAAATTGCCGCCGGGCTTCACGTAATTTCATCAAGTTCTGAAAAGAGATATCGTTTTCTCAGTGAATGCGCCAAAGAGAAGGACGATCTTTGCTTCAAATGGAGTGGGCATAGCCTGGTCATGGTTGAAATGAATTTGAATATTGACATAAAAGAGGAAAATGGTGAAGAGAGAGTGACAACGTTGTTATGAATTAGAAAACGAATCTTGGGTTTGGTAATGAAAGAGTAACCCTCAACCATTTGATCAAGACTAATTTAATCCAACAGTTAAAATATTTTTCATGAAAATCTTAATGGGTCAGTACATTAGTTGGGAAGAGTTGGGCTGAACTTTAGAATTAAAAAGGCCGAATGAGATTTTTTTTTTGTTTGTGGAAAATTTACTAGCTTTTCCTCTCTTCTTTTCATTTCTTTGAGCTTCTAAATTAGATATACATAATAATAATAATAATAATAATAATAATAATAATAATAATAATAATAATAATAATAATAATAATAGTTGTAGTAGTTGTTGTTGTTGTAGTGGTAGCAACAATAATAACAAATAATTAAGAAAAATATGTAGTATTAATAGTAGTAGTAATAAAATAATAATTACAATAATAGTAGTAGTAGTACTTGTAGTGGTAGCACCAATAATAACAAATAATTAAAAAAATATATAGTATTACTAGTATTAGTAATAAAATAATAATAACAATAATAGTAATAGTAATAACTGTAGAAAAAGAAATGAAAAAAATTGTAGCAAAAATATGGTATTCAGCTTATTAGTTTAAGAAACTCAAGAAAATTAATTAGAAGAAACGACGGACAAAATTGGATGTCAACACAAAGAACCTATTTTCTATGTGACAAACTTCATATTTCATGCGTACAACCATCAATTGGGTCGTCATCTTTCGCAATCTGCCATCGGAATCCATAGTTTTTCAATCTGGTCATTATTTGTACAAATCTCCTTCCATTCATATTAATGAAAATAATAGAATAATCTATGATTCTTCTATCTAGTCATCATTTGATGAAATTAGATGACTTTTAAAATACTTCCAAAAAGAGAACATTGATCTCTGTAATAATTTTATTATGTTAATTTGTTACCTTTTTATAGGCTTGATTTTGCAATTCGTGGGATCGTGGGGTTTCTTATCTTTTAATTTAATTAAGAATATAGAATTCACTATAGAATTTTAACAAAGAAATAAGGGGAGGGGGTGGGTGGGAAAAGAAAAACACCCTTGTTTTTAGATATATTTAAATTCAAAAGAATAACCAATAATTAATTATTAACTAATTAACTAATTTAATAACTAATTATGCCACGTGGCTTTTTCTGAAGCTGCCACATGGCTTAATGAGAGGAATTTTTCTCTCCATTTAATAATATATAGATATAGATATATTATTGTATTTTCACTTTTATATAGTTTTTTATTATAGTTAATTAATTATAAGATATCTATATTTATTAATGTAATTAAAGTAAACAATATATATGGTAGTTTTTTATTTTTGTTTTTAGATATATTTAAATTCAAAAAGAATAACCAATAATTAATTATTAACTAATTATGCCACGTGGCTTTTTCTGAAGCTGCCACGTGGCTTAATGAGAGGGATTTTTTCTCTCCTTTTAATAATATATAGATAGATATAGATATATTTTTATATAGTTTTTTATTATAGTTAATTACTATAAGATATCTATATTTATTAATGTAATTAAAGTAACATATATATATATATATATATATATATATATATATATATATATATATATATATATATATATGGTAGTTTTTATTTTAGTTTTTTAGATATCTTTAAATTTAAAAAGAATAACCAATAATTAATTATTAACTAAATAACTAATTTAGTAACTAACTATGCCACGTGGCTTTTTCTAAAGATGCCACGTGGCTTAATGAGATGCCAATATCCTTGGCTTTTAATAATATATAGATAGATATAGATATATTATTGTATTTTCACTTTTATATAGTTTTTTATTATAGTTAATTAATTATAAGATATCTATATTTATTAATGTAATTAAAGTAAACAATATATATGGTAGTTTTTTATTTTTGTTTTTAGATATATTTAAATTCAAAAAGAATAACCAATAATTAATTATTAACTAATTATGCCACGTGGCTTTTTCTGAAGCTGCCACGTGGCTTAATGAGAGGGATTTTTTCTCTCCTTTTAATAATATATAGATAGATATAGATATATTTTTATATAGTTTTTTATTATAGTTAATTACTATAAGATATCTATATTTATTAATGTAATTAAAGTAACATATATATATATATATATATATATATATATATATATGGTAGTTTTTTATTTTAGTTTTTTAGATATATTTAAATTTAAAAAGAATAATCAATAATTAATTATTAACTAAATAACTAATTTAGTAACTAACTATGCCACGTGGCTTTTTCTAAAGATGCCACGTGGCTTAATGAGATGCCAATATCCTTGGCTTTTAATTATCATTTCTTAATTTTGAGAGGTTTATTTGTAACTTATATGCAACCGTTTTTGCATTTCGTGGGATCATGGGGAAGTTTCTTAATTTTTAATTTAATTTATTTAAATAATATTTAATTCAACTACAAATTTTTAACAAAGAAGTTTGGGGGGAGTGGACACTCGTTTATTCTTTTTAAATTGTATCAGGTGTTTATTTTCTTTTTTTCGCCTATTTCTTTGTAAATATTTCATTATTTAAAATCATTTTGATTTTAAATTATTCTTTAACCCCAAGTTAGTTGGAGGTTTGTCCTAAAAATGGACACATGTTTAATTATAATTTCGACACTTGGCATAATAACATGAATTTACTTCTCCTGTTATATATAGAAGATGATTTATTATTTTGAAATTTAAAATTTAAAAACAATATAATTTAAAAGAAATAACTGCCGAACATGGAGGCAGTTCATATCCCCTTTTTTGTGAATTCATTGGATGCATGTTATTTTTTAGCCTATTTTCTAGTTCTAATTTTAAATTTTTAATTTCAAATTCACTCCAACATTATTGGAGATGTGTCTTAAAAATGACACTTGTTGAACTGTAGTTATGCCACTTGGCTTCATGAAGGGGTTTTGTCTTCTGCTTTTAATTATAGATAGATTTGTTTTATTATTTTCATCTTTTATATGTATATATAAAAAGATTTTTAATTTTTAATTTAAAATAATTTTAAAACTCCAATATAAAACTACTCCCAATTTGAATTGGTAATTCATTATTTTTTAATTTTTTTTGTTTGAAGTTATTTTAAAACTCCAACTTGAAACCACTTCTCGATTTGAATGTGCATTGTTTCTTCTCTTTTTTCGTTTTTGTTATAGTTATTTTTTTTTGTTTTTATTTTAAAATAAGTTAAAAATTCAAAATTGAAACTACTCCCACCCTATTTGAATAGGTAGTTATTTTATGTATATATTTATTTTTTGTTTTTTTTATTATATTTAATTATAAGATATCTATATTTATTAAATCCAAATAAAGTAACCAATTATTATATAGATATGGTAGTTTTTTATTTTATTTTATTATTTTCATTTTTTATATGTAAAATAATTTTAAAACTCCAATTAATCTAAAATCAATTTTCTTTTTACATAGAGAAAAAATGTGTTTTTTATTTGTGATAAGTTCGATCAGTTATTTTTTTAACATATAAAAATTCTGAAATTTTGAATTTTGAAAAGAAAAACTGTCATTTACATTTTCTTTAAAATAAATAAAATTATAATTCTAAATTCAACTTCCTAATAATTAGGACCAATGTCCTCACATGCCACGTGTCATGTTACTATTGTGACATTTGGCTTTTAATTATATATAGATTTGAAAAAACTAAGAAATAAAAATGATAGAACCTATAGAAACAAATATTTAAATAATTTTTTTGTTGTGAAAATTAATAATTTGTAAATAAAACTAACTTTCTTTACTTAAAATATATCTAAAATCAAAATTTCAATTTTTGCTGACCATACTAATATTGACATGTCAATATCTATATCTATATATTATTAAAAGCCAAGGATATTTGCCTCTCATTAAGCCACATGGCAGCTTTAGAAAAAACCACGTGGCATAGTTAGTTATTAAATTTAGTTATTTGGTTAATAATTAATTATTGATTATTCTTTTTGAATTTGAATATTCTAAAGACAAAAATAAAATACTACTACTATATATATATTGTTAACTTTAATTATATTAATAAATATAGATATCTTATAATTAATTAACTATAATAAAAATATATATATAAATGAAAAAATATAAATATAAATAAAAAAAACTACCCATTCAAATTGGGTGAGAGTAGTTCCAAGTTGGAGTTTTTAAATTATTTAAAAATAAAAAAACAAGGATATTGGCCTCTCATTAAGCCACGTGGCAGCTTTAGAAAAAACCACGTGGCATAGTTAGTTACTAAATTAGTTATTTAGTTAATAATTAATTATTGGTTATTCTTTTTAAATTTAAATATATCTAAAAACTAAAATAAAAAACACCATATATATATATATATATATATATATATATATATATATATATATATATATATATATATATATATATTACTTTAATTACATTAATAAATATAGATATCTTATAGTAATTAACTATAATAAAAAACTATATAAAAATATATTTATTATATATTATTAAAAGGAGAGAAAAAATCCCTCTCATTAAGCCACGTGGCAGCTTCAGAAAAAGCCACGTGGCATAATTAGTTAATAATTAATTATTGGTTATTCTTTTTAAATTTAAATATATCTAAAAACAAAAATAAAAAACTACCATATATATTGTTTACATTAATTACATTAATAAATATAGATATCTTATAATTAATTAACTATAATAAAAAACTATATAAAAATGAAAATACAATAATATATCTATATCTATATATTATTAAATGGAGAGAAAAATTCCTCTCATTAAGCCATGTGGCAGCTTCAGAAAAAGCCACGTGGCATAATTAGTTATTAAATTAGTTAATTAGTTAATAATTAATTATTGGTTATTCTTTTGAATTTAAATATATCTAAAAACACAATAAAAAACAACCATATAATAAATATAGATATCTTATAATTAATTAACTATAATAAAAAACTATATAAAAATGAAAATATAAAAATATAAAAAAAATAACTACCCATTCAAATCTATATCTATATATTATTAAAAGCCAAGGATATTGGCATCACATTAAGCCACTTGGATTCATAAAAACTATTCACATGGCATATTCAGACAGGAATCCTAATTTGTAGGAAACTAAAAAAAACTATTCCTATATTTCAAAATGAAAACTGACGATTTCAATCAGCATAAATGTATACAACAACAGTATTCGGATTTTGACGAATTTCAAAAATGAAAACTGTTTCCAAGTAAACTGTCGAAATGATTCCTTGAATGCTTCAAAACTGTATTGATAGTAAACTGTCGAAATGCTATAATTATCTAACTGCTATACCAGTTAAATTAAAAATAACTGTGGCAATGGTGTATACACGTCCCTTTACATGTAAAAACTGTCAATGCAGTTCAATTATATATGGAATTGCTCCAAACAGCGTTCGACTTCTATGGGACTCGGATATTTTGTGAGGGAGAAATGGTTCGACATTGAAAAGTCGAAAATCTTCCGTAAAAAGCTGCATTGGTGTTATAGAGTGTGTGAACTACCTTCGAAAATGTCGACACCTTGTCCATCAGTACCTTGATTCCACCCGTGGTGTTGGCTGGGGCAAAGACCTTTGTCCCCTTGCTCTTCATGGTCCAAAGGTTGAAGCTTTGAGATCGGAATGATTATTTTTTAGTCCATCTTCTCAGGTGATTCTCTTTCGAGTTAGAAGTATAAAGTAGAGAGTTTGATAGATTACCAACTGTTCGGCCTCATTCTCTTGCTATTTTTGGTCATTTGCTCCACCACGAAGTAAATGACATGTTTTGTAATAAAAGTGTAAATGTAAATATGTCAATGGGTTGCATCTGCTTTTAACTTCAGATTTTGCTTTTCTTGGCACACACACACACACGCATATATATATCATGATGGAAATAACCAAACGATGAAAATATAACTGGGAAGATGCCAATAGTTGCATTGGCTTTTTGACCTCGGCTTTTGTTATTGTTGGAAACATATGTATGTCATTACTGGAAAAAAAAAAGAGGAAAGGTCATTGCCCTTTGCTTTGTTTTGTCCTCATCCTCATCGGTGATATTTAGCCAATTTCTTTGTAAACTAATAACCTTTTGTAGTTCAGTGAAACCGCTCCTTATGTAAGCTTTTTTTATACAAGTGCGCATCACATAACTCCTCACTATTGTGAAGGACAAATTGGTATATATTTTATCTTTTATTGCAAATTGTGTTGTTTAGTATGGTTAAAGATTCAAATTTATCCCTAAAAAAAACTTCTATGGTACTCTGTTCTTATATTCAAATCTTCTACTGCTATAAAAATTTCAAGAAAATATATGTTTTTGTAAAATATGGCTACTTACATTGATTTAATCAAGGATATACCAATTTCAAAGTTGCAATGGAAGTTAAAAGTTCGAGTTATTCGTCTATGAGAAGTACCCGATCGTTACAATGCAAGCGCTACTTTCCCGATTGAATTGATTTTACAAGATAAAAAGGTATTAAAAATATGTTATCGTCTTATAATTCTTTTTGCTCACTTTACTTTTAATTTGAATATGCGCGTATTCATGGGATAATCATTAGCAAATAACCCGATTAAAACATTTATGCACCAAACCTAGAGTATGTATCACGTTTTGCTTCTCTATTTTTTAATTTGTAAATATGGATTTTTGCTCTCTTGGTATATTTTTTAATTTCTCGGCATTGTTGGCACCACTAGACAATGAGGATAAAAAAAGACGGTGCCACTTTTTTCATGTAATATGAGCATAATTGTAATTATTTTTTTGACTTTATATTTTAACTCTTTTACTTCTTCACTCGAAATAGCTGATAATGTGCTTAGTGTAACTTACTCTTCAATCTCTTTAGTAAGAAAGTTGTATGCAAGAAAGTAGTTATAATATTTTATTTTGAGCTTTGTTAGATAATACATGTATTGAGTTAGAAAGAACGGATAGTTTAGGTCTTGGGAACTCTTTGTAGAACAGCTAGCTGGGAATGCTATACTATGCTTTGTAATATTTTCGTTGGTGATTAATAATAATTTTAATTATAAAAAAAAATTGTATGTAAATAACTGTTTTTCCACAAATTAATCTACATATATTCATATCTCTGTTGGCATTTTGGGTTTTGATTAATGACAATCGTAATATGCCTAATTTAAAGTATTGATAATTTATATCATTCCCTTTGCACAAACATGATATCCTCATTTTCAATATCACAAGTTGGATTATGGTAGGTATAAGAAATTTAGAACTTCTAAGAGAGTGGTCGTACATCAGGCAAAAAGTGTCAAAAGAAGGTAGCTAAAAGTAGTAACATTATCGTTGCCCAAAACCAAAATATAAAAATAAAGATTACTCAACAGTGAATAGGTAATAAAAGAAATTATATTTTCTTAATCCATCAAAATATATAGTTATATCTCAAATCAAAAATATGTATTTAAGTACATGCTTCAAGTTAGGGTCATGGACATTACTAGATCAGTTTCACTATTGCTCTGGGACTGCAAAGCCACGGTTCTCATAGGCAAGTCCGCAAATGAATTGAAGGAAAGAGTATTTGAGGTATTTTTCTAAATTAAGTTCATATTTACTTTTAAATAATTTTCTAAGCCGAGATTTTTTCTAAAATACAGGCGATGCTGACGTATCTTCCGAACCAGTAGAGTTGAATAATATTTTGGAAAGAAAAATCATGTTTAAGGTCATTGTCAAAAGTTCGAATATTAAAATGCAAGGTGAAGTTTATAAGTGTTGTTAGGCTTACATATGAGAGCATATGATAAAGAAATATACTCATGCTCCACATTCAGATGCATTCACCGTATGTGATCATTGCTCACAAACATCATAACATATTTAAGTTTGTAGATTTACGTTAGTTCATATTTAAATCTTTTTTCAAGACTTAATTTTTTTTAAATATTTGTTAGGACCCTGACTTCAATACTATTCAAAGCGTATATGAAAAGAAGGAATGTCAGGCAAATACTTCACCAACTTTTAATTTGTCCTTTAAAATGGCACTTTTGCTTATATATGCAGATAGATATATTTGACCATAAAATTTTAGGTCCGCACAAACACGGATTCTTCGAAGGATTTACTAAAGAACTTGATCACTAGAATTAAGGGTTTATATTCTATAGCAAGTAAACATATATGTTAAAAAATTAAATAAACTGCATTGATATTTGTATCACAAGATTGTGTTTTGTGTGTAAATCATGAAATGCTAAAACTGAGTTAATACACCACAAAATACTTTACTCACTTTCATGAAACTTATTGATAAAAATGCAAATTTGTTTTTGCAATTGATCATTTCTTTTCTTATCATAGTAGAACAAAGAAAGTCTATATTCTAGCTTAATTTGTTATGCTTAAATGTAAAAAATAGTTGCTAAATGGCTATACAAGTATGGATACGATGAATTTTTTTTAACAAACAAAGCATCTGAATGTTGATTTTTTTATTCCTATAGAAAAGTACTAGACAAAAATGACACGATGTCTCCATTAAAGACGTATGACAAGAGGAGAAGATTGCGGCATTATTAAATGATGATATGAGTTGTCAACTCTTGAGCAACAAAGTTTGCAAAGTGGTTAAAAAAAAACTTCCATGATTGGCTGCAGTGAAGCGAATTTACCTATTCAATTATGGATTTTCATGGTCAAGTATGTTTTGGAAGGAAACATTTTTATTATTTGGACAAGTTCAGAATTGTAGTATAAGAATGTAAGTATTGATCCAGAATCTTTTTTAAGAATATGTACTTTAATTGTTAGTTACTTGACTCCTTCTGTTAGGGATATATTTATGTAACATATTAGTTGTTTGAACTAATCGAATTTTTATACTTAATATCACTCAAGCTTTATCCCCTTTCAGCTGCTATTGCAATTATATCATGATTCAATTAATAGGAAGTTAGTGAACCTTCTTCGTTGCTGCAATTTTATTACCGTTGAAAGTTGAATTCTATTTGGTTGGATTGTTTGATAGGAAATGTGTCATGGAGATTCTATTGTTGTTGCTCTATACCCTTTTATCGCTATGACAGAGGAATATTTCGGAGTGGTTCAATATATAGGATTAGTGGATACTTCTCCATTTACTTTAGTTCTAACTTAGAGGAAGTAAAAAATATAAAAATATCACCAATTCTCGATAAAAAAAAATTCGTCACTATTTAGTCATAATTTATCCTCCATAAAACATATATGACAATTTGAGTCAAATATTTAGAGGAATATATTTTCAGAACTTTATTTGCCATTATGAGTCTCTTAGAAGTAGAATAGAATTTTTCTATATTCACTTTGGTGGTTATACATTGTGATAAATTAAAGCTTAATTTAGTTCTTTATTTTTGATATTCTATTTGGCAGTAGATGTTTATGAGGAAGCAATATTTTAGCAAGCCTTATATACATTTATTTTTAATCATGTACAATTGTTATGTACAGTCTTTTATATGTAATGTTTTATCAAGGGGTAATATGGCATAAGTATTGACTTCCCAATATTCTGTATTATATTTTTGTGGGCTAAAAAAAGTTCACACCTCTTCCAGGTGTGTAATAATATTTGAAACAATATAAATTTCTGAGTGTGTACTCAAAGAAGGAATCAATTAATAGTGGGTACTACTAAACGAAGAACAAATCTCTCCATATCAATGACTCCCAAATAACATAAAATTATTTAGTATTACTATCAATCATAAAATATTGAAATTCCTAAGTTATATCAAATAATGCATAAACCTTCCAAAACTACTCTTATGGGCAAAAACCACAAGCTGCTTTGCCTTTAAAAGATTAGTTTGTCGTATAATTAAACCTTCATAACCATAATGCATAATTTAAATTTTAAAAAAAAATTAAGCAACTTTGCTATGCAAACATCAAAAATAGAGAAACCAAAAAAAAAATAAATTAAATTCGATGCAATCATGGAGGGTTTATCAATTCAAGGTGCAATTTGACTGATGAATACAAACAGATGGCATGTAAAATTCGTTTTGAAATAAGTGAAATAAATTCATCTATTTGTGTTTTGGTATAATTCATTTGAATATGGTAACTAAATTTTGACTTCAATATATATCTTTTTTTATTATCGCTCTCCGTTCATTTTCTCATTAAATTAATCCGCACATCGTGCGGGTACGTATACTAGTATTATTAAAAGCCAAGGACAAAGCCCTCTCATTAAGCCACGTGGCAGCTTCAGAAAAAGCCACGTGGCATAGTTAGTTATTAAATTTAGTTATTTGGTTAATAATTAATTATTGATTATTCTTTTTGAATTTGAATATTCTAAAGACAAAAATAAAATACTACTACTATATATATATATATATATATATATATATATTGTTTACTTTAATTATATTAATAAATATAGATATCTTATAATTAATTAACTATAATAAAAATATATATATAAATAAAAAAATAAAAATATAAATAAAAAAAACTACCCATTCAAATTGGGTGAGAGTAGTTCCAAGTTGGAGTTTTTAAATTATTTAAAAATAAAAAAACAAAAAAATCTATAAAAACGAAAAAAAGAGAAGAAAAACTACACATTCAAATCGGAAAATAGTTTCAAGTTGGAGTTTTAAAATAAACAAAAAAAAAAGAGAAGAAAAACTACCTATTTATATCGGTGAGTAGTTTCAGAGGTTGGAGTTTTAAAATAAAAATAGATACCTTATAACTAACTATAATAAAAAATATATATAAATATTAAAAAAGTAACTACGCATTCAAATTGGGTGACAGTAGTTTCAAGTTGCAGTTTTTAAATTATTTTAAAATTAAAAAGCAAAAAAGAAAAAGTCTATAAAAAAGAAAAAAGAGAAGAAAATCTATATATTATTAAAATGAGAGAAAAAAACCTTCTCTTTAAGTCAAGTGACATCTTTAGAAAAAGCCACATGACATAGTTAGTTATTAAATAGTTATTTATTTAATAATTATTTATTGGTTATTCTTTTATATATATATATATATATATATATATATATATATATATATATATATTAATTAGTTACTTTAATTATATTAATAAATAAAGATATCTTATAATTAATTAACTATAATAAAAAACTATATAAAATAAAAAATATAAATATATAATAAATAACTACCATTCAAATTTGGTGAGAGTAGTTTCAAGTTGGAGTTTTTAAATTATTTTAAAATAAAAAAGCAAAAAAAAATCTATAAAAAACAAAAAAAGAGAAGAAAAACTACCCATTCAAATCGGGGAGTAGTTTAAAGTTGGAGTTTTAAAATAAAAATAGTTATCTTATAATGAACTATAATAAAAAATAAAAATATAAATATATAGAAAAATAACTACCCATTCAAATTAGGTGGGAGTAATTTCAAGTTGCAGTTTTTAAATTACTTTAAAATAAAAAAAACAGAAAACAAAGCTATAGAAAATGAAAAAAAGAGAAGAACAACTATCCATTCAAATTGGGGAGTAGTTTCAAGTTGGAGTTTTAAAATAATTTTTATATAAAAAACAAAACAAAAAAATAGTAAATTATCAATTCAAATTGGGGAGTAGTTTTAGGTCTCATGTTCGAAACCCACCGAGTGCAAATAATTTCTGAGGGCCATCGGACAGGGTATAACCTGAATTAATCGTGGTGCACTGGGGGAAACTCCTTGCCGAGGGCTTGTGCACCCCCGGGATTAGTCGGGACTCGAAGAGACTCGGACACTCGGTACAAAATAAAATAATTGGGGTGTAATTTAAGTTGGAGTTTTAAAATATATGAAAAAAAAAATAACAAAAACAAAGAAAAAATAAACTCCAGAGAAAATTTTTAAATTACGTAATATGCTAATGAACTTTCTATTAACAATTTAATAGTATCAAAAATTGGAAGATATAATACAGAAAAATATTTAACAAAAACGTTGCGCTGCCTGTATAAGTCCCATGCATTAATTTAACATAGATTTTATTCACTAAAATTTTAATAATATTATTAAGAACAACAAAATAAACTTTAAAATAAAAATATTTCAATAGTAATATATTATATATCTTCTCATATATTATAAAAAGAAAGCGAATACTAAATATTATTTAATATAATAAAGAAAAACAGAACAGAAAAGTTATTCACTCGCTATATAAATACCTTTGATTTAATAGAGATTTCATTATTGGTATATCGTATTGACAAACAAGATGATAATTGCATTTTATTAAAGAAATATGATCTAATAGGATCAAACAAGTCTAATCATAATTTAATTTAATTAATTTTTTTAATATTGATCGCGCATCGCGCGGTTATGACTACTAGTTAAAACTTAATATTCAAAATGCTAAAAAAATATTTAATGTGACCAGTAAAAGCAGTTAGGAACAAAGAAGGATAGATTCTCTTACCAAAAAAGCACAATCCGCACACTATCAGAAAACAATCATTCTCCACGTTAGATCTCCATTTAATCAACGACGGATATGCTCTATCCACCTTTCACGCGGATCGACATTCGTATCCGTCGATCTTCTCTTTAAACTCCAAAACACTAACGACCAAGATTCAAAGTTCTCCACAAACCCCAACAACCACCAGCTATATATATAACTCACGCCCTTTTTCATCAGATTTCAAAACGAAAACATACCTCTTCATCTCAATTTCTAAAATCTCCTTCAGTTTTTCATCAATTTCTCAAAACAATGTCAGGAAGAGGCAAGGGAGGAAAAGGACTGGGAAAGGGAGGAGCAAAGAGGCACAGAAAAGTGTTAAGGGACAACATTCAGGGAATTACAAAGCCTGCAATCCGGCGTTTGGCTCGTAGGGGAGGAGTGAAGCGTATTTCTGGTTTAATTTATGAGGAGACGCGTGGGGTGTTGAAGATATTTTTGGAGAATGTGATTCGTGATGCTGTGACTTACACAGAACACGCTAGGAGAAAGACTGTTACCGCTATGGATGTTGTTTATGCACTCAAGAGACAGGGCAGGACACTCTATGGATTTGGGGGTTAGGTTTTGGAATTAGGGTTTGTGTGGGTAATGATTGTAGATCGTTTTATCACCTGTTATGGTTTAGAATTTCTTAGATTTTGTTTGAGCTTCGTAATGTAATTCTCCCTTAAATATTCAAGAAATAGTAATTGGCATAAGATTTGCTCAGTACTCATTCTGAATCTTCACATTAATTACTTTTCGCTTTTCTTTACTGGCATGTAGCTAATTTTCAATTTTATGTTCAAGATATTTCACAGTAAGAGGGATTGTTTGAACTTTACCTTATTTCTTAATAGTAAGTTGACTAATAGTTATATTTTATCGCAATTGATTTTTAGAAATAATGTTGCTAACGAAGAATTGAGAATTCTATATATGTAACAAATATAAATGTTCATTACTGGTTTAGCTATAGACGTTTACGTGCTGAAGAGACAGGGCAGCACTCTACGGATTTGGTGGTTAGATTTGTGAAATCTGGAATTTTTTGTAAAATGTTGTTACTTTGTGTATATTATTGTGTTCCATATTAGCTTTATTTGGTATTGTTTTTGTTTGATATATAAAAGATATGATTGTTTAATCAAAATTCTTTTAAAAGTTCATTGAATATGTACAAAATTATTAATTTTGAATCCATTAGCTTCAAATATTGGTTCCATTTATTTGATTTGATTCTTTTGGTTTGTGTTTGTGTTTAGCTCTTCCTTGATGATAATGTTGGGAACATAGCTGCTGGGAAAGCTGTAGGGCTCCGAACAGTTTTGGTAAGTCCTAATTCACTTTGTGATTTTGTTTAAACAATTGTAATTTTATCATTTTGCCATCTCTGCTGACTGCTGGGTATTGAGATTGGAAAGGTTAAGAGAAACAAAGTGATCGAAACTCTACACTTATATGAAGTGTGGTGAAATTTAATGTCACGACCCCGAATCCGGTCGTAATAGCGCCAAACACATTGTTAGGCCTGCCTGACCACTCAATAACAATAATGGAGCTAGGAGTGGTGATGACACCAAGCACACTGCTAGGCCAGCCTGACCACTCAATAACAATAACGGAGCTAGGAGCTCGCTTTATCCCAATTAACATATCAAAACATGAAACAACAATGATATATATATCGAAAACGGGGAACCAAGTCCCAACACATACCAACTCCCATAGACCGAAGGGTCAAGAGTCATGAGCCTCTAATGAACATAAGTGTAACAATGGTTTACAAGATACCAAGTGCGGAAAGAAATAGCAATACAGAATCAAAATATAGTAGGAAGGAATATCGGGTCCTGCGGACTCTGCAGCTACCTCGAATATCCTATAGAAGTCGCCTCGAACAACTACCGGATCATTGCTGGGAGGTACCTGGATCTGCACACAAGGTGCAGGGAGTAAAATAAGTACTGCCAGACTCAGTGGTAATAAACAGGGGTAAGACAGCGCACATAAGAAATCTGCAATAAAGCACTATGTAAAGCTGTAATCAAATACCCTGTCACAAAATCAATATCAAGTGTACCTGTACCAACAAGTACCAACAAAACATACAACAACTATCGAGTTTAGCTAAATGCGATGTAATGCATGATATGACCGCTACGGCGCGTGGCCGATCCAATTTGGGTACCCGTGCTCACTCGGGGGGGGTCGAGACTCCGGAGGGGCTCCTACGACCCGAGCACGATATTACTTGCGGCGTGCGGTCAGGTCCAACATATATCCGGTTGCGGCGCGCGACCGGATCCACTACCGAGTCGAGCTAATATGTAAATACGACCTCGCAGGCTCAAAAGTAGTTTTGAAAACTCTTTTATCATTTTTCGGTTGGAAAACGGTAGTATCGAGTTCCAGAGATTGGAAATAGCATGATGACAGAAATAGCTATGGACTAGTAGTAAACTAGCATGTCAATATCATAAGACAATGATAACGATCCTTGCGGGATCCAATAACTGGCTCGCAGCCCACAAGTATACTCAACCGTCCAAGAAGGAGGTTCAACGGCTCAAGAGTAGCCAATATCACAATATAGTATGCAACCATCCGAGGAGGAGGTTCGACGGCTCAAGAATAGCCAATATCATAAAACAGTAACAACAGGTCGGACTAAGCCATAGTCCCCGATCACAATCGATCCCGCACTCACATGAGAGTACGTGTCTCGCCACTATACAGCGTCACAAAGTGGTATACCGGGGTTTCGAACCCGCTGGTCATTACCCACATCTATTACTCACCTCAATACAGCGCGACGACTATTCTGTGATGCCTTTTCCACGAGAATCAAGCTCCGCACGCGTAGAATCTGATCAAACATAGTAGAAACACAACAAATTAGGCCAATGGGACGACACCCAATCAATGCAACTCAATTTACATCAAAATTCCCAAAGTTGCCAAAATCCGACTTTCGGTACGCTTCTCGAAAAATCACGAAAGTCACATATTCGGAACCCTCATCTCGATACGAGTCTAAGCATATAAGATTTACCAAATTCGGACTCCATTTGCCCATTCAAAACCTTGATTTTCTAAAGTTCAAGCCTATGGCTAAATTCTCCATAAATTACCACAAATTCCTCCATTTTCATGATATAATTGCATAATATTATCAATACTAATCATAGTTTAAGTCCATAGTTGATTACCTGATGATTTCCCTTGAGTTCCTCTTCAAAATCGCCCAAATCGCCTCTAATGCCGAGACCCAAATGTGTGAAATGTTTCTGAAATTTTCTAACTTCTAATACAATTAATCTTCTGCGATTTTCGCTTCTGCGGACCATTTCCGCCCCTGCGGAACCGCTTCTGCGACCAAATGGTAGCTTCTGCGAACCCAGGCCTATTTGGCCATTTCCGCACCTGCGATCCACGGACCGCTCCTGCGGGTCCGCTCCTGCGGTATCTCCTCCGCCCCTGCGGTCTTTCATGTCTCAATTCATTTTTAATTGCACCACTTTGCGGTCGGCGTGCCACATGATCCCAGTTCTTTTAATATATAAGTTGTCGGCGTGCCACATGATCCCAATTCTTTAATAATGTATATTACCGGCATTGAACCAATAATATCTGATCAATAGTAAGTATATAAAAGTATTACCAGTATTAAACCAATAATCTTCAAATTTCAACAATATTTATATTACCGGTATAAAACCAATACATAATAATAAATCAACAATATATGTCTATTATAGTGTGTGACACCAATAATCTTTAATCAATAATTTATTTATATTACCGGTATAAAACCAATAATAATTTCCTCTCGCATAATCACATAGGATTAATAGAAATTTAATCCATTTAAGACCCACGGTCATGCTCGACCCCAACGTATAGATACTCGTCACCATGCCTATACGTCGGACTCCACATATAACAATTAACACATAAACTCAATTCCTATTCCCTCAAGTTAGGATAGAACAAACACTTACCTCGAAAGTTTACGAACAATTCAATTCGTAGCAATGCCTTTTCCTTTCGAATTTGGCTCCAATCCAATCGTATCGATACACAATTGATTTAATATCATCTATACTACTTAACAAACTAGTTCATATGGCCAAATATAATTTTTATAACATTCTGCCCGGAATAGTAAAAATGACCCTGGGCCCAAATGATCGTAACTCGAGGTTCGAACCAAAATAAATTCACCCAATCATCCATGAGTTCAAATATACAATTTGTTCTTAAGTTCGACCCCAAAACGAGGTCTAGATCGCAATTTTTTTGAAAACCCTAACTATATTCATTTATCTAATTTTTTTTACCCATTTACACATATTTAGGCCTAGGAATTTAAATAATATTGATGAAAAATGAAGAAAACGAGTCAAGAATCACTTACCCAAGAAGTTTGATGAAGAATTGCTCAAAAATCGCCCAAGAAGCTGTGGAGAAGAGAGAGTTTGTGAAATGGGATGAAAATCCCGATTCTGTTATGTTTTGGGATTAAATTCACTGGGCAACAATTTATTCATCGCGTTCGCGACACCCAGGTTGCGTTCACGATGAAGGAAAATGACAGGCATCGCGTTCGCGTAGGGTGAGTCGCGAACGCGAAGAGAAAAATTCTGGGCTTCAAATTTGGCCAACGGGAACGTGGGCTCAGCCACGCGAACGCGTAGAGGAAAAAGGATGGCTTGAAATTTATACTACGCGAACGCGAGAAGGCGTCCGCGATCGTGAAGAAGGGTACAAGCTAGGCATTGCGAACGTGACCAACAGGATGCGAACGCGATGAAGAAATGTCTATTGCAGATTTTCTGCAATTTTCCTAAGCTCAAAATCATCCACATACCTATCCGAAACTCACCCCAGGGATTCAAACCAAATATGTACACTAACTCAAAAACATCATACGAACTTGCTCGCGCGATCAAGTCGCCAAAATAACATCAAAATCAATGAATTGAGCCTTAAAACTCAAGAATTCTTTCAAAATTTCATAACTTCCAAAATTTCCAATTTAAGGCCAAAACATGTCAAACGACGTCTGTTTTCAGGTCGTTTGACGTGTTTCGACCTTAAATTGGAAATTTTGAAAGAATTCTTGACTTTTAAGGCTCAATTCATTGATGTTGATGTCATTTTGGCGATTTGATCGCACGAGTAAGTTCGTATGATATTTTTGAGTTAGTGTACATATTTTGTTTGAATCCCCGAGGGCTAGGGTGAGTTTCGGATAAGTATCAGGATGATTTTGAACTTAGGAGAATTGCAGAAAATCTGCAGCAGACATTTTTTCATCGCGTTCGCGTCCCGTTGGTCGCGTTCGCGATGCTCAGCTTGTACTCCTCTTCGCGTTCGCGGACACTATCTCGCGTTCGCATAGTATAAAATTCAACCCATCCTTTTTCCTCTACGCGTTTGCGTGGCTGAGCCCGCGTTCGCATAGGCCAAATTTGAAGCCCCAGAATTTTTCCCTTCGTGTTCGCGACTCACTCTACGCAAACGCGATGATTGTCATTTTCCTTCATCGCGAACGCGACCTGGGTGTCGCGAACGTGATGAACAAATTACTGCCCAGTGATTTAATTCCCAAAACAGAACAGAAACGGGAATTTCATCCCATTTCACAAACTCTCTTCTCCAACACCATTTCTTGGCGATTCTTGGGCGATTTTCATCAAACTTGTTAGGTAAGTGACTATTGACTCGTTTTCATTTTGCATCAATATTGTTTGAATTCCTAGGCTTAAATATGTGTAAATGCGTAGAAAGATTAGAGAAATGAGTATAGTTAGGGTTTTCAAAGAATTTGCAATCTAGACCTCGTTTTGGGGTCGAACTTAAGAACAAATTGTATATTTGAACTCGTGGATGATTGGATGAATTTATTTTGGTTCGAACATCGTGTTTCGATCGTGTGGGACCGGGGTCGATTTTTACTATTTCGGGCAGAATACTGTAAAAATTATATTTAGCCATATAAACTAGTTTGTTAAGTAGAATTGATGATATTAAATCAATTGTGTATAGATACGAGTAGATTGTAGCCAAATTTGAAAGGAAAAGACATTTTTATGGATTGAATTATTCGTAAACTCTCGAGGTAAGTGTTTGTTCTATCCTAGGTTGAGGGAATAAGAATTATATGTGGAGTCTTACGTATAGGCATGGTGACGAGTATCTATACGTTGGGGGTCGAGCATGACCGTGGGTCTTAAATGGATTAAATTCCTATTAATCGTATGTGATTATGTGAAAGGAAATTATTATTGGTTTTATACCGGTAGTATATATAAATTGTTGATTAAGGGTTATTGGTGTTACACCGGTAACAAACATATATTGTTGATTTATTATCATTTATTGGTTTTACACCGGTAATATAGATATTGTTGAAATTGAAGATTATTGGTTTAATACCGGTAATACTTTTATATACTTACTGTTGATAAGAGATTATTTGTTCAATGCCGGTAATATACATTATTAAAGAATTGGGATCGTGTGGCACGCTATTAAAGAACTGGGATCGTGTGGCACGCCGACCACTTATATATTAAAGAATTGGGATCGTGTGGCACGCCGACCACTTATATAATAAGAAAATGGGATCGTGTGGCACGCCGACCGCAAAGTTATTTGAATCTTGGCATTGGCTATAGTTGTCGGTAGCCTATTATTAAATCTGGGAGCGAGTGGTACGCCTGCCATAAGATATGCAATAAAAAATGAATTGAGACATGAAAGTAAGTTTTGTTCCATTGTTCAGATTATTTTTGATATTATAAATTATTGATTGCTATTTTAGAGCAGATTCTTTCCGTATAAATGTTCGACAATGTTTTCCTGCTGTTGTATATGTATATATCCCAACTATACATGTTTATGTTAGTGTCCGGTCCTAGCCTCGTCACTACTTCGTCGGGATAGGCCAGACACTTACCAACACATGGGGTCGATTGTGCTGATACTACACTCTGCGCAGGCAATTTGAGCGTTTTTATCAGGGTTCTATGTCTATCACATAGTACGAGAGTAGGTTCA
This sequence comes from Nicotiana noctiflora, assembly GCA_032618575.1. NCBI lineage: Eukaryota > Viridiplantae > Streptophyta > Magnoliopsida > Solanales > Solanaceae > Nicotiana > Nicotiana noctiflora. The sequence continues at coordinate 64,242 of JASVEL010000122.1, forward strand.
CTAACCTGGCTCGTCATGCCATTGTCATACTTCCCACAGATCGGGAAAGGGTGAAGATTCATTGATGGCCTGAATCAGCCAATTCGACTATAGATAGCTATGGGAGCAAGGGTTGAAATCACTTTTCAGGAGGCGGCTAATGCGGCCCGCCTGATCGAGATGGCTCTGTCACAGGGAACAGGTCATGGATCGGATAAAAGATCCCATAATTGAGGCAGATTCAGTGGTACCTCGTGATCGAGATGGCCCGCTTGATCAAGATGGCTCTATCACAGGGAACATGTCATGGATCGGATAAGAGATCCCGTAATTCGGGCAGATTCAGTGGTACCTCGTCTGGAGGTAGAGATTCTCATGGTAGAGGCCATCCTTCTAGGCCTTATCAGTCAGCTCTTTAGGTTTCTCACAATGCTTCTAGTGGTCGTAATCCTCAGCCACACTATTCTGACCAGCATCCTATTAGCGTACCACCACTTTGCTATTCTCAGCGGCCGAGGGCTTGTTTTACGTGCGGCGACCTCAGGCACATTACAAGGTATTTCCCTCGAGCTTCTGACAACTCTCAGCAGCAGGGTTCTCGTGCTATGGTTCAGACCCCGGTTCTCCCACAGCCTGCCCAGCCAGCTAGAGGCGGGAGTAGAGGACATTGAGGTGGAGGCAGAGGTCATAGAGGTGGAGCTCAAACCGATAGCGGTAGAGACCAGCCAGCCGCTGATCGTCCCAAAGATACTACTCAGGTTGGTGGGGCCCAACCCCGATGTTATGCACTTCCTGCCAGACCAGAGGCTGAGTCCTCGGATGCTGTTATTACATGTATTATTTTGGTTTGTGATAGAAAGGCATCAGCTACATATTCGTACGTGTCTTCCTATTTTGCACCATACTTGTTTAAGCCTAGTGATCTACTGGTTGTTCCTGTTCATGTGTCTACACCAGTAGGCGATTCTATTATGGTTGATCGAGTTCTTCGGTCATGTATTGTAGTGATTGAGGGTCTTGAGACCCGTGCTGATTTATTGCTCTTAAATATGGTGGACTTCGATATTATATTAGGCATGGACTGGCTATCTTCATATTATGCTATTTTAGATTGTCATGCGAAGACTCTGACTTTAGCTATGCCAAATTTGCCTCGTATAGAGTGGAGAGGAATTTCTGGTCATCCTAGCCGCAATGTTATTTCTTATGTTAAGGCTCAGCGTATGGTTGAAAAAGGGTGGTTGGCTTATTTGGCCTATGTCCGTGATTCCAGTGCTGAGGTTCCTTTTATTGACTCTATGCCCGTGGTTCGTGAATTTCCTGAAGTATTTCCTTCAGACTTGTCAGATATGCCGCATGACAGGGACATTGATTTTTGCATTAACTTGGCTCTAGACACTCAGCCCATTTCTATTCCCCCATATCGTATGGCTCCACCGGAGTTAAAAGAATTGAAGGAGCAGTTGCATGATTTACTTTAAAAGGGTTTCATTAGACCTAGTGTTTCGCCGTGGGGTACGCCAGTATTATTTGTGAAGAAGAAAGATGGTTCGATGAGAATGTGCATTGACTATCGGCAGTTGAACGAGGCGGCTATCAAAAATAAATATCCACTCTCGTGAATTGATGATTTATTTGATCAACTTCAGGGTGCCAAGGTCTTTTTGAAGATAGAGTTGAGATCTGGCTATCATCAGCTGAAGATTAGGGCATCTGATGTCCCTAAGACAGAATTCCGCACTCGGTACGAACATTATAAATTTCTGGTCATGTCTTTTCTGTTGACAAATCCCCAACAGCTTTTATGGAATTGATGAATCGGGTGTTCTGGTCTTATTTAGACTTGTTTATAATAGTCTTCATTGATGACATATTAATATATTCCCGCAGTCAAGAGGAGCATGTGCAACATCTCAGAGTGGCTTTGCAGACTCTGAAAAATAGCCAACTATATGCAAAATTTTCAAAGTGTGAATTTTGGCTAAGTTCAGTTGTATTCCTGTATCATATTGTCACGACAGTAGGTATTCAAGTTGATCTAAAGAAGATTGAGGCAGTCAAGAACTAGCCTAGACCGACATCAGCCACAGAAATTTGGAGTTTCTTGGGGTTAGCGGGTTATTATCGACGATTCATGGAGGGGTTTTCATCTATTGCAACCCCACTAACCATATTGACACAGAAAGGTGTTCAATTCGAATGGTTAGATGAATGTTAAGCGAGCTTGCTTCCCGTATTGGGCTTGGTGTAGTGTTAATGCAGGATGGCAAGATTATTGCCTATACATCAAGGCGGTTGAAGATTCATGAAAAGAACTATCTAGTTTATGATCTAGAATTGGCGGCGATTGTTCACGCATTGAAGATCTGGAGGCATTATTTGTATGGTGTGGCATGTGAAGCATACACCGATCATAAGAGTCTTCAATATTTTTTCAAACAGAAGGAGTTGAAATTGAGGCAGAGAAGATGGCTAGAATTGCTGAAAGATTATGATGTCACCATTTTATATCATCTCGGAAAAGCAAATATGGTGGCCGACGCTTTGAGTAGGAAGTCAGCCAGTATGGGCAGTCTTGCTTATATTCCAGTCAATCAGAGGCCGCTTGCTTTGGATGTTCAGTCCTTGGCCAACCGATTTGTGAGGTTGGATATTTCTGAGCCTAGTCGAGTACTAACTTGCACGATCGCTCGCTCTTCATTATTGGAGCGTATCCGCGATCAACAATATAATGATTCTTATTTATGTGACCTTAGAGATACGGTTCAGCGAGGAAGGTGCCAAGCAGGTCACATTAGATACTGATGGGATTCTGAGGATGCAAGGACGCATTTGTGTGCCAAATGTTGACGAGCTTAGAGAATTGATTTTAGAAGAAGCTCACAGTTTGCGGTATTCAATTCATCTAGGCGCAGCAAAGATGTATCAAGATTTGCGAAAACGTTATTGGTGGCGTAGAATGAAAAAGGATATTGTGGCATATGTAGCGCGATATCTGAATTGTCAGCAGGTTAAATATGAACATCAGAGACTTGACAATTTATTTCAGAGAATTGAGCTTCCTGAATGGAAGTGGGAGCGGATCATTATAGACTTCGTTTTTGGACTTCCGATGACTCGGAAGAAGTTTGATGCTGTTTGGGTTATTGTTGATAGGCTGACCAAGTTAGCTCATTCTATTCCGGTTGCCACTACCTATTCATCCGAGAGATTAGCTGGGATTTATATCAAGGAGATTGTTCGCCTTCATGGTGTGCCTATCTCTATTATTTCATATCGAGGTACACAGTTTACCTCACATTTCTGGAAGGCAGTTCAACGAAAGTTGGGCACCCAAGTCCAGCTAAGTACAACCTTTCATCCCCAGACGGACGGTCAGTCCGAGAGGACTATTCAGATATTAGAAGATATGCTTCGGACGTGTGTTATTGATTTAGGAGGTTCGTGGGATCAATTCCTGTCTTTGGTAGAGTTTGTTTATAATAATAGGCTATCAATCGAGCATTCAGATGGCTCCTTATGAAGCATTGTATGGTAGGCAGTGTCGTTTTCCGGTTGGATGGTTTGAACCGGGAGAAGCTCGATTGTTGGGTACGGATCTAGTTCGGGAGGCCTTAGATAAGGTCAAGATCATTCAAGATAGGCTTCGTACAACTCAATCTAGGAAAAAAGAGATATGCAGATCACAAGGTTCGAGATATAGCTTTCATGGTTGGGAGCGAGTATTGCTCTGAGTGTCGCCTATGAAGGGTGTGATGAGATTTGGAAAGAAGGGCAAACTTAGCCCTAGGATTATTGGACTATTCGAGATTCTTGATCGTGTGGGAGATGTGGTATATAAGCTTGCCTTGCCACCTAGCTTGTCAGTTGTACATCTAGTGTTTCATGTGTCCATGCTCCGAAAATATCAAGGCGATCCATCGCATGTGTTAGATTTCAGCACTGTCCAACTGGACAAGGATCTATCTGATGAGGAGGAACCGGTAGCTATTCTAGATCGGCAGGTTCGACAGTTGAGGTCGAAGAGTTTTCCTTCTGCGCGAGTTCAGTGGAGGGGACAGCCTCCTAAGGCAACGACCTGGGAGTCCGAGTCTGACATGCGGAGCCGATATCCTCATCTATTCCCCGACTCAGGTACTTCTTTCTTTTGTCCGTTCGAGGATGAACAATTGTTTTAGAGGTGGAGAATGTGACGACCCAAAGGGTCAGCACTTGTTTTATCAATTATTTCGAGCTTCTGAGGCCTTGAAAACCTCATTTATAGTTGCCTTGATTTGCGTGCGCAGTATGGGTGCGAAGCCGGAAAATTTCTATGTTGAAATATATGAAATATGTGAAAAATTTGAAGAATTTTGATATTGATATTGATATGGTTGACTTTGGACAACATTTTTGGTAAACGGGCCTGGACCCGTGATTTTACGGTCTCAGAAAATCCGTAGAAAATATGGAACTCGGGCGTATGCCGGAATCAAAATCCAAGGTCTAGAACCCCGGTAAAAGAATTTTTCTGTTAAATTATTTTCTGAAAATGTTTAAGGAAAATGAAACTGAAATTTGATTAAAAAGTAATGCTATCGAGCTCGTATTTTGGTTCCGACGCTCGGTACAATTCATATATATTGGTTAAGCACTTCCTGTAAAGTTTGGTTGAAAACGGACGTCGTTTGACGTGATTCGACCTTAAATTGAAAATTTTGGAAGTTATGAAATTTTGAAAGAATTCTTGAGTTTTAAGACTTAATTAATTGATTTTGATGTTATTTTGGCGATTTGATCGCGTGAGCAAGTTCGTATGATATTTTTGAGTCAGTGTACATATTTGGTTTGAATCCTCGAGGACTCGGGTGAGTTTCGGATAGGTATCGGGATGATTTTGAACTTAGGAAAATTGCAGAAAATCTGCAGTAGACATTTCTTCATCGCGTCCGCGTCCCGTTGGTCGTGTTCGCGATGCCCAGCTTGTACTCCTCTTCGCGTTTGCGGACACTGTCTCGCGTTCGCGTAGTATAAATTTCGAACCAGCCTTTTTCCTCTACGCGTTCGCGTGGCTGAGCCCGCGTTCGCGTAGGCCAAATTTGAAGCCCCAGAATTTTTCCCTTCGCGTTCGCGACTCACCCTATGCGAGCGCGATGACTGTCATTTTCCTTCATTGCGAACACTACCTGGGTGTCGCGAACGCGATGAACAATTTGCTGCCCAGTGATTTAATTCCCAAAACAGAACAGAAATGGAAATTTCATCCCATTTCACAAACTCTCTCTTCTCCAACACCATTTCTTGGTGATTCTTGGGCGATTTTCATCAAACTTGTTGGGTAAGTGACTCTTGACTCATTTTCTTCATTTTCCATCAATACTATTTGAGTTCCTAGGCCTAAATATATGTAAATGGGTAGAAAGATTAGAAAAATGAGTATAGTTAGGGTTTTCAAAGAATTTGCAATCAAGACACCGTTTTGGGGTCGAACTTAAGAACAAATTGTATATTTGAACTCGTGTATGATTGGGTGAATTTATTTTGGTTCGAACATCGTGTTTCGATCATGTGGGTCCGGGGTCGATTTTTACTATTCCAGGCAGAATGTTGTAAAAACTATATTTAGCCATATGAACTAGTTTGTTAAGTAGAATTGATGATATTAAATCAATTGTGTATAGATACGAGTGGATTGGAGCCAAATTTGAAAGGAAAAGGCATTGCTACGGATTGAATTGTTCGTAAACTCTCGAGGTAAGTGTTTGTTCTATGCTAGCTTGAGGGAATATGAATTGAGTTTATGTGTTAATTGATATATGTGGAGTCCGACATATAGGCATGGTGACGAGTATCTATACGTTGGGGTTCGAGCATGACCGTGGGTCTTAAATGGATTAAATTCCTATTAATCCTATGTGATTATGTGAAAGGAAATTATTATTGGTTTTATACCAGTAATATATATAAATTATTGATTAAGGGTTATTGATGTCACACCGGTAACAAACATATATTGTTGATTTATTATCATTCATTGGTTTTACACCGGTAATATAAATATTGTTGAAATTGAACATTATTTGTTTAATACCGGTAATACTGTTTTATACTTACTATTGATCAGAGATTATTGGTTCAATGCTGGTAATATACATTATTAAAGAATTGGGATCATGTGGCACGCCGACCACTTATATATTAAAGAATTGGGATCGTGTGGCACGTCGACCACTTATATATTAAAGAATTGGAATCGTGTGGCACGCCGACCACTTATATATTAAAGAATTGGGATCGTGTGGCATGCCGACCACTTATATAATAAGAAAATGGGATCGTGTGGCACGCCGACCACAAAGTTATTTGAATCTTGGCATTGGACATAGTTGCTGGTAGGATATTATTAAATCTGGGAGCGAGTGGTACGCCTACCACAAGATATGCAATGAAAATGAATTGATACATGAAAGTAAGTTTTGTTCCATTGTTCAGATTATTTCTGATATTATAAATTATTGGTTGCTATTTTGGAGCAGATTCTTTCCATATGAATGTTCGATAATGTTTTCTTGTTGTTGTATATGAATATATCCCAAATGTACAGGTTTATGTGAGTGTCTGGTCCTAGCCTCGTCAGTACTTCGTCGGGATATGCCAGGCACTTACCAACACATGGGGTCGGTTGTGCTGATACTACACTATGCGCTCGTTTTGCGCAGATACAGGCTATAGACAACAACAACGGCAGTAGCAAGATTGTGGATATTTCGACTAATGAGACTTCGAGGTAGCCTTGCAGGCGTCCGCAGGACCCGTTGGCTCCTCTATCATTATTTTTCATTGTGTTATCACACGTATTCGAGATAAACTGCTTATATTTCTTTTGGATGATTATGTGTATTATTCTTAGAAGTTCGTGAGTATTGTGACACTAGTCTTGGGTAGTGTATCGTGCTTGAGTTTTCTGTATCGTATCTAGTAAAATTTGCTAAGTCTTCCGCTAAATTTATTTATTTCACTGTAATTACATAATTTTATTTAAGGTCTTAAAAAGAGAGTTGTAACTAATGAAAATGTATTGTAAGAATTGGCTTGCCTAGCTTCCACTAGTAGGCGCCATCATGACTCCCGATGGTGGGAAATCTGGGTCGTGACAATTATTTTATGATTGAGTTTCCTAATTGCTTAATTTACCTCTATATGCTCCATACAATGTTGTTAGCTTGCCTCTATCTCTTAGTTGTTACTTTACTCTTATTTGCCTTAATTGAAATGGTTGTCTCTTTATTGTTTCGTTATCTCTTAATTGTAAATTCCTCTATGACCCCGTGTATATATGCTATGTGTCAAATTTGTCGTGGTTGCCAGTGTAGTTATCACGTACTTGTTATGTCTTGTTGTTTTGCTAAAGTTATTGCACATATTGGTTATTCTGTGAATCTTACATTGTGACTATTATGATTATTATTATGTACTATTTATGCTTAAATTAATGAGTATTCATGTTGGACCAGGCTTATGGTATTTCTTTAGTATTTGACAGTTGTTGATTATCGACTCAAGCTGGGATTTATTTTGTGAAGTTAACTGTTGGAACAAGATTGGTTATAGCTGATTCTCTTGCCGGGATGTATTTGTTTCTATTGTTGATTCCCTTGCCGGGATATATTCTTTTCTATTGTTGATTCCCTTGCCGGAATGTTGTTGTTTCTACTGTTTGGGTGAGGAAAGTGATAACGCACGAAAGATGATGCCGTGCATATTTACATTTATATTGATGCATATGGTGAGGAAGAGACATAAATCACGAAGGGTGATGCCGTACACATTTACATTTATATTGATGCATATGGTGAGAAAGACAGATAAATCACGAAGGGTGATGCTGTGAACATTTACATTTATATTAATGCATATGGTGAGTAAGAGAGATAAAGAACGAAGGGTGATACTGTGCACATTTATATTATTCATATGGTGAGGAAGAGTGATAAAACACGAAGGGTGATGCCGTGCACATTTATATTTATATTGATACATATGGTGTGGAAGAGAGATAAAGCATGAAGGGTGATGCTGTGCACATTTATATTATTCATATGGTAATGAAGAATGATAAAGCACGAAGGGTGATGTCGTGCATATTTTGTTTATTGTGTTTATTTGTTATTATCAATTCAAGTGTTTTACATATTTAGACTCCTTTACTGTTGTGATCCCTTGTGTTGGAACCCATAGGGTTTTCAATACCTCGCCGTATTTGGATATATGTTTTTTAATACTTCAAATTTAACAATTGTTACATTTTTTTTATTCAATTAGTTTCTCAATTAAATTTTCTAAAATCGTCGGAGGTTGTATTTTTCTTAAAAAGGAATTTCTACTAAGTTAATTTATTAATTCACATGTTAAAGATAATAATTCATTCGATGTTGTATTTTTAATTAAAAATAGTACGTTCTTTATTCCAATGATTTCTCAGAATAACTTCATCTTTTCTTGATGAGTTCCTAATTGGTTTAGAAGCTGTACTCTACTTTATGTTATGTAAATGAGACTCTTGGAACATCTTAATTGCATTAGTTATGAGTCATATGTATTGAGTAATATAAGAACGTTGTTGTACAAAGTGAGATAAAATATGTGGCAAAAGGTGCCGGGTGTGCTAAAGGTTTGGAAGTTGAGGTTATGATATGAGATGTCAAGTTTTGAGATGGATGGGCTTGTGCACCAGAAACGATATGATTGATTGAGTTGACATTGTCTTCTTTACTTGAGTTCATTCTACTTTTGTGTGTTCCATGTTTGTGTTTATTTATTTGGTTATCTTTTGTTTCCACCCGAGTTTCCTTATATTAATTCGACTATTTGTAGATTGATTTATCCCTATTGTTGATATTATTTCGTTACCTTTATCTTGATATTTGTTACCATATCCTGTTTAATCTGTCTGACTAGTAGGTGTCTTAATTGTTCCTCATCAATATCTGTCACGACCCCAAAACCCGGTCGTGATGGCGCCCAGCACCTTGCTAGGCTAGCCTGACCAAATACATTCTCATCCCGAGCTTAGAGCTCAAAATCACTTATTTTAAGTCATTATCAGAGAAAGAAGCCAAAACAAAGTGATAGATATAATAATATCCTGAAACCTTCTAAAAACAACGTAACTTCCCAAAGATCTGGGGTCACGAGCCAAGAGCCTCTATTAGAATATCAATATAACACTGTAAGTGACTCTACAAGTCTAAGAGTACGCGGAATAAAATAAGTAATAACAGAGTAGCAAGGGAAATGTCGGGTCCTGCGGACGTCAGTCAGCTACCTCGACGATCCCAACTGGGTCTAAACTAGCACCAAGCTCAGCTAAGCCTCCAGGTACCAGAATCTGCACACATGGTGCAGGGAGTCGAGTGAGTACTTCCAACTCAGCGGTAATAAAAGTAAATAATGCTGAGGAAAAGAAAACGACACAAAGCACTATCCCATGCTATATAATAACGAACCATCTTTCCACTACACTAGACTTTTATTTTTATTCCTTTTCAACATATGTGAGTAGATTATTTAGAATCTCTTTTTAACATCTCTTCCTTTCACTATGACAACTCAATACCTGGTACAACCCCAGACAGTGCAAGTATGCACTCAAATAAGCCCCTTGGGCTCATCACTCCTTATCAATTTCCACTAGAGTATCTAGTCAATAAGGCAGATAACACATGTATGCTCGTAATGTATGAGTGCTAAATGTCATGCCACGTAGAACAAATAATCCAATGTATGTATGCAATGCAATGCATATGACACTGTGGCGTACAAACCGATCCATGCAAAGGCGCCCGCGCTCACTGTGGGGGTTCAGACTTCGGATGGGCTCCTACAACCCAAGCAAAATATCATTATCACTCCCAATCCATGCATATTTATGAATGCATATAAGCCCATTGGGCAACAGTATCATATCAGCTCATAGCTAAAATGTCATCAAAACCTCGTTCAAGTTTTCCAAATCTTATGAAAATTCTGAGTAGTAAAATACCATTTTAAAACCTTAGATTGAGATGAAAATATGCACAGTATTATTAATACATTAATACCAATCCCTGAAAGATTTAAATATTCGGCACGAAGCCCAAAACATGATAATCGGTCCAATTCATGATAATTAATATCTTTATTAGGGTGTAAATTCATTTTCAAGAAATTAGGAAGTATTTTTATTAAGCGAGACGGATCAAGTCACAATCCCCAATGGTGCTCTACCGCACGCCCATTATCCGGCGTGCAAGTCACCTCAATACAACACTAGGATGTGCAAGTCCGGGGTTTACTAACCCTCAGGATATCATTTACAAGTATTACCCACCTCGATGCGGTGAAAAATCAAGCCCGCAACGCCTTAGCTCCTTGAACCGGCCTCCACGCACGTTGAAACTAGCGAAAATCAGTATAAATATATCAAAATAGTCTAATGGAACAACACCCAATCAAAAACAATCGAAATACATGAAAAATCTCGAAACTAACAAAACTCGAGCCCCGGGCTCGCTTCTCGAAAAATTGTGAAAGTCACATTTTTAGAATCCTTATCTCGCCCCGAGTCCATACATATAAAGTTTATCAAAATCGGACTCCGTTTGTCCACTCAAATCATTAATTTTCTATAACCCACGCTTAGAGCAAAAATCCCCCATTGATACACCTTAATTCTTCCTATTTCAGAGGTAAATTCCACAATTTATCAATATATTAACATAAATTGAGTCCATGAGTGCTTACCTGATGAATTCGCTCGATTTCCTTCTCAAAATCGCCAAAATCGCCTCTTAGTTCGAAGCCCTAAATGTGTTATAATTTCTGAAATTTCGAACCCTTACTGTTCATTAAACCCAGGTCGCTTTTGCTTTTGCGACTCTAGGATCGCTTCCGCGAGCCCGCTCCTGCAAAATGATAGTCGCTTCTGCGACCTTCTGTAAGTCCAAGGCCGCTTCTGCGATTCACAACTCGCACCTGCGAGGCCGCTTAAGCGAATTTTTCTCCGCTTCCGCGAGGTTTCCCCAACCTGCCAACTTCCGCTTCTGCGGACCATGGCCCGCTTCTGCGGGCCTGCCTCTGCGATAACCAACACGTTCCTGCAGAAATTCCACTGGCCAGCCCTGGGATCGCATCTGCGATCATTTTTCTGCTTCAGCAGAGATGCTTCTGCGGTCCCCGTTCCGCAGAAGCGAAAACCCTGCTGCATTAAATACCAGCAATAACACACTTCAAAAATTCATCCGTTTCACCCTCCGAAATATCCCGAGGCCCCCGGGACCTCAACCAAAAATATAATTCCACTCTAAATTATCACACGAACTTGTTCCAATCATAAAAACATACCCTTAAACGCACGAATCATCAAATTAAGGCGGATTCAAGCCTAAGTTTCAACTAAAACTTTCGAAACCAACCTCCAATAAAAAATCTGACCAAACGATGTCCGAATGACCTGAACATTTGAAGACATATCCGAAATCACCCAACGAAGCTACTGCAAATGTGGGAATTCCATTCCGACTCCCAAATCAAAATCTCGCCTATCGATCGGAGTTCACCAAAATTCAACTTAGCCAATTCAAGCCTATTTCTACACCGGACCTCTAAATTCAATTCCGATCACTCTTCTAAGCCAAAAATGATCCCCCGAAGCTAACTGAACCATCACAATTCAATTCCGAGCCCTCTAACTCACAAGTCAACATTCGGTTGACTTTTCTAACTATTCTTTCATCAAAGAGACTATTAGTCTCATTTCCTACCAAACTCGATCCGAATTGACTCAAATTCACCAAATACATATAGTGGAACATGAACAAGCATATAACGGGGAAAACTGGGAGGTAACTCACGTGACGACGGGTCGGGTTGTCACATTCTCCCCAACTTAAATCAATGCTCGTCCTCGAGCGGGCCCAGAGTTGTACTAGGCGGTAACTCACGCGATATATCGAATCCATCTTTCAGGTCAACCATTCATGAATCCACTTTCTTTTTGACTGGTACCACAACAGATTTCGGAGTCAAACCTTGATATTACCTTTCTAACCAGCTGAACTCACATATGCTCGCACTCATTAATGACTCCAATGATCATTTGGATTATAACACACCGCACTGGTGATATGACACCTCAACACCGGCCTAAGCCGCGACGAGCACAACACAGGATCCAATAAGAAACGTTTGAACATACTCAAATCATAACAACTGACTCAAACAAAATAGCTGTAATTCAATTCCTCCGTACCATCATAACATAAAATAGAGATCCCGTCTCACATCATAGAAATAGAGTACACAAATCCTCCTCGAAAGGTTATAACATCACGTGGCCTTGCCACAACTCATGATTCTATCCAAACAAGATTACCCATGAAGCACCTCAAGTCACCATGCTCAAAACGGTCAGCCACGCACATATTTAGGTCTGAACTCAAGCAGTCAATCACACCCACAGTGATACAATTAATATACATTATCGAATCCTGAAAGGACACAACCGATGCGTTATTCGCCAAGCAATACCCAATACAGACTTTTCCTGAGAAGCCAGAAAGTATTGTATACAAGGTAACATATAGAAAACTATTCTCCACATCACACTGTTGCGGCGTGCAACCCTCTCCAATGACATACCCGTGGCGACGTACTACCCGATCCATATACCATACCTGTGGCAGCGTGCCACCCGGTCCAAATAGCCCGTTGAGGTATGCCACCTGATCCACAAAAAATTCTCGCAAAAGGAAATGCATATCGAGTCAAATTGCTCATTACAATAAACATATATAGCCTCAAGCTTGGCCACAAGAAACGCATCTGACAAATTTCCTCAATACCAGAACTGAATCAATGGTATAAACCTCTGCACTGACATCCGCCATGAAGGGCCAACTGACAAAGCAATACCTACCAGTCGTCCGCTGGTCATGGGGTACAACTACCCTGCTGGAGCATAATCTGATGCACTTTGCTATGCAATTCGTGGCATTTCCGACATAGTCCATATCACATTAGTCTAGACAACCCGACTTATGACAACGAGTCTGCAAACAAATATCATTATTCAAATTCATCATATCAAGTATCGAGAGAGCCACTAGTGCTTCCAATTTCCAACAACCGCTAAACGGTGCCGATACACAAGATATACTCTCACTGCATAGGCGGATTACGAGAACTTCTAGTCTCCGACACATATATAACACATGAATCACTATGCATAATTCCACACTCCACCGTACGAATACATAACACACATCAAGCATCCATTCATACCACGAAAGCCATTCAGAAATTTCCCTATGCCATCAACAACTCAATCATCACCGTCAATCCAACAAGGGGATACCACAATACCACTAGATATTATCAGCTTACATTACCTTTCCCTTTTTGAACATATACCTTGCCAAATCACTAGAATAGCAGTGCCATTTTCCTTAATCACCAGAAAGACCGATTCTTAAATTATCTGCAGCTGTCCGCACTGCTCCAGAATTCTAATTACTTACCATTATATTATGAAATGAACTCGCATATACCATACCACACTAAAATAACATGGAAATTTATATTCCTCTCCTACGCCGAAAACATCGACGCACTCAACTAGTCAAGGACTTTCATGATCCCATATAGAAGAATCATTACACCTTCTAAGCTTCGTATACCAACATAAGATATACCATGTTCAGACCACGGTAAAACATATCACTAACTCTTTCTCCCAATTCCATTGTACAAACTAAACTAGCAGGTCTGAGTCCTTCTACCCATCGAGCTACGTAACTGCCAGCACTCAAGAGCTTTGTTGCACAATACCTGCAAGACTCATTGCTTCAAACACATACCAAGAATTAATTGTATCCTTATCACACCGTTTTTGTTTATTATAAAGCTATTCCATTTATCCCAATTTTCTTTCTGATTCATCTTTAATTTAATATTCTCATTTACCGAAGCATCACAATACCTCAACTCAGGTTACCACACGAGACTCATACATAAAACCACACGGTCTAGGACCCATAGGCCACTGAATACTCTCTCAGATATTTCCCAGAAGTACCACATTCTACGATACTTTATTTTGAAGAACTTCCTGCGATTCTGAATTCGTTATCATTACCTTCTAATACGGATACATAGAATCCCACAATTAACATAACATACCACAAGTCTCGATCTCTTCTAACAAAACCACAATCTCTAGCCACATACACAATATTAAGACACATGACTGTTACATGCAAACTCTTGAACACCGCAAAACCATTCTCGGGCGTCATTCATTCTTATTCAGCTGTAATTCAACTATCTTATTGATAGAACCACTCGTGCCTTGTTAGAACTTTGACACCGCATAACATGATTACATACAGATACAAATAGCTATCTTTCTTTACTATACACCGAGCATTCTTTATCAACATCAACTTCAAACATCCTAGTATTTCTTCACATCTACAAAGCACCATATAACCTTTATAAAAATTTTCCAACATACTTGGAGACAGAACCAACATAACACACAACAGTGCAATCAGTTAATCAATAACAACCTCCCCAACTTGGCTCGGAGCCATACATCAAAGTACTTTTAACCACTCATAGCATTTTTACTCAAATGATGCCACAATGTTATAGTGAGATTAAACTCAAGTCATCTACAAGCTTTGGCGGAGACTCGAATCATCAGAAATCTTAACTCTTTTGCAATTATTACATTCATTCACACACATCAGTTAAGCCCATTCTTTAGATGACAAAGTCTTTTCTAACTCCCAAATTTTCCAAAAATTTCGACAGAGTTTCCTTTGCAATTTGAGCCTATCCACCTGCCAGAGAATCACCAAAACCATCCTAACAATATGTCCAAAACTCGACAAGACATCACAATGTATATCAACAACATTAATCTCAATACTACACGAATTATATTATCAAAATTGATACAGGGATATGCACTGCACTTGTTCGAATCGTAACATATATCAAATACCTTTGACCACAATACACATAGCACAACCAATTCGATTTTCCTGAGTCTGAACTCATACTACCACACATAGTGCACTTTGCCTTCCAACTAAGAGATATGATAAATATTCACCACGCCCATAGCTCGGGGCTACACAACAGATCACAACAAGAGTCTAACACCTAACAGCTCCTCCATAATCAAGCTACCATTTCCACAATTAGGGACAATACCGATCATATAAATTTCATAATACCGACTTACAAAAGCACCTCGGTGCTCAAGCCATAGACAAAGGTCCGGCCTCAAGTCCTCCCGACTGGTCCAACATAAGGGAAGTCACAAGCCATCAAGGCAATTATATTACTGAGCGCTCGAGTGCGCATATAGACGTGTGGAAGGAATTTCAAGAATTACATCTCAAGCTGAATCAAGTACGCACGATAAAAATTTCAAGAATGTGAAGTGTTTCCTAAAAGGTCTACAGCCTCCCGAGGATAAATATAGACGTCTCCATACCGATCCACGAGACACTACTAACCGACTCAAGACTCATGAAGCCTAGTAAACCTAGGCTCTTATACCAACTTGTCACGACCCCCAAACCCGATCGTGATGGTGACAAACACATTGCTAGGCCAGCCCAACCAATTACACTCTTATCCCGAGCTTAGAGCTCAAAATCACGTATTTTAAGTCATTATCAGAAAAAGAAGCCAAAATAAAGTGATAGATATAATAATGTCCCGAAACCTTCTAAAAATAATGTAACTTCCCAAAGATTTGGGGTCACGAGCCAAGAGCCTCTATCAGAATACCAATACAACACTGTAAGTGACTCTACAAGTCTAAGAGTACACAGAATAAAATAAGTAATTACAGAGTAACAAGGGGAAATGTCGGGTCCTGCAGACGCCAAGCAGCTACCTCGACGATCCTAACTAGGTCTAAACCAACACCAAGCTCAGCTAAGCCTCTAGGTACCTGAATCTGCACACATGGTGCAGGGAGTCGAGTGAGTACTTACAACTCAACGGTAATAAAAGTAAATAATATTGAGGAAAAGAAAACCACACAAAGCACTATCTCATGCTATATAATACCAAATCATCTTTCAACTACATTACACTTTCATTTTTATTCCTTTTCAGCATATGTGAGTAGATTATTTAGAATCTCTTTTTAACATCTCTTCCTTTCACTATGACAACTCAATACCTGGTACAACCTTAGACAGTGCAAGTCTGCACTCAAATCAGCCCCTTGGGCTCAACACTCCTTATCAATTTCCACCAGAGTATCTAGTCAATAAGGCAGATAACACATGTATGCCAGTAATGTATGAGTGTTAAATGTCATGCCACGTAGTACAAATAAGCCAATGTATGTATGCAATGCATTACATATGACGTTGTGGCGTACAACCCGATCCATGCAAAGGCGTCCGCGCTCACTATGGGGGTTCAGACTCCGGAGGGGTTCCTACAGCCCAAGCGCAATAGTAATATCACTCCTGCTGCGGCGTGCAGCCCGATCCATGCATAGTCATGAATGCATATAAGCCCCTTGGGCAACAGTATCATATCGACTCACAGCTAAAATGTCATCAAAACCTTGTTCAAGTTTTTCAAATCTTATGAAAATGATGAGTAGCAAAATACCATTTTTAAACCTTAGATTGAGATGAAAATATGCACAGTATTATCAAGACAGTGATACCACTCCCTGAAGGATTCAGATAATTGACATGAAGCCCAAAACATGATAATCAGTCCAATTCATGATAATTAATATCTTTATTAGGGTGTAAATTAAATTTCAAGCAATTAGGTAGTATTTTTATTAAGCGGGACGGATCCAGTCACAATCCCGAATGGTGCTCTACTCCACGCCTATTATCCGCCGTGCAAGTCACCTCAATACAACACTAGGATGTGCAAGTCCGGGGTTTACTAACCCTCAGGACATCATTTACAAGTATTACCCACCTCGATCCGGTGAAAACTCAAGCCCGCGATTCCTTAGATCCTCGAACCGGCCTCCACGCGCATCGAAACTAGCCAAAATTAGTACAAATATATCAAAATAGGCTAATAGAATAACACCCAATCGAAAACAATAAAAATACACGAAAAATCTCGAAACTAGCAAAACTCGAGCCCCGGGCCCACTTCACAAAATATTATGAAAGTCACATTTTCAGAACCCTTATCTCGCCCCGAGTCCGTACATATAAAGTTTCTCAAAATCGGACTCCGTTTTTCCACTCAAATCATTGATTTTCTATAACCCAGGGTTAGAGCCAAAATCCCCCATTGATACACCTTAATTCTTCCAATTTCAGAGGTAAATACCATAATTTATCAATATATTAACATAAATTGAGTCCATGAGTAATTCCCTCGATTTCCTCCTCAAAATCGCCATAATCGCCTCTTAGTTCGAAGCTCCAAATGTTATAATTTCTGAAATTTCGAACCCTTACTGTTCATTAAACTCAGGGCGTTTTTCGCTTCTACGACACTAGGCTCGCTTCTGCGAGCCCGCTACTGTGAAAACATATTTGCCTCTGCGACCTTCTTTAAGTCCAAGACCGCTTCTGCGGTTCACAACTCCCACCTACGAGACCGCTTAAGCGGATTTTTCTTCGCTTCTGCGAGGTTTCCCCAACCTGCCAAGTTCCGCTTCTGCAGACCATGGCCCGCTTCTACGGGCCCGCCTCTGCGATAACCAACACGCTCCTGCGGAAATTCCACCGAACTGCCCTGGGATCGCATCTGCGATCATTTTGCCGCTTCTGCGGTCCCCCTTCCGCAAAAGCGAAAACCCTGCTGCATTAAGTACTAGCAATAACACGCTTCAAAAATTCATCCGTTTCATCCTCCGAAAACATCCCGAGGCCCCCGGGACCTTAACCAAAAATGCAAGTCCACTCTAAATTATCACACGAACTTTTT
The DNA here is from genome assembly GCA_032618575.1 of Nicotiana noctiflora. Classification (NCBI taxonomy): domain Eukaryota; kingdom Viridiplantae; phylum Streptophyta; class Magnoliopsida; order Solanales; family Solanaceae; genus Nicotiana; species Nicotiana noctiflora. Next base: position 82,182 of record JASVEL010000122.1, read on the forward strand.
CCAATAATTAAAACATACCCTTAAACGCACGAATCATCAAATTAAGGCGGATTCAAGCCTAAGTTTCAACTAAAACTTCCGAAACCAACATCCAATCAAAAACCCGACCAAACGATGTCCGGATGACCTGAAAATTTGCAGAAATATCCAAAATCACCCAACGAAGCTACTGCAACTGTCGAAATCCCATTCCGACTCCAGGATCAAAATCTCGCCTATCGACCGGAGTTCGCCAAAATTTTAACTTAGCCAATTCAAGCCTATTTCTACACCGGACCTCCAAATTCAATTCCGATCACTCTTCTAAGCCACAAATGATCCCTCGAAGCTAACCGAATCATCAGAATTCAATTGCGAGCCCTCTAACTCACAAATCAACATCCGGTTGACTTTTCCAACTATTCCTTCATCAAAGAGACTATTTGTCTCATTTCCTACCAAACTCGATCCGAATTGACTCAAATTCATCAAAAACATATATTGGAACACGAACAAGAATATAACGGGGAAAACTGGGCAGTAATTCACGTGACGACAGGTTGGGTCGTCACACTATCTCGCCGGGGTTAGTCTTGATACTTACTGGACACCGCCGTGGTGTGCTTACACTACACTTCTGTACATTTTTATGTACAAATCCATGAATTGATCGATAGTAGTTGTGCGGATCGTCACAGTGAAGACTCATGGTAACCTGTTGCTGCATTCGCAGGCCTCGGCGTCACCTTCAATTGTGTTTACACTCCATTGGTTCTTTCTCGTTCTGGAATAATGTAGCATTTATTTTTGTATAACTACTCTTAGAAAGGCTTATGACTTGTACCATCGGTTTTGGGAAGCTATAACTTGTTCAGAGTTATTTAAATTGAAGTTAGTAAATGTCAAGGTTATTTCAGTTAATGTTAGGTTTACCTAGTTTAAAGACTAGGTGCCGTCACAACTTATTCGGAAGGGTTTTTATCATTTTTTTCCTAATTTTCTTGTTAGAAAAAGTAAAAGAAAATTCACCTTGTCGACTGCTCCAAGAAAATTAATTTTCTTTAATTTCGTTATGAGTCCAAGTGTCCAATCAATAATTAATTCTTTAATGAGAATTTTTCATAAAACACTATCTTTTAGTAGTAATTAGCCACCGATAGATATCATTTGCTATATTATGGATTATAGATACATTTTATGTGGTAATAATTTGTATTTGATGTATTTAAGCTATTGTATTCACGAATACAGTAGCAAAAATAGGCGTGAATCAGGGAAGTCCAACTAATCAGTTGTTGTATTCGAGTGTATTCGACTGTATTTATTGAGTGAAACATGGGATTATAGCTGGACAATCACGGCGTGAAATAGGGGATTAAGTTATTTTTAAAAGGGAAAGTGAATCAATTAACATGATAGACTCCTAATATAACTCAACAAACTCAATTAAAATACATAAATTTTGTATTTTGAGTTATAAAAAAGATTCTTAACCAAAAAATACCCCAAAACATAGCAATCTTCAAAGAAAATTATATAATACATCTGAATACATAAATTATATTAATTTAAAAAAACTTATGAATACATTCATGGCATATAGCGAGACAGTGAATACAATGAAATACATAGAATACAACAGGATACATTGAAATACAACAAAAAAATAGTGAGTACAATAAAATATATGGAATACAACGAGATAGATTTACTTAAAATAAATAAAAAGATAATTAATACAATAAAATACATGAATATACACTTACATATGTTAATAGAAAATCATCTTACAATATCCGTATCTCAATTTTTTCAATTGGCAGGGACGGTATTCGCTATTGTTATGACTTGGAGAACATGGGATTTTTGCTTCTCCTGTTGGCTTTTTAGTTGAACGTGACTAGAGATTTGGAAAGCTTCGTTTACGCCAAAGGCAAAATTAGCAACGAACCATACTAATCATACATAATTTTTGCGGGCATGGAAATATGCTGCCGCAAGATAACTTTTTAATTCGTTGCAGTTCAAGCAGTACCACTTGCCTCGCTATGGCTGCTTCCCTACTTACCCAGTCAATTCCATCCTCTACAATAGAGGATACCGAGGAAGGTAAAATCACAAACGAATTAACGAACTAGACAGAGAAGAGGGAGAGAATCGTAAATTTTAAAAGGATGGAGGAAGATAATAAAATGTATCAAAGTAGAGAAAAAAAGAAAATATTGCAAGTGATTAGCATATTTAGTGGTTTAGGACTAGAAGTTAATCAAAATTAAATATTTTACTATAAACCTTAAAATGTATCTATAAAATTATAATTTTTTTAAATGATATTTATTATAATAAAGAAGGTATTAACCTTTGCTATATAAAATAAAAATTCCTTCTTTAATTTATTTTCGGCCCAATCGAATTTGGGATTGACACGTCGTAATTAATTGATATTCCATTTATACCCACAAAATATTCATGCGGAATGAGACCACTAAACACTGACCCACTGCGATTCTTTATTTAAAAATCACAATATTCGCATACAAAATCACAAAGATATATAATACACACTCCACCTCATTCTTCCCAAATGAAAGACATTCTTATACAGATATTGGAATTGCCTAACCCTTGAAAGCAACTTTATTTTCTGTTTCCTTTTACATATCATTCTCTTACTTTTATTTGGGCAGTCAAAGACTAAATAGAGCTTCTTATTCAATGTCAACTGGGGATAGCAAAACATTCAAATTGTCACCACAATTAACAAACTCGTAGTTCACAATAAGGTGGCCACGTTGATTCCCTCTTCCATCTGTATCCAGCTGCCGGAAAACGTTAACGTCCAAGTCTAGTCCGCCATTGCTGCATTGATCCACAATTCTCACTGTGGTCTGAGCTCCTGTGCCTGTATTTGTCACCTGTACAATTTTGTGACGATATTATACTGCAGTTATATATTGTTTTGGAACTAATAAAAATACTTCGTGCTTAGGTTTTAGTTGTTTAAAATATTCTATTTGACCATTAAAGCTAAAATGAGACCATGATTATCCAAATTAAAAAAAAAGGGCAGCCCAGTGCACTAAGCTTTCGTTATGCGCGGGGTCCGAGGAAGGGCCGGACCACAAGGTCTATAGTACGCAGCCTTACCCTGTATTTCTGCAAGAGGCTGTTTCCACGGCTCGAACCCGTGATTATCCAAATTAATTACACGAATTTTAAAGTGTGAAGTTTATTATACAAAACAAGCCTTACAGGTACAAATTAAAGGGGTGATTTCGGATATAATTGCGCTTCTTCGTGATTAGTTTAGGTCGTAAAAGTCAATATTCATACTACCAAATTGGCCAAGGACAATGGATTTAAAAGTCAAAGGTCCAAAATAAAGTCAAAGATCTAAAATAAAATACAAAAACATGTTCAAATCAAACTACTGGTTTCACTCTAGCTAGCTCTGCCCCTACATTTAACTAGCTATAAATTTAGCGTTATTATTTTTAGTTTTCAAAATAGTTATAAAGAAATATTTTAAAATAATAAATTAGGAAAAGACAAGAAAATAAAAAAAAACTAAATAAAAAAGACTTTTAAACAAAATTCAGTATTTAAAATTGCATAAATTAAAATTGTATAGTTAAAGTACATTACACTTTTGAAATCTAATTAAGAACAAGAGATCGTCATAAAATAAGTTGAGACTTTGAAGGAGGAAAAGAGAGGTGATAGATTGCAGATTCTTGTAGTTCTATCGATCAGATGACTATTTCATTGTTGAATTTAAGGCAATTTCTTAGAGCAAGGTAAATAGTGGATAGCGGAATGTGGTCAAACAGTTGCTACCACTGAATCAATGGAATTAAACGGTATATTTAAAATTATGAAATTATAATTTAATATTCGTATATTATGTCTTATTAGCTAATATGGTGGTTGATTTAATATCTCACGAAACTACTTATAAGAAAGCAAATTAAACTAATATGATCATCAAAAGTACATTAATGTTCGAAATCTTACCCTTAAGCATTTACCACAAGAGTCTCGGCCACGAGGTCCAACAGGGCCACAAAATGCAGTCCAACCGTACTTCCTCCGCCATGCCAAAGGCTTGTTACCATCCCAAGTTGAGCAGTAAGCACTAACTGCAAACAAATCCCACCCAACATTCTGCGGGTTATATATATGATATGTTGCCCTAACGTTTTGCGCACCACCACCACCACCGCCTCCACCGCCACCTCCACCACCGCCTCCGCCGCCACTGCACTGACTTTGGCAGCCTTGGCTAGGAGAACAGTATTCTGGTGTAGACCCACACCACCCAAATTGACTGCAGCACAAGTTTCCACTGCATAAGGCTCCGCCCCTCTGCCTGCCGCACTGCTCTGCGTTGGCACCTACGGCTATGATATAGAGGATCAGACCAAGCAAAAGAGTACTTAGCTTCACCATTTTCAAAGTGTTTGAACTGGTGTTGTTTGATCTAATTATGGGGTTTTATAGGGTTTTCTTTTTTATTTAACTGTTTAATTAGTATCTTTTTTTGGTTTTGGGACATAAGTGTTGAAAATTTACGTTTTTGCGTGTGTGCACGCCGCAAATGAAAATTTACGTTTTTGCTTAGACTAACTAAAAAACAAACTTGAGTTGGTAATTTGGGATAATACTCTGAATCTATTTTCATTTTAGTTTGTGCTAAAATAAAACTTTTTTTAATTTAAAAATAATTTATCTTTATACAATAACTTATAATCACACAAAATATATGTATCTTATTTATTCAAAAATCTTTTTTTTTCTTTATATTTCATATCCACCTAATTAGATCCACATCAATTAAAATAAAACTTATTACTATGTTACCAAAGTTTTAGACATTTAATATCTTAAAGGGGTAAAAGTGTACCATAAATATATTTTATAAATTAAAATAATTTCATACTCATTAATTTAGAAGTATTTTTAACTTTTAAGTATTATTGTATTACGTCAATCGGTCAATGTCACAAATTTATGCTGTGGAGATAGAATTCAAGACGTATACAGCAATAGGACTAATGGCGGCTTTTAGAGTAGAGGCGGCTATTAGCAAATAATGGACCGAGTCGTCTCTTTTAATCTAGAAAAAGTCCTCCTTAATAAAAAATACTACTAATTTACCTTCGACAAAAATCAAATTCAGGTACACGTACTTTTATGTACCCACCATGTTTAAGGCATTTTTTGTTTGCACTTAATAGATGTTTAAATCTTAATTATTCGGATCTTAGTTATTAAGTGTATTTGTTTTTATACTCTGAATTTAATTATTCAGATCTTAATCATTAAGTGTGTTTGTTTTTTTTACTTCACAACCATTTAATGAGTCTGAATAGGTCTGTATGATTAAGATCTATAACTAAGACTTAATTTCATTAAGATGCTATCACATATTTATTATTAACTGCCGTCACCGCCTACCAATATCAACTACCACCATGCCACCAACATCAGCATACTCAACCACCACCACCGCCATCCCCTCCCCCAACCACCACCACCACACCACTATCATCCTCAATCATAGCCTCCATTATCGACAATCCCCACCACTTCGACCACCATCATTCCCACCACAATCAACACTCATCTGCCTCAACTACCACAACTGACCACATCATCACCATCAATAACCACAGTCGACACTGCCAATCATTACAACCTACCACCACCTACCCACCACCTTCCTCAATCACAACTACTACCACCACCTACCACCACCATCCTCAATCATAATCGTCACCCATGCCAATCACTACTAGCTACTAGCATGAACCACTATCATCAACCAAAACTACCACCAACCACCGCCTCTAGTCGGCATTCACCTATTAGCCATCATTACCACAACTATCATATTATAAAAAATTATATATTTTATTAATAGAATATTTTATTCATTAGTATTTCATTTGAATTTTATATTTATTAATTTTCAAATAAAGATAAATTTTATACATTCAAACGTAAAAAATCAAACAATCTTAATTATTTATATTCAGATCATAATACACATCTTGATATTCAAATGTATATTTAGATTCAGACGTCTTAATCTTAAAAAAAACAAATGTGGCCTAAGTTTAATTTATTTTCTTCGACCTACAAATTAATGCCAACATATAATATAGCAGGTACCGCTGAATAAACGAGTCTCGCAGCTAGGGGAGTTTGACAAGAGGGGTTGCTCTGATGGTAAGTAACCCCCACTTCCAACCAAGAGGTTGTGAGTTCGAGTCTCCCCAAGTGCAAGGTGGGAAGTTCTTGGAGGGAAGGATGCCGGGGGTCTATTTGGAAACAGCCTTTCTATCCTAGGATAGGGGTAAGGTCTGCGTACATACTACCCTCCCCAGACCCCACTAAGTGGGATTATACTGGGTTGTTGTTGCTTGTTGCAGCTAGGGGAGGATGCAACACAATAGATCTAGATGATTTCATTATTTTACGTATGTATAATAATCCCCCATTTAACGTTTATAAAATGCACGAGTTTCCACGAGCAAATATTTCAGTATACACTAACGTTTAACCAAAGAAATTCGATGCCCCCTTCAAATTTTCGTTTAAATTAATTTGATCGTATGGATAAGGTTGGGCGAATAAGCAGGAGCGGAGGTAATGTATTGTTCAAAGATTCGAAAAAATTCAGTAATTTTTACTTAGATCCGATATTGTATTAAAAAATTGTTAAATATATATATACGTATTTAATTGTGACTAAACTAATTATGAATTCGATGACAGATTCAGAACTCAAAAATTTTAAATATTGACTCCGCTACTAAAAATAAGTGTAAGCATCTAAATTTCTTAATTATGACATACTTCATAAATATTAGACCCTTGAACTGCAGCTTCTTCGAATATACTTTTTTATAGGGGGTGGAATATGTCAATTAAAAAGGTTTTAAATTAGATGATTATTTTCATAGTCCATCAGTAAAAATTATAACACAAGAAATTGATAAATAAAATACAGATGGACTATTTCTATGACCATTTTTTCGGGTCAAGTTCAGTGGACTCCTTACATAAAAATTAATTTGGTAAATTTTCGTTCCTATAGCATATAGGAAACTATATTACCAAATATGTTTATAGTTTGTATATTACCCGCAATGAAAGATTTAGGCAGAAAGATGAAGAATTTTCTCTATATTGTATATTATCTCAAAGTTCCTATATATACAAAAGAATGTGCTTAAAATAAGATGGAAACAAAGAATATTCTCTATACACTTGTCATAATTCTATTTCCTATTCTATAACAAAATAACTACTTTTATTTCTTTACAATGCATTCTCACCTATATGTGCACTTGTATATAAATCCTCAGCCTTTTCACTCTTGAGCATAGTGTGCCATATCAATGGCCAAGATTTAATTCAATTGAGGGTCTCGATGCTGCCACGTGTCTGATCAATTCGAGAGACCAATTTAATCAATCACCTAGAAAGTTCCGAAAATTCACAATCTATGTATGAAAATCAACTCTGCATTCCCTTCTTCTCTTTCCCTTTCTTTTTCTCATCTACTGAAAACTCAAGATCGTAGCTTTCTTCCTTCTTCTCTACATCCCTCCTCAAGTTGGGGGGGGGGGGGGGGGGAGAACGGACCCCCAACATGTGCAAAATGAGATTATGAGAAGCACCAGTTAGGGGTTTAGTAAAAAGATCGGCGAGTTGCTGGTGAGATGGGACAAAAGAGAGAGTAATAAGCCCTTAGAGATACAGTTGGCAGACAAAATGAAAATCGAGCTCAACATGCTTTGTTCGCTCGTGAAAAACAAGGTTACAAGCGATATGTATAGCTGCTTCGCTGTCGGAGTAAACCAGAATAGGAAGTGAATGTGGAGAAGAGAATCTCCGAGAACTCGAACCAACCAGGTAATTTCTGCGGTGATTCTTCCATAGACCTATACTCTGCTTCTGTAGAGGAAATGGAGATTGATGCTTGCTTTTTTGATTTCTAGGAAATTGGTGCTCCACCAAGCATGATAAAGAAACCGCTGACAGGTCTCCTAGAATATTTGAAAGCCACCCAATCGGAATCACAAAAAGCTATCAAATCAAGAGAGGGATATGAAGATAGAAAGATACCTTGTGAAGGTTCTGCACAGAGATAGAGCAGAACACGCAAACCAGCGGTGGCAGGTGTGAGCACGTGATTTTTATCCTATATATGAGTTTATTCCCATAAAATTCAAACAAAATAAAATTTTCTTTATTCCTTACAATTTGTGTGAATTTTGTACTAATTGTTTGCATGTTATTTGCGCATGTTAAATCAAATAAGAAATAATAATAATAATAATAATATGCATTTGCATTTAGTAGGTATTAATTCATTTTAACAAATTAAGGAAAAATCAAAATTATATTTTTTTTATTTGCTTTAATTGAAAAATTGCCATAAATAAAGTTAATTAGTTGAAATTTTTTAATAAAATCAAAACTAAATACAAAATAAAAATATATACAGAAAATACAAAAGAAAATAAAAATATACATAATACAAAATCAGAAAAAATACAAAAAAATGAAAATATGTAAAAAAATACAAGAATGAAAAGTAAGGAGAAAATATAAGAATTAAATATATAAAGAAAAAATAGCTTGGGCCAAAATACCCCTAAGCCCAAACCAAAATCGGAAATACCCTTCAAATACCGAGCCCAATCCCAAAAGAGATACCCGGTCCAGTAATGGTAACTTGAAACGACGCCGTTTAGGCGTCACTTAATCTCGATCATTGATTGCCTTTGATCTAACGGTTTAAACGGCTTGAATCATTTTTAATATAGATTCAAAAATTTTTAAACCCTAACACACATATACAAAGTATCACTAGTCACCCCCTCCCCCCCTCCCCCCCGTGCGAAACCTTACCGGCGGGAAACCCTTGTATCACCAATCTCCACCAAAAATACACCCCAGAACCGCCTTAACCTCCTCTTCATACCCCTCTACACCGTTTCTCTCAAAATACCTCGGAATTACTCGAATGTCCAAATTAAACTCGCCAGAACCCTACCGCCGGCAAGTAACACTTCATCCAAACAACACCTATTTTATATCATGGCATCCTCAACACTATGTTGAAGGTTTCAAACCTTAGAAATTGCCAGAAAAACCCTAGAATGCACAAGAAAAGTGTAACAGTGACGAAGTCTTTCAAGAAGAGGGTAGATAGACTCTTGGTCAACCAAAACTATTTTTAAAAAAGAGGAAAGAAGAAAAATAGCATAATAATAACGAAAAAAGAGCTAAGTTCTTTTATCTTCATTTTTATTTCGATTCTTTTATATGCATGATTTCTAATTTTTGATTCATCCTTGTTTGCTAGATTTAGAATTCGTCTATTATTCTATTTCTAGTTTTCTTCTTCATTTGTTTAATTAGGAATTATATGGTTTATCTGTTTCATAATTAGGTTTTGAAAGTATTCAAATTTATTAATATGTTGGCAATTTTTTTTAGATTAGTATATATGAACCTGTCCGTTAGTTTAATGTGATTAATTGTTAGTTTGCTTGATAGATTAGTTTTAGATTTCTGTTAATTAGTATTAGTTTTGTTTTATTGGCTGATTAGAATAATATGATCTATTCATTTAATTGACAATTACTGGTGGTTAATTTTTCTGTTTTATGTCTCAAATTCTATTTTTTTTACAAATTTTGTTGCACTTTTTGTTTGTTTCATTAATATCAGTAGTTGGTTATAGCTATTTAAGGTTTAGGATTTGGTTAAGGGTAGCAATATTGAGTAAGAAGTGAGGGTACTTTGGAAAATCATAATGGGTTGGTAGTAAATTCAAGGAACTTAAGGGGTAGTTTGGGTATAGGTAAATGGCAAAATCACTTAAATTAGTGGATATTAAAAGGAAGTAGGGGTACAACAGGAATTTTATGGAAATAGAAGATTCCAGATTGAACTTTAAGGAGAATTTTAATAGAATAAGTGCAGTAATTTGTGCAACAAGTCAGAAATGAGAGGTTTAACAAAAAAATAAATAAGGACCAACAAGTAAATAACTGAAATTTAAGTGCCTATCACGACCCAAACCTGATCGTGATGGCGCCCAACCCTAAAGCTAGGCAAGCACGACCAACCGTCGTTCTCATATTAACAACAAGTCCCAAAAGGACAAATTCAAGAAGAATATGAGAGTTTATAATAATATTCCAATAATAATAGTAGAATAAAATACTGAGAATCTACGAAAAAACTGAATAATAATAGGAATAGCTGAACAAAATACTCAAGTCTGAAAGTATATAGATAATAAATTAAAATAAAGGGAGAAGCTAGGTCCTGCGAACGCCAGCAGCAACCTCAGAAACTCGAATACTCTATAAGAATCTGGACTGCTCGTCTAGACCTCCTACGTACCTGAATCTGCACACAAAGGTGCAGGGAGTAGGGGTGAGTACTAACTACTCAGTGAGTAAAAAACATACTCCCTCTGTTTCAATTTATGTGAACCTATTTCCTTTTTAGTCCGTGCCAAAAAGAATGACCACTTTCCTTATTTGGAAATAATTTACCTTTATGCAATGATTTATAGCCACACAAAATAAAGGTGCCTCATTTTACACCACAAGATCAAAAGTCTTCTCTCTTTTCTTAAACTCAGTGCCCAGTCAAATGAGTTCACATAAATTGAAACGGAGGGAGTAGTATTTACCACAGAATACCACAGAGCAAAGCTAAAACTAACAGTCCGATACCTACCACGAACTAACAATAACATCAAAACACAGATAACACAAGTAATTAACAAACAGGAATGCAATGCAATGCACATGACCGCTACGGCATGTAGCCCGATCCATTTAACGTTGACGGTACTCACTGGGGGTGTGTACAGACTCCGGAGGGGATCCTTCAGTCCAAGCACAATATTCATATCATCCACTGCGGCGTGCAGCCCTATCCGTACTCAGTCCACAACATGCATATGAGTCACACAACAGTTTAATTTATTTATTTCCAGTTTTCAATTCTTTAACAATGAAAAATACTTTAGTATTATTTAATTTTTCCAAGAACAAGTCACTTAATATTTCATAATAGTGATTTCAACCTAGGACTGAGATCAATAATTTTACAAATCATGCTATCATATAGATATCTATCCCCTAAGGATACTACAGGTCGGCACAAGGCCCAAACATGAATTATAGTCCACATATATACTCAACACATGGTGCATTTCAACCGCCAATATAATATTATTCTTGTTCGGGATGGACCAAGTCACAATCCCCAATCATAACCAATCCCGTACCTGCCATGGGATGCGAGTCACGCCCTAAACAACGTCACAATATGATAGCCCGGGGTTTCAAACCCTCAAGCTATCATATATACTAACTACTCACCTCTAACCGGTTTGGACTCATCCGCAATGCCTTTTCCCTTCGAATTTGCCGCCTCGTGCGTTGAATCTAGTCAAAACCGCAGTGAATACATAAATATGGGTCAAAAAAACATAACCCAATCAAAATTACTCGAAACCATCATAATTCACGAAGTTGGTAAAACCTGAGCACCGGGCACACTTCTCAAAAAATTCTGAAAATCATACCAACGGATTCCTCGTCTCGCCACGAGTCCGTGCATATAAAATTTATCATAATCGGAGTTCGAATGGCCTTTCAAAACCCAAAAATTTGTTTTCTAAATTTAAGCCCTAGTTCTTCACAATTTCAACCCAAATTCATGAATTTTGGTGTTGATTCTAGCATAAAATCACGTTTTTGAGTCAAGAAACTTACCTCCAAGCAATACCCATTGAAAACTCTCTTCGAATCGCTCAAAACCCTCTCTTGGCGGAGTAAATATGGTATAAAATATGAGGGTTCACGTATGATGTTTTAACTTAACTGTTCTGCCCAGTTATGTTACCTTACGAGATCGCATCCCCAAGTCACGCGATCGCGGAGAACAACATTCCAGCCCCTCGTTTTTACCTTACGCGATTGTAGGGATCCTTACACGATCGAACTGAACATTTATCTAAGCCTATGCGATCGCGGACCGCTTAACGTGATCGCATAGAGCAAATTTTGGCTCTTAAAAATCTCTTCTACGCTATCGCAGCCACATGCTCACAATCGCAGTGAAAAAATGTCACTACTACAGCTGCTGCAGTTTCTGCTGCAATATTTCAACTCAAAAATCATCGTTGGGCATCCGAAATCACCCCGAGACACTCGGGACCTCAACCAAATGCACAAATATGCCACATTACTTCATTCAAACTAGCTCGCAACATAAAAACACTATCATAAACATCAAAATCGTCAAATTCTCACGGATTCAAGCCTAAGTTTCACTAAAACTTCCAAAACTTGCATTTGATCTAAAACTAGACCTAAACACATCCGAATGATCTAAAATTTTACACGCATATCCAAAACCACCTAACGGAGCTACTTTAACTCTCGTAATTTTATTCCGAGTCCCGGATCAAATCTCACCTACCGTCCGAAATTCGCTAAAATTCATCATTAGCCAATTCAAGCCTAAATCTACACCGGACCTCCGAATTGAATTCCGATTACTCTCCTAAGTCATAAATCATCCCCTGAAACTAGTCGAATGATTAAAAATCCATTCCGAGCTTCCTAACTCATCAGTCAACATTTGATTGACTTTCCCAAACTAACCTTCCCATAAAGAGGTTTATTGCCTCATTTCCAACCGAAATCTACCCGATTTATTTCAAACTCTCCAAACACATATAATGGAACATGTGGAAGTATAAAATGGAGGAAACGGGGCTAGCTCCCGTAACGCTGAGTCGGGTCGTTACATTCTCCCCTACTTAAACAAACGCTCGTCCGCGAGAGGGTTAAGAAACATACCTGGAGTCTCAAATAAGTGTGGATATTTTCTCCGTATCTCCTGCTCGGTCTCCCAAGTTGCTTCCTCCACGGGGTTACCACTACACTGCACCTTCACAGAGGCTATGTTTTTGGATCTCAACTTACGAACCTATCCACCCAAAATGGCTACCAGCTCAACATCATAGGTCAAGTCTTCATCCAAATGTATCGTGCTAAAGTCTAATACATGAGACGGGTCTCCAACGTACTTTCGGAGTATAGAAACATGAAACACCGAATGAACTCCCGACAAGCTAGGTGGCAAAGAAAGAATATAGGCCACCTCCCCAACCTTCCTAAGCACCGCAAAAGGTCCAATGAACCTTGGGCTCAACTTTCCTTTATTCCCAAACCTCATAGCACCTTTCATAGGTAAAACTTTCAGTAACACCTTCTCGCCCACTGAATAAGACACATCTCGGACCTCCCGGTTCGCATAACTCTTCTGACGCAGGTGAGCTGTGCGAAGTCTCTCCTGAATCACCTTTACCTTGTCTAAGGCATCCTAGACTAGCTCTGTCCCCAATAATTTAGCTCGCCGGGCTCAAACCAACCAACTGAAGACCTACACCATCTCCCATATAAGGCTTCATACGGCGCCATCTGAATACTGGATTGATAGCTATTATTATAGGCAAACTCCGCAAGAGGCAAGTAATCAGCCTAAGAACCTCTAAAATCAATAACGCAGGCACACAACATGTCCTCTAATATCTGAATTGTATGCTCGGACTGCCCATCCATCTGTGGGTGAAATGCGGTGCTCAACTCTACCTGTGAACCCAACTCTCGCTGAAATGTCCTCCAGAACTGAGAAGTGAACTGGTACCTCTATATGATATAATAGAAACTGGAACCCCATGCAACCGCACAATCTCTCTGATGAAAATCTCTGCTAACTGCTCCGATGAATAGGTAGTGCACACAGGAATGAAGTGCGTGAACTTGGTCAGTCGATCCATGATCACCCAAACTGAATCAAACTTCTTCAAGGTACGGGGAAGACCACTCACGAAATCCATAGTAATCCTCTCCCATTTCCACTTGGGAATATCCATGCGTTGGAATACCCCACCAGGTCTCTGGTGTTCATATTTGACTTGTTGGTAATTAAGATATCGAGCTACATAATTCACAATATTCTTTTTCATTCTTCTCCACCAAGAATGATGTCTCAAATCTTGATATGTCTTCGCGACACCCGGATGAATCGAATACCACGAGCTGTGGGCATCCTCTAATATCATGTCCTAAAGCCCATCTACATTAGGCACACAAATCCGGCCCTGCATCCGCAACACACCATCATCTCTGATGGTCACATCTCTGGCATCCTCGTGCTGGACCCTGTCCTTCAGGACAAGCAAATGCGGATCATCATACTGACGCTCTCGAATACGGTCATACAAGGAAGACCGATATACCACACAAGCTATCAATCGGCTGTGCTCAGAAATATCCAACCTCACTATTTGATTAGCTAGAGCCTGAACATCAACTGCAAGGGGCCTCTCCCCAACTGGAATGTATGCCAAGCTGCCCATACAAATAGTCCTCCGGCTTAAAGCATCGGCCACTATATTGGCCTTCCCGGGATGATACAAGATAGTAATGTCATAATCTTTGAGTAATTCAAGCCATCTCCTCTGCCTCAAATTTAGATCCTTCTGCTTAAACAAGTTTTGAAGGTTGCGGTGGTCTGTATATACGTCACAAGATACGCCATATAAGTAATGCCTCCAAATCTTCAAGGCATGAACAATAGCAACTAATTCTAAGTCGTGAACAGGGTAGTTCTTCTCATGGGGCTTTAACTGACGAGAAGCATATGCAATAACTCTACCCTCCTGCATCAATACATAACCGATCCCAACTCTCGAAGCATCGCAATACACCGTATAAGACCCTGAAGCTGATGGAAATACAAGTACCGGAGTTGTGGTCAAGGTCGACTTAAGCTTCTGGAAGCTCCCCTCGCATTCACCAGACCACACAAATGGAGCATTCTTCTATGTCAACTTCGTCAAAGGTGAAGCAATAGATGAAAAACCCTAAACAAACCTGCGGTAATAGCCTGCCAAACCGATGCATCTCCAGATCTCAGTAGCTGAGGACAGTGTAGGCCAATTCTGCACCGCCTCGACCTTCTATGGATCAAGCGCAATATTCATATCATCCATTGCAGCGTGCCGCCTGATCCGTACTCAGTCCACAACATGCATATGAGTCACACAACAGTTCAATTTATTTAATTCCAGTTTCCAATTCTTTAACAATGAAAAATACTTTAGTTTTATTTAATTTTTCCAAGAACATGTGACTTAGCATTTCATAATAGTGATTTCAACCCAGGACTGAGATCAATGATTTTACAAATCATGCTATCACATAGATATCTATCCCCTAAGAATACTACAGGTCGACACAAGGCCCCAAACATGGCTTATAGCCCATATATATACTCAACACATGGTGTGTTTCAACCGCCAATATAATATTATTCTTGTTCGGGATGGACCAAGTCATAATCTCCAGTCATAACCAATCCCACACCTGCCATGGGATGCGAGTCACGCCCTAAATAGCGTCACAATGTGATAAGCCGGGGTTTCAAACCCTTAGGCTATCATATATGCTAACTATTCACCTCTAACCGGCCGTGGACTCGTCCGCAATTCCTTTTCCCTTTGAATTTTCCACCTCGTGCATCGAATCTAGTCAAAATCACAGAATACATAAATATGGGTCAAAGAAACATAACCCAATCAAAATTACTCGAAAAGAATCACAATTCACGAAGTTGGTAAAACCCGAGCCCCGAGCCCACTTCTCAAAAAATTCCGAAAGTCATACTAACAGATTCCTCATCTCGCCACGAGTCTGTGCATATAAAATTTATCGAAATCAGAGTTCGAATGGCCTTTCAAAATCTAAAAATTTATTTTCTAAATTTAAGCTCTAGTTCTTCACAATTTCTACCCAAATTCATGAATTTTGGTGTTGATTCTAGCATAAAATTACATTTTTTAGTCAAGAAACTTACCTCCAAGTGATACCCGTTGAAAACTATCTTTGAATCGCTCAAAACACTCTCTTGGCGGAGTAAAAATGGTGTAAAATATGAGGGTTCGCGTATGATGTTTTAACTTAACTGTTCTGCCCAGTTATCTTACCTTACGCGATCGCATCCCCAAGTCACATGATCGCGAAGAACAAAATTCCAGCCCCTAGATTTTACCTTATGCGATCGCGGGAATCCTTACGCGATCGCAGTGAACATTTATCTAAGCCTATGCGATCGCGGACCGCTTCAAGCGATCGCATCGAGCAAATTCTGGCTCCTAAAAATCTCTTCTACGCAATCGCAGCCACATGCTCGCAATCGCAGTGAAGAAATGTCACTGCTACAACTGCTTCAATTTCTGCTGCAACATTTCAACTCAAAAATCTCCGCTGGGCATCCGAAATCACCCCGAGACCCTCGAGACCTCAACCAAATGCACAGATATGCCACATTACTTCATTCAAACTTGCTCGCAACATAAAAACACCATCATAAACATCAAAATCATCAAATTCTCACGGATTCAAGCCTAAGTTTCACTAAAACTTCCGAAACTTGCATTTGATCTAAAACACGACCTAAACATCTCATAATGATCTAAAATTTTGCATGCATATCCAAAATTACCTAACGGAGCTACTGCAACTCTCAGAATTTCATTCCGAGCCCCGGATCAAAATCTCACCTACCGTCCATAATTCGCCAAAATTCAACCTTAGCCAATTCAAGCCTAAATCAACATCGGACCTCCGAATTCAATTCTGATTGCTCTCCTAAGTTATAAATCATCCCCCAAAACTAGTAGAATCATGAGAAATCCATTCCGAGCTTCCTAACTCATTAGTCAACATTCAGTTGACTTTCCCAAACTAACCTTCCTATAAAGAGGTTTATTGCCCCATTTCCAACCGAAATCTACCCGATTTACTTCAAACTCTACAAACACATATAATGGAACATATGGAAGTATAAAATGGAGAAAATCGGGTGGTAACTCCCGTAATGATGAGTCGGATCGTTACAATGCTCTCCCATTTAGGCCTATAAATAGGTAGTAATTCTGCTGAATTAAGAAGACTTTTGAATCATATAGGCTTTAGAACCCTAGAAAAAATTCAAAATATAGCTGTTATACTTCAGATCTGAAATTAACACTTTCAGGTCATTTTTCTTCTCTTTCACACCTTGAATTCATATCCAAAAGGTAAAAAACAATCGAAATAAGTGTACTGTTCCATTGGTTTCAGATCCAGATCTGGAATCAATGAATCAGTGATATAAGTCTAAGTAGATTTTTGGAGCTCATTTATCTCTTTTAGCTAATTTTGCAATGTTTTTGAGGGCTTATTTCTCTGTTTAAGTTATGGTAATCTCCAAGGTCTATTAGAGTGATTTTAGGACAATTTCGAACTAGTTTTAAGTCAATTTGATTCCAATTGAATACTGAAATGGATCTGAGTTGAAAGTATTCTGCTGAGAAGTTTGATTTTCATTTCAAAAATACTCCTACACTACTGTTGCAATTTGCTGCTGTTGGTGATTAATCTCTCCTTCTATTTCTTTCTTTCGGGTACACATTCCAGGTTTACATTGATGTATCTCATTCATGTTGATAGGTGAATAAGGAACTGACATTAGTCTTGTTACTTTCAGTCAACTGCTTCATTATTTAGATCCTTAAATTTTGTGACGACTCGGTCCGTTGTACGTGAGTTACCACCCCGTTTTCCCCTTTATATCCTTATTCATATTTCAATATATGTATTTGGTGAATTTGAGTCAATTCGGATCGAGTTTGGTAAGAAATAGGACAAATAGTCTCTTTGATAAAGGAATAGTCTGGAAAAGTCAATTGAATATTGACTTGTGAGCTAGAGGGATTGGAATCGAATTCTGATGGTTCGGTTAGCTTCGGGGGATCATTTGTAACTTAGAAGAGCGATTGGAATTGAATTTTGAGGTCCGGTGTAGAAATAGGCTTGAATTGGCGAAGTTGGAATTTTGGCGAATTATGGTCGATAGGTGATATTTTAATCCGGGAGTCGGAATGGAATTCTGATAGTTGCAGTAGCTTCGTTAGGTGATTTTGGATATGTTTGCAAATTTTCAGGTCATTCGAACATCATTTGGTCAAGTTTTTTATTGGATGTTTGTTTCAGAAGTTTTAGTTGAAACTTAGGCTTAAATCTGCCTTAATTTGATGATTTTTGTGTTTAAGGATATGTTTTTATGATTAGAACAAGTTTGTATCGTGCTTTGGAGTAGGTTGGTGGTTTTCGTTGAGGTCTCGGGGTCCTCGGTGTGAATCCGGGGGTCTAAACGAATCAATTCTTGCATTTTGCAAGGTCTAATGGTTGCTAGTATTTGTTGCAGAGGTTTGCTCTATGCGATCGCATAGAAGGATGGAAGAGTGGTCTGAGTTTGTACTATGCGATCGCGTAATGTGGGTTGCGATCGCATAGGTCTGTGAAATTATCCTTTGCGTTTGCATGTGGTTGAGTGCGATCGCGTAGTGTTATTGGGCATGATGTCCCTAGCATGGAGTTGTTCTATGAGATCGCAAGGGAAGGTGTGCGATCGCATAAGAGAAATTTTGGAGGTGTTAAATTTGTGCTATGCGATCGCAATAGCAGGGCTCCGATCGTATAGAGTAATCACTGGGCGATAGAAGGGTTTTTAATATCATTTCAGTCGCGAACCCTTCATGTTTTTCCTCCATTTTTGAGCACCTTGAGAGATAATTGATAGAATTTGAAGAGGATTTCATCGGGTTTATTGAAGAATCTTCCATTAATTCTCTGAATTTGGGTATTAATTGAGGAAGTTAGGGCTTGGATATTTGCTATGTAAAAATCGTGATTTGGCGGCTCATTTGAAGTCCGATTTTGATAAATTTATATGCACGGACTTGTGGCGGGACAAGGATTCTGAAAATGTGAATTTCGTAATTTTTTGAGATGCGGGCCAGGGGCTCGAGTTTTGGCAATTTCATGTTTTTGGGTGTTTTTTGAGTCCTTTCGATTGGGTTATGATTCATTAGCCTATTTTTATGTATTCTTATTGGTTTTGATCAAATTTGGCACCCGAGGAGGTCAATTTGTGAGGAAAGCGCAAGGCGAGCTAGGACTTTTGCCGATTCGAGGTAAGTGGTAGTCATGAATGATATACTGAGGGTTTGTAACCCCGTATTTGCACTATACAGTGCTATGTTGAGATGACACATGCGTCGTGCGATGAGCGTGGTGATACTGTGACTGGGGATTCAGACTTAGTCCATCCCGACTGTTGGTTTACTGTACTTATTGACTGAGGCTTAACTTATATCCGTATATTTGGGCTTGTTGCCATGTTTGGGGCCTTGTGCGGATTTGTAGAACCTTAGGGAAGCCTGTGGAGCTAAATGACCCCTATACCTGTTGAGCACATACTCTCAGTCGTACTCTTAGATGTATAGCATAACATGAACTGGTACTAGATATGTACTCTAAGTGAGAATACCTTAGGGTTGAATACCCCGTTCTAGCTGAGTGGGCCCGAGAGGCCAAGTCTATATTGACTGAGAGGGGTTGAGGACCCATAGTGAGGTATTGATATACATACCGGATGGGCTGCACGCCGCAACAGTATATACATATACATGTATCGGATCGGACTGCACACAGTAGCATTATATATATATGATATATATGGATCGAACTGCGCGCCACAATGATATATATATATATATATATATATATATATATATATGGATCGGACTGCACGCCACAATGATATATATATGTGGATCGGACTGCACGCCGCAGTATTATAGCACCTTGGGCCGAAGGAGCCCCTCCGGATCCTTCGCACACCCCAGTGACCACAGTTATATATACTATTGGATCGGGCTGCACGCCACATCATTATATCTATCATATTGGATCGGGCTGCACGCCGCATCATTATATATGCTATATTGGATCGGGTTGCACGCCTTAGCAGTATTAGTAAGGATCGGGCTGCGCGCCGTAGCAGTGTTGGGTCAGTGTGAGCTGTCGCAATAGTGTTAAGATTCTAAGCTGCCTCAGTCTATGAAACAGACTGGTGTATAATTCTCCTAATGGGGTAAAAGTTTTCTTCTTTTGCAGCCTATCATTCCTGACACCGGGATTAGGACGGAAGCCTGTTCCACCGGGGTTTTTATATGTTTTGGGTGGTGGGTATGTATTCTGGGGTGTGGTATACGTTATGAGGTGCTGGTGCTCGCCATGGTGTAGGCGGTGGTGGGTAGGTTTGAGCATGGTGCACTGAAAATTGTGGAACATGGGGAGGGTAGTAGTGTTGTGGTGGGCCATATGGTGCTGGTGAGTAAGGCTGATGATGTGGGCGAGGTTGATGGTAGTAGGGATTAGGATTCTTGGACCATGATCTTCCTTTAACAACGGTCACCGTTTCTTTTTTTTTTCCGAGAGCTCCTCTGGTGCCTATTTGAATTGCCTGGGTCATGGCTTTTATGGTTGAATAGCTCATAATCTTGTTTGATTTTAAACCTTCCTCAACCATTCTCCCCATCTTGATGACTTCATTAAACGTTTTCCTGACAGCTGATACCAAATGCCCGTAATATGTAGGCTCCATAGCTTGTAAGAAGTACTCCACCATCTCTCCTTCCTTCATAGGTGGATCTACCCGGGCAGCTTGTTCTCTCCACCCGAAACCATATTCTCGGAAGCTCTCTCCTGGCTTCTTCTCTATCTTTGTCAATTAAAGCCTGTCAGGAACAATCTCCAAGTTGTATTGGAAATGATTAGCAAATGCTTGGGCGAGATCATCCCAAATAAACCATCTAGCGTGGTTTTGCCTGGTGTACCACTCTAGGGCCGATCCACTAAGGCTTTGGCTAACATAAGCCATGAGCAACTCATCTTTACTGCCGGCGCCTCACATTTTGCTGCAAAAACCCCTCAAATGTGCTGCTGGGTCACAATGACCGTCATAGAGATCAAATTTAGGTAGCTTAAAACTTGCCAGTAGCTACACCTCTGGGAATAAACACAAATCTTTATAAGCTACGCTCACTTGGCCCCCAAGGCCCTGCATTTTCCGAAAGGATTGTTCAAGACTCTTCATTTTTTGGATCATCTCTTCTTGTTCATGATTTTTGGGTGGTTTTTCTTCCTCGACTATGTCAATGAGGGGAGTATAAAACTCATGATGTCAGAAGGTAGGCTCTGGAGGATAATAGTGATTGTCTTGAGAATGAAATAATGGTTCACTGGATGATTTGTGTAATGTGGCTGGCGTAGGGTCCACATACACAGCAGCGACATGAGGTGGTGGTGGTGGAATATGTTTTGGTGGTAGAGGAGGTGGTGGTGTTTGTGAGGTAGTTGCATAGTAAGGTAGGTATGTGGGGTAAGCAGGGATGATTTCACGGTGGGTGGGTCATGTGTTTGGACAGGTGGAGGGATATAAGCAGGATTGGCTGGGTATGTGGGTAAAGGTTGTCCCTTCGCCTAGGCCTGGTACATTTCGGCCATCTGCTGCTTGAGTTTGTACAACTCTTCTTTCATAGCACCCACGTCTACCACCTCATCTTCCCGGGATAGGTCCACAACCGTAGCCTCAATCTCTTAGGTGATTACTTTTGTCATAACTTTAGAACGAGTGTTGCAATGACGGGTTGCCAGAATGCCAGCTACAATCCACCTGTCTGGACTCAACAAAAATAATTCTCGTTAGTGGTTAGGCTATTATTTGTGAGCACGTGGTTTTTGCCCTACGTAAGATTTACTCCCAAAAGATTCAAAATAAAATAGCTTTGTGCTACATTTTGATTTTTGTGGATTTTGTGCTATCCCTCCGGAGCATTAGCATTGGTATGTATATTTATTTAGCTAGAAAATACAAAAAATACGCATTGCATATTTGGGAATTAAGTGTGCGTTTATGAGAATAAATCGGACATAGGAATTAATCGTAAGAAAATCAAAAAAAAAATGTGTGTGCACCTCGTTTCTCGATCATCATGTGATTTTATTTGAATGCATAAATTGTGTTAATCATCAAGTGTTAATTAACAGGTGTAATTTCATTCCCTTTAAATTAATTTGTTTAAAGTAGCTTTTGGTTTAGTTGGAGTTAGTTAATAAAATTTAAAATAGGTGTGAAAAAAGGCCCAAGGAAGATTGAACAACCCAGGCCCAAGCAAAATCCGGCTCAGGCCATCTCCAGATTCACCCAAACGACGCCGTAACAGGCCAGGATATCCAAGCCGTTGGATCATTTCGATCCATCGGTCGCCATTTCTCCTCACAGCCTGACCCGTTCCCAGTCAAAGACCGACCCAGTCTCATAATAACATTACACGACGTCGTTTCCTTTAAGAAAAATGATCCTGGTCGTTGATCGTAAATGATCCAACGATCATGATTGAATTTCCTATTTCGTATATAATACAAATCTCCTACCCATCCCCCCCAAGCCAAACCCATGATCACTATCGTCATCTCCTTTAACCTAGAGACCCATGTAACGCCGCCGTGCCCCGCCGCACTCCACCTACCGGAAATCGCCTCACGGCGGTTCCGGTAGGCCAATGGCTCCCAAATTTACACCGTAGAATCTCCCAAACCCCCTCTACATGGATCCGTTAGTTGTTAGTCTCGAATATAGCTCGAACGTCTCGAATATTCGTTCGAAGTTCGCCGGAACTTGAACGTCTGCCCCAAACTACCCCAAATTCACACCAGTGACTCCCCACACCTCCCTCGTACCCCTACTAACCCTGGTTCAGCTCGAATCTAACCAGAACCGGCAAAACCCCAAATCCCACTCATACGAACCCTAAAAATCCAGAAGGTCGAATCGAGCCAGATTAATTGAAATTCAGGGGTCTAATGGACTTTATTCGAGGTGTTCTCAAGTGAGAACACTTCGATTAAGGTCTATTCGACCTCAAAATGGTCAATCCGAGTTCGAGTTTGGGTTGCTCGCAATTCTGAGGTATTTTCTTTTCTTGCATTCTACATGAACATCTTAGCATGCTTACGTGTTATGCCTGGATTACTTGATTGGTATTTTTTCTAAGCATTTGTTCTGCTCTTCTCAATAGACCTTTTTATTCGGTCGATTCCCATTTTTTGCCAGTTCTTGTTTAAATTCAATGTTGCAATTGTTTCGTATGTCTAGTGTATTTAATGTCGTCAACAAATTAACTTGTTTGTATGTTTGTTCATTCTCTGGTCTGCCCGTATGCCATTCATAAGTCTGGGGGCTTGGTGTTTTGTTTGAGTCTAGATTAGGGGTTGTTTGGACATAATTAACAGGGTGTAATTAGTATTAGTTTAATCTCATGCCCATAAGAGGGACTAGTGGAACCTGCTGTACAGCAGGGTATCCCACTAGTCTCATACTACCAATTGTTTTAATGATTAAACCCATACGAGGACACTTAATAGTGGGGGGGGGGGGTTCAGGGAATATGATGGGCTGGGGATTTAGTTTAAGGGGTGGCATCATTAGGAGGGGATTTTAAAAAACTATATAGAAGGGAGACTGGAGAGTATTCGGGGAGAACAGAAACATTGAGAGAAAAATTGGGAGAGTTTTGGAGAGTTTTTCTTAGTATTTGAATTCAGAACTAATTTTTATAAGGAGAAAACATTCTGGTTCTGCTCTGTCTCATTGTTACAATCGAGTTAACTGTTCTATTGGATTGATAGAACAGTCTTGGGTGTTGGTCGATTCATTGATACTCCCTTTCGATTCATTATTCAACCATTGGAACTTCGGAGGAGTATTAAACTGGTTTCAAGTAGTTTCGGATCAAATTAAGCTAGCTTTTGGTACCAATATGAGTCTGTCAATGTTTTCAAGTGTCTGTGGTTTATTTTGAAGTGAAAAGTTGGTCTGTTTCAAGCTGTTTGGTTTCATTGTTTGGGTCACTTGGTGTTGCTGGGGATATCAGTTAGTTGGTTTAGCTTTGGACCATTCCTGGGTCGATTTAAATACTGGGTTTGTTGCTGTGGTGTTCCTGGGGTTTTCACTTTGTCAAGTTGGTGCTGTGTTTGTTTTATTAACTGTCCCATTGCTGTTGTGTTACTGCTACTGATTGCTCCTTTCCTTCTTCTTTTGTCATCATCCAGGTACTTCTTCTGTCCATTCTGAACTAGAGAGACAGTGTAAACACTGCTCTGAAATCAAATGATGAACTGCAGTTTGGAGAGTTATACGAGCTCCTGTTATTGCCTTGTAACTTGAATTATTGATAGTTGTATTCATTTGAAATTGTTGCAGTATGCTTAATTGAAAAGCTAAAGTCAAATTAATTGAACATTCTAGTTTCAACCTTCCGATAGCCTAGGATTTTAATTTCTGTTATTGGTTTAGTTCTGCCATGTTTAGCTAGATTAACATTAGTTTGTAGTAAAAGCACATATTATGTTAACAGTTTCATAATAAGCCCGTGTTCCAGGTACAACATAAAGAATGCTACAATTGAAACTAAACAAGGCGTAGCTATAAAACAAAGATACATTATCATGAGCAAAGAACAGAACTGGCGGCTTAGATCGAATAATTAGAGTAATCCCTCTAGGCATAGATTGTTAAAAGAGCAAAGTTAATAGATAGTTTTAGTTCATTTGCAGCTTTGACTATTGTTAAGCAATACATTAGTGTAACTGTAAACAAAGCCTTAGTAACTTGCCTATAGAGTTAGATTATGTAGTTAAGTTTCATACAATTCCTTTATATTGGATTTGAATTTAGGCCCAAAAGAAAAGGCCACGCTGAAGCCTATTTTTGAAAAGGGGAGTAAAGAGTCAAGTATAATGACAATTTAAAATAAAAGCCCCGATATATAAAATTAATTGGTAAATATGATATTGGACTTTGAAGTAAATAGCGAGGTCCAAGCTAAATAGTTTTGCTCTTCTTACTCGAACTAGAAATTGAATTCGAAATTTAAACTTGTACTCGCGAATTGATCAATCATTAGAGACAAATAAATAGAAAATTTAGTTACTTAGGTATGACCTTTAATAAAAGTGAGATGAGCCTTGCCGCACTAAATACGCAATTGCGAGGCCCTCAACAATTGTTATGAAAATCTTAGATTTGGAAGGACCGTTTAGCAAATTTCACGGTCTTTCCCAAAGAACAACCCGATAGACTCTTTAGGCACGACTTTAATTAAAATACTTTCTTAATTACGGGTGCGCATTTATGTAACCCAAATCTTACTCTCGGCGAAACTGAAATATATTAAAGTCACAGGCGTACTGGTTGCGGTGTGACTCGAGATGTATTTTCGTGACGTTGCAATTCTTCTAAAATTGAAAAGCGGAATATAAGAGCACATAAATAAAAAGATATAAAGAAATCAGATAAAAGCAAAAATTGTAGTTGAGCGACCGTGCTAAAACCAGGGAATCCGGGAGTGCCTAACACCTTCTCCCGGGTTAACAGAATTCCTTATCCAGGTTTCTAGTTTCGCACACTATATTACAGAGTCATAAATTTCCTCGGTTCGGGATTAAACCGGTGACTTGGGACACCATTATTTTCCCAAGTGGCGACTCTGAATAATTAAATAAATTGATCCCGTTCCGACTGTCCTTTAAGTGAACTCCTTCACTGATTATTATTATATCCCTTCTCGGGGTGTAGTATTAAACAGTGGCACAATTACGTTTACACGTTATGTGCGGTAAAAAGGGAGGTGTGACAGCTCTGGCAACTCTGCTGGGGACAGTAAACCCAGAACTTCGGTTCAGTGTTTAAGAATTCGAGCTCAGTTAAATTGTTGTTTTTGCCTATATCTGATTTTATTATATGTTTAATTAATGTGCTACATGTCTACCGCTTTGATACTAGTTGCACTCTATATACAAACTGCTATATGTTTACCGCTTTGATATTGCGTGAACTGTATATAAAACTGTGCCGAAAACCCTTCTCTTCTTACCTCCGGGGATGTGCTTACTGGTTGAGACTCCCCTTTTCTGTTAGTGTCAATACCAAAAATAAGAAAAGAGGCGGGATAAGTTACAAAGCCGGACGATCCCGCGGGTCCCCGGTACGTAGCCCCCTCCTCAATCCGAGTTGTCCGCTTGGGTACACAGTTTAGACCATGTACCGAGGTTTTGAGCTTAGAATAACATAACTGCATACCGGATCCCTTGTAGGAAACGTTTATTTGCATCACGTTGCATTTGACTTAGGGGACTCAACACAGGGGTTGGGTCCGTCTAGGACAGGCAACCTGAAATGAAAAGACCATCTTGCTATATCATGTTTATTTTAAGCATTTATCTACACTGGCATGCTGACCGGCTTTTAAATACTGAAGAAAAATGAAAAACAAAAGGAAATAGTATGTGGAAATAGTTATTTTTCAGAAAATACAAAAATGTGTTTTACCAACAAGTCAATAAATTTAGTTCGCTGATAAAAGACGACAGAAGGTTGACTTTGCCAACAAAATGGTTTTCTTGACAAAAAGTGTTTTCTTTGTCGGTCAATAAAAGAAAAAATAGTTGTTTTGACGGACCGAACTACGCGGGTTTAATTCTCACCGGGTGTGAGATACGTAGGCAGCCTTTAACGGGTCCAACTTCCCTATATTTCAAAATAAGTTTTTAAAAGAAGAAATAATGACGGAATGCCAGGATGTTTAACTTTGCCTCAACGACCACCTTTTCATCAGTCTTAATATTTGACCAGTCAATTCCTGTGGCCCGTTTCATTTTTTTAAAGAAAAAGATAGTTTTGTTTGGGTCAATAAAGATTTTTCTTTCATCTAAAAACTACCTTAATAAATGTGCAGAATGAGCACGAGTCAGAATACAACCGAAGCTATCATAAACAAGGTCCCCTTAAGTTTGCATAGGTGGTGGAGCGACTTGGGCGAGCAAGGACAAGACGCGGTTAAGCTGTACCTGGGAGATCTAGTGGGGCTACTAAATATTCCCCCGAGAGGAGACATCATACGAGCCCTGATCTCATTCTGGGATCCAGCACACAATGTGTTCCACTTTTCAGACTTTGAACTCACACCAACATTGGAAGAATTGGCCGGATATATCGGAAGACCAAAAGTCCCTATGAGGGAACAATATCTCATTGCGCCAAGGGTAGTGACAGTACATAGGTTTTTGGATACTACTGTGAAAATCCGCAGAACTGTACACAACCCAGACTTATCAGAAGGGTTCTGCACTTTAGCATTTCTATATGACAAATATGGTCATTATGGAGGTTTCAACAAACACAAAAGCAAAATCTGCAGTGGAGAAAACCAGTTAAAATGGGAAGAGCATAGACGCATTGCCTTTATGATAGCTTTCCTAGGTTCATTAATATTTCCCAGAAAGGAAGGAAACATCAACATACATGTGGCAGGGGTCGTCAGCACTTTGATGAAACAGAACAATAGTACTTTGGCTCCCATGATAATATCGGATATCTCTCGTGCACTCACTATCTGCAAAGCTGGAGGGACCTTCTTTGAAGCTTGCAATGTATTGCTCCAAATGTGGATGATCGATCACTTATGTCGTCGCCCGCAGTTTATGAGGTATAGTTTATCGGAGAAAACCTGTATAGAAGAATTCCTACGAGGGTCGAGGGACATGATTTGCCAGAGGGGATTAGCGGATGGATACGACTTTTGCGTTTGATTCCAACCAGCAAGATAGAATGGGCATTTGGCTGGCTACCCGTGGAAGAAGTCATATATGCATCGGCCACGGAATCATATTTATTACTAATGGGCCTCAACAGCATCCAGCCCTACGCGCCAGGTCGAGTATTGAGACAATTGGGACGATGCCAAATAATCCCAAAAGAAGAAGACCTCAGCCCACATGTGGTTGAAATTGGACCAGGAGGACAGTTCCCCGAAGCGTTGGTCCGAAAGATTTGGAGTGAATGTCAAACATTGAAGATAGACACTCGGGTGCGAGATCGAGCCCGAGGTGAAGTATCGCCAGAATACCCTGCATGGTATAGCAGAGATCTGGAGCATCAAAGGCCCACAAAAAGGCCCCACCTCAGGGAGTTTGCTGGAGCGTCACAAGAACAATGGGACTGGTTGGCCAGAGAAGAAGCTTATAGAACAAAGATTAGCAAGATAGAGCAACGGACCCAAGAGCTCCAATTTGAAAGGGATGTGCAAGCTACCGCCAACGAAGGAGATAAAAAGAAGTTGGCACAAGAAAATGACTTTTTGAGAGCTCAAATCCAGCAAATGAAAAGGGATGCTGACAGACAGTTGAGGAGTCGAGCAGACGAAAAATTGATAAAGGGTTTGAAAAACCAAGTTGCCGATGTCCAAAGAGAATTGGAAGAGTCGAAGACCCAAACAATGAGGATCCGTGCTAGCTGGAGAAAGGAGGCACATCAACAGGCACTTCACCTACAACGGGTGGAAGAAGATTACACTGAGATCATCACTAGTCTAAGGGAAGCAAATGTTATCCTCAGGGAGCGGGTTTTCAAGCAAGCCCGAGATGCCAGAGCAGACCTCGACCGTTGCCACGATTTGATGGCCCGACTGCAAGGACAAGTGGATAGGCTCCTAGACCAAGTCACCAACAATGCTCGAAGATTGGGGGCGAAAAACCAGCAGATAGAACAGCTACTCGGAGAAAGGGACATGATCAAGGACAGAATTGGAGAAATCGGGCATTATGTCACCATGAAGTGCTTAGCTTGTGAACAAATGCCCCGCACCGCCCTTTTTGCTTCAGTTATGGGCTATGTTCATCAGATCATGAGAGAGTTAAGGGGACTACACAAGGACCTCACACCAAGGCCCACGGCAAGGCCGAATGATGCCTCGCGGGCCCCCAGGAATTTTAGAGCATTAAACTTTTGATTAAAAATGTATTTTTGAAATATTGAGTCAAGCGGGTTGGCATTTTATTTTCTTTCGAGTCAAGCATTTCTCTTATTTTGTTGACTATTGTAAGACATGTTTTGTAACTTTAAGGTTTTATTTGATATAAAAAATTACCGAATTTTGCCACAATCTTGTGATTAGAACTACGCTCGGTCTAATTCACGTAGGGACGTGATACGTAGGCAATCCACATAAGATTCGACCACCACTAGAAAGAAAGGAAAAGAATATGAAGGTTAATAACAATAAGGCTTTCAAGGATAATTGGAAAAAAAAAAGAGAGAGAAGAAAAGAAGCTGGAATGACGCATGTGATGAGTACATATAGAAAGGGTACATTTGGTTAGGTGCATTGCATCCAACGTGCTATAACATATCTGTTAAACTCGGTAAGCTAACAAGTTTGTTGCATTTCCAGAAAAGTTTAGCAGTTGGTTTGACAGAATATACTGGCCAGCCACCATTACCGTACTAGATCTAAAGGGCCAATTCCAGCAAGCATGTCTAGTTCCGGTAAAAGCCTCGAGGAAGAGAAATCAGAGATACAGATCATGAAAGAAGAGGTAGATCGGTTGAAACAACAGATAACAGAGATGCACCTAGCATGGGCTAGGGGACAGTCTTCACCAAACCTCCCTACTCTCGCATCAGCTCCAGAACATCCACCCCTTGATCCTTCGACAAGCGCCCCACTCTATCCATACTACCAAGGGGAAAACCCTTATGCCACCCAAATTCCACCAGCCAAACAAAATCCTTCTCCGGTCACCCTTGTTTTTGTGGCACCCCCACCTGCTACTCTACAAAAGTCGTCCGGTGAGCCGCATGTTCAAATCCATGACAATTCTTACTATCCTCCCGAGCCTACCTTTAGGGCTCCTGAACGACATCCACACACCCCTCATTGGGATAACCCGGCAGAACCGGAAAAGCACCTCCAGAGTTTGGAGCACAAGGAAGTTATTCGAAAAGTTAAAAGCCTGGAGCAGTCTCTCAGGAATATGCACGGTTTGGGCAACCAGGTCAGTGTTGCTTACAAGGACCTGTGTCCATTCCTAGATGTCCAGTTGCCAGCCGGGTTCAAAATGCCCAAGTTTGACCTATACGAGGGGCATGGTGATCCAGTGGCCCATCTTCGAGGGTTTTGTAGTAAAATGCGAGGAGCGGGAGGGCGAGATGAGATTCTGATAGCTTACTTCGGTCAGAGCTTGGGGGGATCTGCCCTAGAGTGGTACACTAGGCAGGATCCCAGCAGATGGTTTACGTGGGATGATTTGGCTCAAGCATTCATTGGTCAGTTTCAGTACAATCTTGAAATAGTCCCCGACCGCTTATCATTGCTAAAGTTAGAGAAGAAACCCGCCGAGAGTTTCAGAGAATTTGGTTTCCGCTGGAGGGAACAGGCAGCAAGGGTAGATCCGCCCATGAGAGAGAATGAGATGGTGGATTATTTCCTGCAAACACTAGAGCCAACCTATTTCGGACATCTGGTGACGTCCGTCGGTAAGTCATTCACCGAGGTGATAAAAATGGGGGCTATGATCGAGGAAGGCTTGAAAGCCAACAAGATCATGATCTATTCAGCATTGAAAGCCACCACTCAAGCTATTTAGAGTGGCACCGGAGGAGTGCTTGGTAAAAAGAGGAGAGAAGAAGTCACGACAGTCGAGTCCGGAACATGGTTCAGAAACAGAGGCCCCGCACCCCAGTATAACCCGCCACAACCTCACCACAAAAATTACTTCCACAATCCATATAACCACCCGCAACACTACTATCCAGCACTCGATCCCCATTTTACTATCCATCACGCACAGTCATATGCCACACCTCCCGTCCAGGCACCATGGCGTGCGCCAAATCCACAGAATAATTACCCACCCCCAAGAGCCTATAGAAATCCCACGGGTGCGGGCTTTCGTCCGAACCAAGCATTCAAGAGCGACAGGGCGCCAAGGCCAAAGACTTTCACTCCCTTGGGGGAGTCTTACACCAGTTTGTTCCACCGTTTGAAGCAAGTAGGGCTGCTAAATCCGGTCGAGGCTAAGCTACCAAACCCTCTTCCAAAGAATCTGGACCATTCAATAAATTGTGCATACTGCTCAGGATGTCCGGGGCACGACACGGAAAAGTGTTGGAGGTTGAAAACAGCTATCCAGGAACTCATCGACACTCGCCGAATTGAGGTCCAGACTCCAGCGGAGCCCAACATCAACCAAAATCCACTTCCAACTCATCATGAGACCAACATGATCGAGTTGGTATGGGTAGAAGAGGGAAAGGAGAAAACCCCTCAGACTGTAATGATGATCAAGTCTAGCGGGGTAGGAATGAGAAAAGGGCCAAGCCTCGATGAGTCACTCATTTGCAAGAAGGACGTACAAAGGGGGTCGGAAGCAGAAAAGGGAAGCGTGAACAAAGTGCCGGTGAGGCCGGGGGAAGTAAAAATAACTGTATCAGGGGTAGCAACCAAACCCGTTTTGACGGTAGCAGGTGTTTGAGTGGATCCTTTCATCATCAAGCCAGCAATACAATTGCCAATAGCCGATAGCAAAGCTATTCCATGGAACTATGATCGGGTCACAACAACCTACAAAGGAAAGGAAGTTAAAGAGAAGTTTGCGAAGCGCAAGGTTTGACCCGCTCAGGGAGATGTTTTGCCCTGCGGAATTGAGGAAGACTACTCCGGCAACACTGAAAAAGCCGGTAACTGACAAAGAGGCAGAAGAATTCCTGAAAAAGATGAAGCTGCATGATTATTCTGTCCTAGAACAGTTGAAGAAGACTCCTGCGCAAATCTCATTGCTATCCTTGCTGATACATTCTGAAGAACATCGGCAAGCTTTGATGAAAGTTCTGAATGAGGCCCACGTACCTGATAAAATCTCAGTGAGTCATTTGGAGAAGATCACCAATAGGATCTTCGAAGCGAATCGGATCACCTTCACCGACGATGAGTTGCCTAAGGAAGGCACCGAGCACAACAAGGCTTTATATCTTACGGTAAAGTGTGAGGAGTCGGTGGTTACTAAAGTCCTTGTCGATAATGGGTCCAGTGCTAACATATGTCCTCTCTCCACACTAAACAAGTTGAAAGTGGACATCGACAGGATACGCAAGAACAGCATATGTGTCCGAGGGTTTGATGGAGGAGGCAAGGCGTCGGTCGGGGACATAGTGTTAATCTTGACAATTGGACCAGTGGAGTTCACCATGGAATTCCAGGTGCTGGACATTGTAGTGTCATATAACCGTCTGATAGGGCGACCGTGGATCCACGCGGCAAAAGCAGTTCCATCCAGCCTACACCAACTAGTCAAGTTTGAGTGCGACCAACAGGAGATCGTAGTCCATGGAGAGAATAATCTACAACCAGGCACCATCGTCCCCTTTGTTGAGACAAAAGAAGATGTTGGGCCATGGGTATACCAGATCTGCGATGTGGTATCCGCCAACCGAGTTCCAGAAGGGGAATGCATTCCCAATGACAGAATAATTACTGCAGACGTCATGATGGCTCATGAAATGTTGAGACACGGTTTCATACCCGGCAAAGGTCTAGGTGCATCTTTGCAAGGAATCATACAACCGGTATCCGTGGTCGAAAATGTGGGAACCTTCGGCTTGGGATTCAAGCCAACATCAGAGGACATCCAGCGAGCCAGGAAGAACAAGCAGAAGATGTGGGTGCTCCCGAAGCCTGTTCCATGCCTTTCCCGATCTTTTGTCAGGTCCGGAGTAAGAGGACATCCGACGACAAAGGTTCCCAGTCCTATGGTTAGGCCAGACGAAGAGTTCTTAAGAAAGTTCGAGGACCTATTCGCGGATGTATGCATGCTAGAGGATGGCGAAGGATCCAGCCATGCCGAGATACAGTTTGTGGGATCGAAAGCAAAATTGAATAATTGGAAGGCTACTCCTCTCCCTGTCTGGAAGAAGTCTTGGTAGTTTTTTTTGGATTGTTTTCTTTCGAAATTTTGTGTTGGGGTTGTCCCGGAGTAAAATCCGTTTGTTTTAGTTCATTTTGATTTGAGTTTGCAAGCTTGTTTTTACTTGTACTGTTCCCATTAATGAAATTTTGTTCCCTTCGTGTCTAATTTTGTTTATTTTCCTTCTTTTTACTTTTCTGAACAGCTTTCTTTCAACTGATCTTAATGATATGGCGTGCTTAAAGATTAATCAACCCAGTCTAAAAATTCAATCGGGTTTAGAAATAATAACGCATGAAATAAGAAGTGACGAGAGTGAATCGGAATACGGCGATGATGAAGCCGTAGAAGAAATCGGTGAAGAATTAAGTCACTTCGAGGAAAAACCCAAACCAAATTTAAATGATACTGAGGCTGTTAATCTAGGGGACACAGATGACGTCAAAGAAACCAGAATAAGTATCCATATTGAACCCAACCTGAGAGAAGAATTGATCAAAATACTCATGGAGTTTAAAGACATTTTCGCGTGGTCGTACGACGACATGCCAGGACTCAGCACTGACCTAGTGGTCCACAAATTACCTACTGACCCGGCATGCCCGCCCGTCAAACAAAAATTGCGGAAATTTAAGACGGAGATGAGTGTAAAGATCAAAGGAGGAAGTAACCAAGCAGTTGCAGGCGAAAGTCATTCGTGTCACTCGATACCCTGAATGGTTGGCTAACGTAGTACCGGTGCCAAAGAAAGACGGGAAGATCGGAGTATGCGTGGACTACCGCAATCTCAACAAGGTGAGCCCTAAGGATAATTTCCCACTTCCCAATATCCATATCCCGATTGATAATTGCGCTGGACGTGAAATCGGATCCTTTGTGGATTGCTACGCGGGATATCATCAGATCTTGATGGATGAAGAGGACGCAGAAAAGACGGCTTTTATCACGCCATGGGGGACTTATTGCTACCGGGTGATGCCGTTCGGTTTGAAGAACGGCAGGGGCAACATACATGAGGGCGATGACTACGGTATTCCATGACATGATACACAAGGAAATTGAAGTATACGTGGATGATGTGATCATAAAATCTAGACGTCAAGAAGACCACGTTGCAGACCTCAGGAAATTCTTTCAAAGACTTCGAAGATATGATATTGTGAGCACGTGATTTTTGCCCTACATGAGAATTACTCCCAAAAATTCAAAATAAAATAATCTTTTCGGTTTGTGCTATTTTTAGATTTTTTCGTGGCATTTTTGGATAATTGTTTGTATTTGTCTAAGCGTGTTTGTTTGTTTAAATTAAGAAAAATACAAAAATATATTGTGTTTGCATTCTTAGGATTTAATTCACAATTAAAAGTAATCAAGTTTATTTTACAGAAATGAAAAGTCAAAAAAAATATGTATTTTGCATTTTTAAGCATTTAATGTCCAAATCGTGCAATTTTATTTTTATTAATGTTTAATTTTTTGTGATAATTATTATTATGAGTTAATTAGTATTTCAAGATAATTTTAGTTTTTATAAATTAATCTTGGTATTTTGGGCTTTATTAATTAGGAAGTTGAATAATGGAGAAGAACAAAATAGAAAAAAAAATTGGATTGGGCCATCTTGCAAATTAAGTTACAAGCCCAATCCTAAGCACCCTTACCCAACCCAAAACCCCTTGGCCCAAAAAGAAAATTTCAGATTTTTAGCCAAAAAATAATCATAATCACATAACATAAAGTAGTGGGGGCAAGGAAATAAAGGAAGAAAACATGGAGAGGAAAACATGGATTAGTGGGTTTTCTTTAAATTAAAAAATATATTCTTTTTAATAAAAAGATCTCAAAATTTTCAAAATTCTTGCCTATAAATAGAAGAGAAGATTAGAGAGAAAAAAGAGAGGAAAAATAGGAAGAGAAGAAAAAATAAAAAAATTCTCTGTTGTGGTATACACTCGATATACACTCTGGACGCAGAAGTATACACAGCAAAAAAAATTCAATTTTTGAGAGTTTCTTTTGAGAATTGAAAAGAGTCCAAAGCTAGAAAGACAAAACAAAGAGAAAATCTGGAATATATTTTTCTTTTTCTATTTTTTACTGGTTTTTGTTTTTTTTTTCTCCGTATTGCTGGAATTTTCGGGATTGAGGTGTTGAAGCTACTGCTGGTTATTACTGTTGTTGTTGTTGCTGTATTTTCACCGCCCTATTGATTTTCCATCTTCCATTCCTTTCAAAACCAGGTACACATTCTAAAAACCATGTGTTGATGTAAGCTCGAATTGGAAGTTGAAGTTTTGAAATGAAATAGAAAAGCAAGTTGTTGATTAATATTTATTGTTATTTTTCCGTTTTATTAGTTTTGTCAAATTGTAGTTAGCTCTATAATTTGAAGAATAAATTGGTCATTTAGTCGGCTTGTGAGGGAACACCTTTTATACTAATATAGAGTAGCCTTTTATGCATGTAATTAATTAGGACTTTTTCTTTTCTTGTAAAGATAAACTAAATAAAAAAATGTAGTCACTTTAGGATTATCCTTTTAAATAAAAAATGTTACGAGCCTTGCTAAATAGAAAATAAAATCGCGGGGCCCCTCAATAAGAATGTTCACTTTTTCTTAAAAAATAATCAAATGCGGTAAATGATTTAAAATTGCATTATAGTATTGAACATGTTTTAAAAATCAGATATTTAGCCATTACAATAATTTAAGCGACCGTGCTAGAACCACGGGATCCGGGGGTGCCTAACACCTTCCCTCGGGTCAACAGAATTCCTTACTTAGAATTTCTGATTCGCAGACTTTATTTGGAAAGTCGAAAATTTCCTCGATTTGGGATTTAAATAAATCGGTGACTTGGGACACCATAATTTATTCCAAGTGGCGACTCTAAAATAAATAAATAATCTCATTTCGAATATTGTCACTTAAATTGGAAAAACTCCCTTATGCATTATCCTTCGGGGTAAGCGCGCCAAAAGGAGGTGTGACGGCTCTGGCGACTCTGCTGGGGATGCAAACCCAGAACCACTGGTTCAGGGTTTAAGAATTTGAGCTTTGAATAATTGTTGTATTTGGCTTATTTATTATCCGATTTTATTACATGTTTATATTTGATATGCTAAATGTTGCTTTACCGCTTTGATATTTTGTGAATTGTATATAAATTGTGCCGATACCCATTTTTCTCTTCCGAGTCTCTTTAAAATATAATATCGGGCATTTGCTGGAGATAGCCCGTTTTCTCAAGATAGTTGTGGTGCTTGGCACCCGGTGAAGGATTTTGTAGTCACACATGTTTAGGCGGAGAGTTTTGTCAATTAAGCCAGAAAGCCATGCTACCGGTGCACCGACACTCTTCGACTCGAGTTGTCCGCTCGAGTTAAAGCTAGTCTAGACACTTTTCCCAACAGGATGATGACTTAGAATAACAAAACCTTATGCCGGATCCCCGATAGGAACGTTTATTTGCATCATGTGCATATTTGACTTAAGAGGCTCAACACAGGGGTTGGGCCTGTCTAGGACAGGTGTACCTGAAACAAAAAGACCAACTTGTTGCATCTTTTCGTGTGCATTTATTTGTTTCGATCTTACATGCCGACCGGTTTGTTAAAAAGAGGAAGAAGTGGAAAACGTCAGGGTATATAGTCAAAATAGTTTTATCAAAAATAGTTAGTTCTTTGAAAATAAATTTGAAAAAAAAAAATTCCAAATAAATTTTCTTAATTTTACGAAAATAGTTTAGTTTCTTTGAAAATGATTTTGAGAAAAAAAATGCAAAAATGATTTCTTTGTTTTAGAAATGGTGTTTAAAAATAGTTTGTTTTCTTTTCTTAAAATGATTTAGTTCTTTTATTTCCGAACTACGCGGGTCTGATTCTCACCGGATGTGAGATACGTAGGAAAACCTCATCGGTTCCGACCCCAATTCTTAAAAAAAAAATAAAAAAATAAAAAAAAAAAATACTCTCGTTTAGTTCCTTCATTAAAATCTTTCTTTAGAAAATTAAAAAAAAGAGTAAAAGTAGTTCAAAAACTAAAAAAAATGGTTTCGTTCTTTCTACTGATTTTCATGAAATAAAAAGAAAAATCAATAAAAATCAAAATTTAAAAATATGGATTTTACTCCAAAGCAAATAAATTTTTATTTTTAGAAGTCTTTCTATCAAAAAGCAAAACAAAAAGCAAAAAAAAAAAAAAAAAAAAAAAAAAAATATATTTTCCTTTTTTTTTCTCTTAAAACATTTCTTTCAAGAATTAGTTGATTTACTCAATTCCCGATTTTCCGAACTACGCCCGGTCTGATTCATGCGGGGACATGATACGTAGGCAATCCACATAAGATTCGACCATCAAAAAAAAAAAAAAAGAAAAACAAAAAAAAGAGTGTAAAAGAAAATTGATAAAGAGGGGAAGAAGATGAAAGCAAAGGAAAGTATAAGTCGGAATAACGCATTACAATCGATTACAAGTAGCAACACGATCAACTGTATAAGTGCATCACACCCAACGTGAGATTACTTATCCGTTATGTTGTTTCGGACTAACCGTTTGTTTGCCAAACTCCAGGTTTTAGAAAAGGGTGGTTGATTTTGTGGTACTCTGGCTTCACATTCATACTTCACGAGGTCCAAAAGAAAAGTTCAGCAGCCCGTTGCTAAATCAAAAGAAAGTACCCATCCTTATTTCACAAGGTCGAAAAGAAGTGCCAACATGTCTTCAGAAATCCCTTTGCCAACCGTTCCCGTTTTAACCGGGATGATTTGTGAAGACGAAGAATTCGATCCAGCGCTTAAGGCCATAATTGCTATTGCTGATGTGGAAAGGAAGCCCAAGGCGGCCCCGAAATAGGAGAAAGGGGAAAAAAAGAGTAAAATCACTGAGTTAGAACCAGAAAGGGAAATTGGTGTACCTAAGCAAGCCTATGTGACATGGGGGGCAATTAAGACACCACGGCTGAATGAGCCGGTGTTTGTTGGACGCGTACCACAGAAGCTTAAAGACCGTCAAGAGGAAGATAATGAGGATTTCATGACTGAAGAGAGTGAAGTAAAACATGAGGCAAAGCTCTGCGATACCCACATGGTCGAGCCAGGGAAAGGGACTATCACCGTTGAGATGGGACCAGACACTAAACTCCCAAACTGAAAGGCTAGGCCATTCCCGATCAGGCGGAAGCCCGGTAAACTTCTCTTGCCGCATTTTTCTGCATCATGAGTTATTTCAGGGTGTAAATTGGATGTTTCTTTTAGTTTTTGTCTTTAAAATTCCGAATGTGAACCCTTTTTTATCCTTTCGATTCCAAGAAATGGAATTAATATTTCATCGTCCGTTTCCTTTTCTTTTGTTATTTTTTATTCTTTCAGATTTGTTTTGGTTTTCTTTTTCTCTTCTCTTTAGTTCAAATCATGCAGCTTTAAATAACATGACATGCTTGCGGACTTCATGCCTAGATCCCAAAACGTTGTCAGACTTCAGAATAATGAATCGAGAGTTGAAATGCACAAAAGTTTATTTTGAGGAAATGAAACAATGAATTGGAATAACTGAAGGAAAATTGGTTCGCATACAAAAGGAGTGTGTTGTACTCAGGGAATACCCGAGTATTTATCCCAGCAAAGAAAGGCCCATGCTTGTAACATGAAAGTGCGGCCCAGAAATCTCGAAATAGAACAACCGACATTAAGGCGCATTCCTCCTCATTACTAAGAGACAAAAGGAAAATTGGCTCCTAATTGGAAGATCCATACATCATATGGAAAATATCACTAGGAGGGACACTGTATCTGGGAGACATTGAAGGGAATGATCTTGAAACGGCAGTCAATACAGATGCAGTATAAAGGTACTATGTCGGGACCTCCTGCGACGTTGGCTTTTGTATAATTGAGATGACGAAGGCTTTCTTTCTTGCTACCCCAAACACTATAAATCCTTTGTAAAACCCTTTGAGCCGTTTATGTTTCTTTGTTCACCCTCTTTGGAACCCGAAATAAATAAAAATTTAAAAAAAAAAAATTGAAAAAAAAGAGAAAAGAAAAAAAAATATATGTATATATATATATATATGAAAGAAAAATAAAATAAAATAAAATAAAACAAAAATTATCATTCCGAACTACGTTCTGACTTGATTCCGAAAGGATACGTAGGCAACCTCTTCCTGAGGTTCAGTCACAACAAAACAAAAATCCCAATTTCCCCAAAAATTAAACTGGGGCAGATGATATGACGGTTCAGTTTAAATCCGTCAAGATGGTTCCAGAGTTGTAATTCCATTCAATTTCCTTTTTACCCAAAAAACCTTGTTCAAGTCCTTCGGATCAATTGGCAAAGGGAAGGAAGTGAAGAATGTCATTGACGGAAATCTGACACAGTTTGAATTGAGAGAAACAAAATGAGAGAGTCTTATCGGTGAAAACCTTCGGGCACCATAAGGCGATGGCGATTGGAAAAGCTAAAAATGAGAGAGTCCGTTTAGTGAAAACTCGCAAAGAGCACTATCAGGCGACAGGGAGAAGAGAAATGAGAGGGATCGATTGGCGAAAACCCGCAAAAAGGCGCCACCGACCAAAAGAAAGACGTCCATTCACTAAAGAATTTTGGCAAGATTCCCTGGTTTTGAAATTGCGAATCAATGGGTTCATAAGAAGTTGGAAAGTTTATGTGGGTCGGGCGTCCAGTCCAAGAAGCATGTCATGTTTATTTGAAGTCAGCATGCATCCCAGATAAGTCATTCTTTTTCCCCAAAAGGGACGCTTCTCTTTAAACTCATTTGCTTGCTTTTTGTATAGTTATTCTTTGAATATATTTCAGTTTAATTTTAATTCTGAAACTATTACAAAGAAAGGCGACGAGACCGATTTTACAGGACTCCGTCTGGTAAAAAGGGCGAAGAAAGATTCCCAGCCTCAGTGGTGTATTGATCCAATCCCGACTGATCATGATGGTCGATCACTTGCAAAGGAAAGGACATTAAGAAGGAAAAGGAAATCAAAGGCTAAGGTTTTAAAAACGGAACGAGACGGAAAGATAGAGCCCACACAGGCGAGTCCTCAAAGAATTCCGAGTTTGAACCCGGTCAATTTGAAAAGAAGTCACCCCCAAAGACAATTGGTAGCAAAGTTCTCAATGGAAATGGGGCAATCAAGGCCACAAAGTCAACCACTTTTTCAACTAATAAAATGTTCTTTGTTCAAAACATGTCTATTTAATTGTGCAAAAAGAAGGTACAACTCAAAGAAAGTGAAGTACCAAGCATTGAAATGGCTTTGGAACAAGGAAAGCGCATAAAAAGGGAAGTTTCTTTTCAAAAGCTTTATCTTATGCATCTGTTAAAAAAAAAAGAAAGAGAGAAAATACCTAAAAGAAGGCCCAAAAGGAAGAATAAAAGAAAAGAAAATGAAAACTCCAAAAAAAAAGAGAATCAAATCATATCAGTCCAATATCTGTTTGGACCCCGGTCAGAAAAAC
The DNA here is from genome assembly GCA_032618575.1 of Nicotiana noctiflora. Lineage (NCBI taxonomy): Eukaryota > Viridiplantae > Streptophyta > Magnoliopsida > Solanales > Solanaceae > Nicotiana > Nicotiana noctiflora. The sequence goes on from JASVEL010000122.1 coordinate 122,448, forward strand.
CGAGGGTCTTTCCGGCCAGAAAGCCGTGAAACTTTTATCCCGGTCAGAAAACCGAGGATCTCCCAGTCAGAAAACTGCGGAGCCATTTACTTTTACCCCGGCCAAAAACCGAGGATCTAACGGCCAAAAAACCGTTAGATATTGTTTGAATTCCGGCCAGAAAGCCGTGAAACTTTTATCTGACGGTCAAAAAACCAAGGATCTCCCAGTCAGAAAACTGCGGAGCCGTTTACTTTTACCCCGGCCAAAAAACCGAGGATCTGACGGCCAAAAAACCGTTAGATATTGTTTGAATTCCGGCGAGAAAGCCGTGAAACTTTTATCCCGGTCAGAAAACCGAGGATCTCCCAGTCAGAAAACTGCGGAACCATTTACTTTTACCCCGGCCAAAAAACCGAGGATCTGACGGCCAAAAAACCGTTAGATATTGTTTGAATTCCGGCCAAAAAGCCGTGAAACTTTTATCCCGGTCAGAAAACCGAGGATCTCCCAGTCAAGAAAAACTGCGAAGCCATTTACTTTTACCCCGGCCAAAAAACCGAGGATCTGACGGCCAAAAAGCCGTTAGATATTGTTTGAATTCCGGCCAGAAAGCCGTGAAACTTTTATCCCCGGTCAAAAAACCGAGGATCTCCCAGTCAGAAAACTGTGGAGCCATTTACTTTAACCCCAGCCAAAAAACCGAGGGTCTGACGGCCAAAAAACCGTTAGACATTGTTTGAATTCCGGCCAGAAAGCCGTGAAACTCTTCTACAAAATCCCGGCCAGAAAGCCGTGGAACGTTTGTGAAACCATGATTTTCTTACCCAATACCAAAGAGTCTTTTTAATCACTTTCTGTGTCACAACTAACTCACGAAATTTTCCTAGCAAAACTGGGGGAGAAAAATTTCGTTCGTTTGTTTGTTTTGTTGTCTAAATAGGTTTGACCTCGGGATGTAAGGATCGAGATAACCTACAAATGGAACATCAACCCAGAGTGAAGAAAGAACGAGTCCAAATGTTGGAGTAAACCAAAGCGCGGATTGCTCAGAAGATGATTGAAGTAACAAGCTCTGTCGACTCCGTTTCACTCAATGTCACAGAAATAAATAAGCACGTACAGCTTGTTGAGCATCAAGATTCAGATCGAGGTCTACAACAAATCAGCTAAGGTTCAAGATCAAGTTTTCAAGAGAATTATAGATAGGAATCTTGTAACTCATAGTTTGATAGCATAGCTAGTTCAGCTTTAATTTCCTTTTGATGTAATAAGGAGGTCAATGAGCAGTAAGCAGCAACAGCAGCAACGATAGCAACAGTAACAGCAAGGTGTCAGTCCACGGTAGTCCCGGCTACCAAAACTTCCCGAACTACATTGACTTGATTCCTGTTTAGCCCAGGATATGTAGGAGGCCTCTCGAAGCGAAGGCTCGGTCAAGATCTTTTTTAAAACGCTTCACACGGAGTGCTCAAAACGGGCAAAAAATCGCTCGTATTTGCTCAGAATCTTTGCACGAAAACTCTTCGAGTTTACACGCAAAGAGGGGCAGCTGTGAGCACGTGATTTTTGCCCTACATGAGAATTACTCCCAAAAATTCAAAATAAAATAATCTTTTCGGTTTGTGCTATTTTTAGATTTTTTCGTGGCATTTTTGGATAATTGTTTGTATTTGTCTAAGCGTGTTTGTTTGTTTAAATTAAGAAAAATACAAAAATATATTGTGTTTGCATTCTTAGGATTTAATTCACAATTAAAAGTAATTAAGTTTATTTTACAGAAATGAAACAAAAAAAAAATATGTATTTTGCATTTTTAAGCATTTAATGTCCAAATCGTGCAATTTTATTTTTATTAATGTTTAATTTTTTGTGATAATTATTATTATGAGTTAATTAGTATTTCAAGATAATTTTAGTTTTTATAAATTAATCTTGGTATTTTGGGCTTTATTAATTAGGAAGTTGAATAATGGAGAAGAACAAAATAGAAAAAATTTGGATTGGGCCATCTTGCAAATTAAGTTACAAGCCCAATCCTAAGCACCCTTACCCAACCCAAAACCCCTTGGCCCAAAAAGAAAATTTCAGATTTTTAGCCAAAAAATAATCATAATCACATAACATAAAGTAGTGGGGGCAAGGAAATAAAGGAAGAAAACATGGAGAGGAAAACATGGAGAGGAAAACATGGATTAGTGGGTTTTCTTTAAATTAAAAAATATATTCTTTTTAATAAAAAGATCTGAAAATTTTCAAAATTCTTGCCTATAAATAGAAGAGAAGATTAGAGAGAAAAGAGGAGAGAAAAAAGAGAGGAAAAATAGGAAGAGAAGAAAAAATAAAAAAATTCTCTGTTGTGGTATACACTCGATATACACTCTGGACACAGAAGTATACACAACAAAAAAATTCAATTTTTGAGAGTTTCTTTTGAGAATTGAAAAGAGTCCAAAGCTAGAAAGACAAAACAAAGAGAAAATCTGGAATATATTTTTCTTTTTCTATTTTTTACTGGTTTTTGTTTTTTTTTTCTCCGTATTGCTGGAATTTTCGGGATTGAGGTGTTGAAGCTACTGCTGGTTGTTACTGTTGTTGTTGTTGTATTTTCACCGCCCTGTTGATTTTCCATCTTCCATTCCTTTCAAAACCAGGTACACATTCTAAAAACCATGTGTTGATGTAAGCTCGAATTGGAAGTTGAAGTTTTGAAATGAAATAGAAAAGCAAGTTGTTGATTAATATTTATTGTTATTTTTCCGTTTTATTAGTTTTGTCAAATTGTAGTTAGCTCTATAATTTGAAGAATAAATTGGTCATTTAGTCGGCTTGTGAGGGAACACCTTTTATACTAATATAGAGTAGCCTTTTATGCATGTAATTAATTAGGACTTTTTCTTTTCTTGTAAAGATAAACTAAATAAAAAAATGTAGTCACTTTAGGATTATCCTTTTAAATAAAAAATGTTACGAGCCTTGCTAAATAGAAAATAAAATCGTGGGGCCCCTCAATAAGAATGTTCACTTTTTCTTAAAAAATAATCAAATGCGGTAAATGATTTAAAATTGCATTATAGTATTGAACATGTTTTAAAAATCGGATATTTAGCCATTACAATAATTTAAGCGACCGTGCTAGAACCACGGGATCCGGGGGTGCCTAACACCTTCCCTCGGGTCAACAGAATTCCTTACTTAGAATTTCTGGTTCGCAGACTTTATTTGGAAAGTCGAAAATTTCCTCGATTTGGGATTTAAATAAATCGGTGACTTGGGACACCATAACTTATTCCAAGTGGCGACTCTAAAATAAATAAATAATCTCATTTCGAATATTGTCACTTAAATTGGAAAAACTCTCTTATGCATTATCCTTCGGGGTAAGCGCGCCAAAAGGAGGTGTGACAGATATCAAGCTCAATCCGGCCAAATGCGCATTCGGAGTTCCATCAGGAAAGTTGCTAGGATTCATCGTCAGCCGACGGGGCATTGAGTTGGACCTATCCAAAATCAAGTCCATTCAGGAGCTACCCCCGCCGAAGAACAAAACAGAGGTAATGAGTCTGTTGGGAAGGTTAAATTACATCAGTAGGTTTATTGCTCAGCTTACAGCAACCTGTGAACCCGTATTCCGTCTGTTGAAGAAAGACGCTGCGATAGAATGGACGACAGAATGTCAGGAAGCATTTGACCAAATCAAAGGGTATCTGTCAAACCCACCCGTACTAGTTCCGCCTGAACCGGGTAGACCCCTGATTCTCTATCTAACGGTCTTGGAGAATTCGCTCGGCTGAGTGCTGGGGCAGCACGATCTTACTGGCAGAAAGAAACAAGCCATTTACTACCTCAGTAAGAAGTTCACGGTCCACGAGGTTAAGTACACTCATTTGGAAAAGACATGTTGCGCATTGACCTGGGTAGCCCAAAAGCTGAAACATTATTTGTCTTCTTACACCACTTACCTCATTTCACGTTTGGATCCGTTGAAGTATATTTTCCAGAAACCTATGCCTACAGGGAGGTTGGCAAAATGGCAAATATTACTTACAGAGTTTGACATCATATACGTGAAAAGGACGGCTATGAAAGCTCAAGCGCTAGCCGATCACTTAACTCAGAATCCTGTCGATGACGGATACGAGCCTTTGAGGACGTATTTTCCGGACGAAGAAGTACTGCAAATTGATGGGTTGGAATTAACCGAGGATCCATGGTAGAAGCTTTTCTTCGACGGAGCGGCGAACGCAAAAGGAGTCGGAGTAGGGGCTGTGCTTATCTCTGAAACAGGACATCATTATCCTGTTACTGCTCAACTGCGTTTTCATTGTACCAATAATATGGCTGAGTACGAGGCATGTATCTTGGGGTTGCGATTAGCGGTGGACATGGATGTACAGGACGTCTTGGTCTTGGGGGACTCGGACCTTCTGGTACATCAGATTCAGGGAGAATGGGAAACCAGAGATTTAAAGCTTATCCCGTATCGTCAGTGTTTGCATGATCTGACTAAGCGTTTCCGGTCGGTAGAATTCAGACATATCCCAAGGATGCATAATGAGGTTGCCGACGCTCTAGCTACTTTAGCGTCGATGCTACATCACCGGACAAGGTTCGTGTCGATCCGTTACATATCCATGTCCGGAATCAACATGCTTATTGTAATATGATAGAAGAAGAGATGGATGGTGAGCCATGGTTTCACGATGTCAAAGAGTACCTCAGGTTAGGAATATACCCGGAGCAAGCAACTGGAGATCAAAAGAGAGCTATTCGGCGATTGGCGAACGGATTTTTCCTTAGTGGAGGGGTGCTGTACAAAAGAACCCCAGATTTGGGATTGTTGAGATGTATAGATGCGAGTCAAGCCACAACGGTGATGACAGATATACACTCCGGAGTTTGTGGGCCACACATGAGCGGATATGTATTGGCAAAGAAGATTCTTCGAGCAGGATATTACTGGCTCACTATGGAGCGTGATTGTATAAGTTTCGTGCGAAGATGCCATCAGTGTCAGATACACGGAGACTTGATTCATTCTCCACCAACTGAATTGCACACAATGTCGGCACCATGGCCGTTTGTTGCATGGGGCATGGATGTTATTGGACCTATAGAGCATGCGGCTTCCAATGGTCACAGGTTCATTCTGGTAACGATCGATTATTTTACCAAGTGGGTGGAGGCCAAAACCTTCAAATCAGTGACCAAGAAGGCGGTGGTGGACTTCGTACATTCCCACATCATCTGTAGGTTTGGAATTCCAAAGATAATCATCACGAATAACGGTGCCAATCTTAACAGCGGATTAATGAAAGAGGTCTGCCAACAGTTCAAGATTACACACCGAAATTCCACACCATATCGTCCCAAAGCAAATGGTGCGGTTGAGGCAGCAAACAAGAATATAAAGAAGATATTGAGGAAGATGGTAGAAGGGTCTAGACAATGGCATGAAAAGTTACCATTCGCACTGTTAGGTTATCGCACTACCGTCCGGACTTCGGTAGGTGCAACTCCTTACTTGTTGGTGTACGGGACTGAAGCGGTAATACCAGCAGAAGTTGAAATTCCATCCCTCCGAATTGTCGCTGAAGCTGAGATTGACGATGATGAGTGGGTCAAAACCCGATTGGAGCAATTGAGTTTGATCGATGAAAAGAGATTGACAGCAGTATGTCATGGCCAATTGTATCAAAAGAGAATGGCAAGAGCATATAACAAGAAGGTACGTCCCGGGAAATTTGAAGTGGGACAACATGTGTTGAAGAGAGATCTACCACATCAGGCCGAAGCGAAAGGCAAGTTCGCTCCAAATTGGCAGGGACCGTTTGTTGTGACTAGGGTATTATCCGACGGCGCGCTATGTCTAACTGATATTGAGGGAAGATGCACTGATATGGCTATCAATTCCTGATGCAGTCAAGAGATGTTATGTGTAATTCTTTAATGCATTTGTCAACGTTTGGTCTCGTTTGTTTGTAGTTGGCATTTTTCGGAGAATGAAATGACAAAGGCAATTTTTTCTACTCCCCAAACACTTCAACCCTTGTTTCCCCCTTTTGAGCCTTAATTATTCCTTCATATACCCTCTTTCGGAATCATCAAGGAAAATGTGTAACAAAATAGAAAAAGAAACAAAGAAAGGATACAAGAAAAAGTGAACTACGTTCGACCTGATTCCTCAAGAAGGATACGTAGGCGCCACACGGCTCAGTCATAATAAAATAAAAATCAAAGATTCCCCAAGCAACAAAACTGGGGCAGAAGTCATTGTTTCGTTTGAAAAGATGGTGTGGATTCCGAAAGTTGTAATGAGCTAACCGTTGAGGTAAAACCTCTTTTCTTTAGCCCCACGCACAAAAACCACATTAACGACCGAAAAAGACCTCTCAATCAGTATTTGAGAAATGCCAAGTCATGCGAATGAAAGCCAAGAGCGACACTCCGATCCTCGATTGAATCCAGGATGCACAAGCCGGAAAGGGATAATGCTTTAGAGGGAATCTCGTGGGCAATACCCCAGCCTGGAAAGAAAGCAAAATGAGAGAGCCTTAACGGTGAAAACCCTCGCGGGCACCTTAAGGCGAAGAAAGCTAAGAGAAATAAAATGAGAGAGTCTTACGGTGAAAACCTTTACAGGCACCCTAGGGCGACGGGAGGTTGAGAGAAATGAGAGAATCTCATTAGTGAAACCCTTTGAAGGGCACTATGAGGTGACAAGGCGAGATGGTTACGAGGTGTCTGCGTGAGACAAGGTTGGGACATTAGTTTGCTTCTAGAAAAACGCGGCCATCAGAAAGTGATTGACATAAATAGACTGGATAGATTAATCCCAAAGGCGCGGCATAACCATTGGATCAGTTACACATTCAGATAAGTTTTTCCCAGTTTTGAGTTCAGAAAAGTTTTCCCTTTCTTTTTGTCATTCGCGGTCAGCATTCTTTATCCTACCATTTTTCTCTTCTTTTTTCGAAATTTGACTTTTCAAAGCTTACTACCAAGTCTCCCAAGGCGGCACAATGAAGATGAATAGGCGTGGAACGAGGCGATAAGGCAAAAGTCGTTCCAATATTAAGATTGGAACGACAGGTTGATTGGAAGGTTCACAGGAATTGTGGAGTTCGATGGACATATATTACACATCCGGAAGATGATTTCTCACAACAGATCATCGGCTAAAAGGGTCAGATCAAACGGAAGGTTGGAATAAAAGGGAGAGATGAGAGACCATCTGTGGAAAGAGCAGCATCCCCAGCAAGTGTCAACGTCGTCCCCAAAAGTTCAGGGAGGCCAGGCAGCTGAAAGAGAAAAGGGAAATTGCCCCAACAAGAGTGGCACGACCACTCACTGCATTTTAAAACTAACAATTTTTCTTCGATTTAAAGCAGGAAAAAAGGGTTCGTCGGCGAAAAAGCATGCCACGTAGAAGGTCATCAAACTGGGGCAGAAAATTTTCTCCCATTGCGAAAATTTTCTTGGAAGCAAATACCCGGTGGATAAGGATAGAAAACAACACGAGATTTCGGGAAATACCAGTTCCGAGCAGAATAGTTTTGAGAGAGGCCAGACAACACGAGAGGGTGGTCTTTGAGCCTGATATCATCCCCAACAGGTGTTGGGAAAATGGAACATTAACTTCGAGATTCCCCCAGCGGCATTATATCCCATAAGTTTTTCAAGGAAGCAGAGACGTATGTCCCGGAGGAGGTCTGGGAAGAAGGAAAAAGAAAAGGGGCCCCCCGCCAGGGTAATCCTCAGTTAATGACATTTCAATCCCCGGAAAGTCCGAGAGAGAATGAGGGGTGAAGGAAATAAAGAATACTTCCCCAGCAGCATCATCACCAGCAGGTGAGTAAACAGTTCCGAAGGTATCTCTAGCAGCCAAAGGAAAAGTAACACGACCCAGGGGGAAAGCAATTCCAAGACAAGGTAATTCGGAAGAAAAGGGTGGCCCAAGAGACGAGGCAGGAAGAAGAAAATGGTACATGAAACAAAGGAAGGCGATAAGGATGGAATGAAATTAGTGAGTCGTAGTTGAAGTCAGGGAGCCCGCCTGAAGAGTGGAGTGGCGATTTATTTTAAAGTTGTTGTTGAAGTCAGGGAGCCTGCCTGAAGAATGGAGTGGCGATTTATTTTGAAGTTGTAATTGAAGTCAGGGAGCCCGCCTGAAGAATGGAGTGGCGATTTATTTTGAAGTTGTAGTTGAAGTCGGGGAGCCCGCCTGAAGAATGGAGTGGCGATTTAGTTTTGAAGTTGTAGTTGAAGTCAGGAAGCCCGCCTGAAGAATGGAGTGGCGATTTATTTTAGAGTCATAGTTGAAGTCAGGGAGCCCGCCTGAAGAATGGAGTGGCGATTTATTTTAAAGTTGTAGTTGAAGTCGGGGAGCCCACCTGAAGAATGGAGTGGCGATTTATTTTAAAGTTGTAGTTGAAATCAGGGAGCCCGCCTGAAGAATGGAGTGGCGATTTATTTTAAAAGTTGTTGTTGAAGTCAGGGAGCCCACCTGAAGAATGGAGTGGCGATTTAGTTTTAAAGTTGTTATTGAAGTCAGGGAGCCCGCCTGAAGAATGGAGTGGCGATTTATTTTAAAGTTGTAGTTGAAGTCAGGGAGCCCGCCTGAAGAATGGAGTGGCGATTTATTTTGAAGTTGTAGTTGAAGTCGGGGAGCCCGCCTGAAGAATGGAGTGGCGATTTAGTTTTGAAGTTGTAGTTGAAGTCAGGAAGCCCGCCTGAAGAATGGAGTGGCGATTTATTTTGAAATTGCAGTTGAAGTCAGGGAGCCCGCCTGAAGAATGGAGTGGCGATTTATTTTAAAGTTGTAGTTGAAGTCAGGAGCCCGCCTGAAGAGAGGAATGGCGTTTTATTTTTCAAAAGATAATGTCGAAGTCAGGGAGCCCGCTTGAAGAATGGAGTGGCGATTTATTTTGAAGTCGTAGTTGAAGTCGGGGAGCCCGCCTGAAGAATGGAGTGGCGATTTATTGTTGAAGTTGGTTGGGGAAAGTGGTAGAGCATAACGAAATCCCCAGTGTGAATCCAAGTTCATAATCGAAAGGAAGGCGACAAGGATCAGAAAAGATAGATTCAGATTTCGAAGAAGAATGGTTCGAAGATCACAAAGAAGGGACCAATGGTCGGAGTTCGGCAATCAAGATAGGCCGAGATAACAATTGTCAGAAGAGAAGAAGCACGTGAAGAAACATCAGAGCCTGCAAGATGGCAATAAACATGACAAGGTCAAGCTGAAAAGATAGATAAAAATTTGCAATACTGTAATTTAGTCTAGCTTCTTACTTTTTGTTTAGCACGGTGTAATAAAGAGATCGGTTAAGCAGTGGCAACAGCAGCAACAGCAACGACAGCGGTAACAGCAAGATCACAGCAGTCATGGTAGTCCCAGCTACCAAAACTTCCCGAACTACATTGACCTGATTCTCATTTAGCCAGGGATATGTAGGAGACCTTTTGAAGCAAGGTTCGGTCAAACTTTTCCAAAAAATGCTTCATACGGAGTGCTTGAACGGGCAAAAAATCGCTCGTATCCGCTCACTTATCTTTGCACGAAAACTCTTCATGTTTCCGCGTAAAGAGGGGCAGCTGTGAGCACGTGGTTTTTGCCCTACGTAAGATTTACTCCCAAAATATTCAAAATAAAATAGCTTTGTGCTACATTTTGATTTTTGTGGATTTTGTGCTATCCCTCCGGAGCATTAGCATTGGTATGTGTATTTATTTAGCTAGAAAATACAAAAAATGCGCATTGCATATTTGGGAATTAAGTGCGCGTTTATGAGAATAAATCGGACATAGGAATTAATCGTAAGAAAATCAAAAAAAAAATGTGTGTGCACCTCGTTTCTCGATCATCATGTGATTTTATTTGAATGCATAAATTGTGTTAATCATCAAGTGTTAATTAATAGGTGTAATTTCATTCCCTTTAAATTAATTTGTTTAAAGTAGCTTTTGGTTTAATTGGAGTTAGTTAATAAAATTTAAAATAGGTGTGAAAACAGGCCCAAGGAAGATTGAACAACCCAGGCCCAAGCAAAATCCGGCTCAGGCCATCTCCGGATTCGCCCAAACGACGCCGTAACAGGCCAGGATATCCAAGCCGTTGGATCATTTCGATCCATCGGTCGCCATTTCTCCTCACAGCCCGACCCGTTCCCAGTCAAAGACCGACCCAGTCTCATAATAACATTACACGACGTCGTTTCCTTTAAGAAAAATGATCCTGGTCGTTGATCGTAAATGATCCAACGATCAGGATTAAATTTCCTATTTCGTATGTAATACAAATCTCCTACCCAGCCCCCTCCAAGCCAAACCCATGATCACTATCGTCATCTCCTTTAACCTAGAGACCCATGTAACGCCGCCGTGCCCCGCCGCACTCCGCCTACCGGAAATCGCCTCACGGCGGTTCCGGTAGGCCAATGGCTCCCAAATTTACACCGTAGAATCTCCCAAACCCCCTCTACATGGATCCGTTAGTTGTTAGTCTCGAATATAGCTCGAACGTCTCGAATATTCGTTCGAAGTTCGCCGGAACTTGAACGTCTGCCCCAAACTACCCCAAATTCACACCAGTGACTCCCCACACCTCCCTCATACCCCTACTAACCCTGGTTCAGCTCGAATCTAACCAGAACCGGCAAAACCCCAAATCCCACTCATACGAACCCTAAAAATCCAGAAGGTCGAATCGAGCCAGATTAATCGAAATTCAGGGGTCTAATGGACCTTATTCGAGGTGTTCTCAAGTGAGAACACTTCGATTAAGGTCTATTCGACCTCAAAATGGTCAATCCAAGTTCGAGTTTGGGTTGCTCGCAATTCTGAGGTATTTTCTTTTCTTGCATTCTACATGAACATCTTAGCATGCTTACGTGTTATGCCTGGATTACTTGATTGGTATTTTTTCTAAGCATTTGTTCTGCTCTTCTCAACAGACCTTTTTATTCGGTCGATTCCCATTTTTTGCCAGTTCTTGTTTAAATTCAATGCTGCAATTGTTTCATATGTCTAGTGTATTTAATGTCGTCAACAAATTAACTTGTTTGTATGTTTGTTCATTCTCTGGTCTGCCCGTATGCCATTCATAAGTCTGGGGCTTGGTGTTTTGTTTGAGTCTAGATTAGGGGTTGTTTGGACATAATTGATAGGGTGTAATTAGTATTAGTTTAATCTCATGCCCATTAGAGGGACTAGTGGAACCTGCTGTACAGCAGGGTATCCCACTAGTCTCATACTACCCATTATCTTAATGATTAAACCCATACGAGGACAATTAATAGTGGGGGGTTCAGGGAATATGATGGGCTGGGGATCTAGTTAGATAGGGATATACACGCAGAGAACACTAGAGGGGATTCTAGGAGAACAGAAACATTGAGAGAAAAATTGGGAGAGTTTTGGAGAGTTTTTCTTAGTATTTGAATTCAGAACTAATTTTCATAAGGAGAAAACATTCTGGTTCTGCTCTGTCTCATTGTTACAATCGAGTTGACTGTTCTATTGGATTGATAGAACAGTCTTGGGTGTTGGTCGATTCATTGATACTCCCTTTCGATTCATTATTCAACCATTGGAACTTCAGAGGAGTATTAAACTGGTTTCAAGTAGTTTTGGGTCAGATTAAGCTAGCTTTTTTGGTGCCAATATCAGTCTGTTGATGTTTTCAAGTGTCTGTGGTTTATTTTGAAGTGAAAAGTTGGTCTGTTTCAAGCTGTTTGGTTTCATTGTTTGGGTCACTTGGTGTTGCTGGGGATATCAGTTAGTTGGTTTAGCTTTGGACCATTCCTGGGTCGATTTAAATACGGGGTTTGTTGCTGTGGTGTTCCTGGGGTTTTCACTTTGTCAAGTTGGTGCTGTGTTGGTTTTATTAGCTGTCCCATTGTTGCTGTGTTACTGCTACTGATTGCTCCTTTCCTTCTTCTTTTGTCATCATCCAGGTACTTCTTCTGTCCATTCTAAACTAGAGAGACAGTGTAAACACTGCTCTGAAATCAAATGATGAACTGCAGTTTGGAGAGTTATACGAGCTCCTGTTATTGCTTGATAGTTGTATTCATTTGAAATTGTTGCAGTATGCTTAATTGAAAAGCTAAAGTCAAATTAATTGAACATTCTAGTTTCAACCTTCCGATAGCCTAGGATTTTAATTTCTGTTATTGGTTTAGTTCTGCCATGTTTAGCTAGATTAACATTAGTTTGTAGTAAAAGCACATATTATGTTAACAGTTTCATAATAAGCCCGTGTTCCAGGTACAACATAAAGAACACTACAATTGAAACTAAACAAGGCGTAGCTATAAAACAAAGACACATTATCATGAGCAAAGAACAGAACTGGAGGCTTAGATCGAATAATTAGAGTAATCACTCTAGGCATAGATTGTTAAAAGAGCAAAGTTAATAGATAGTTTTAGTTCATTTGCAGCTTTGACTATTGTTAAGCAATACATTAGTGTAACTGCAAAGAAAGCCTTAGTAACTTGCATATAGAGTTAGATTATGTAGTTAAGTTTCATACAATTCCTTTATATTGGATTTGAATTTAGGCCCAAAAGAAAAGGCCACGCTGAAGCCTATTTTTTGAAAAGGGGTGTGAGCACGTGATTTTTGCCCTACATGAGAATTACTCCCAGAAAATTCAAAAATAAAATAGTTTCATGTTGAGCATGATTTTTTGTGATTTTTGTGTTATTTTTATCTTACATTTGCATTTTTGTGTGTGTGCTTATTTATTTAAATTAGTAAAAATACAAAAATATATATATTATGTTTTTGCATTTTTTAGTGTTTGATAGCCAATTATGTGATTTACATTTAAGTGATATGTAATTGTGTATCTTGATTATTAGTAAAACTTAATTAGCATTCTTATAAGTTAGTTTGATTTTTTGTAGTGTGATTTAGAATTTTTTGTTTAAATTAGACAAAAGAGGAGACAAAATAAAGAGGAAATCGGAACTGGGCCGTCTCCAATTCAATAAAGAACCAGGCCCACACTAATTCAACACCCAGCCCAAATACCCGCCCAAGCATCAGCTTATGTAACGGTCGATCTGGACCGTTGGATTTTATTATCCAACGGCCCAGATTAATCAATCAATTCCCAAACACACCCAGGCCATAACTTAGTCACACGACGCCGTTTTGGTTTAAGTGAGGCAATCCTGGTCGTTGATCGTAAATGATCCAACGATCAGGATTTAATCTCGTAATTCATATATAAGGCCATCTCCACACCCCGCCCCCAAGCCGCCCCCCCCCCCTTTACACTCGTTGTCTCTCTCAGAGACAAAGTAACCTCGCCGTCCACCGCCGCGTTCCGCCTGCCGGAAATCGCCTCACGGCGGTTCCGGTAGGCCAACGGCCACCAAATTTTCACCAGCTCTTCCCCTCACCTCCCTCTACACGAATCCCCTAACCGTTAGTCTCGAATCATTCCCGAGCTCTTCGAATATTAGATCGAAGCTCGCCGGAATTTGAAGTTCTACCCCAAACCACCCCAAACTCATGCCTCGCCCTCGCCAAACCTCCCTCATACCCCCACTAACCATGTTTTGGTTCGAATCCGACCAGAACCCCTCGAACCCCAATCCGAGCCTCAAGAACCCTAGAATTGAGAAACTAGGGATTTCATTCGGATTGAAAGAAATTGAAGTTAATAAACTTTAATTGGAACGTTTTCGTTTGAAAACATTCCAATTAAAGTCTATTTGACTTCAAATACACAACCACGACTCCTTGCGAATCCAAGTCGGCCAAGTTCCAAGTCTTTGTTTTAAGGTATCTCTGTCTCTGTTTATTCGTCGTCTCAGTTTAATTGTTTCTAGTTTTCGTTTCCTTGTTGTTTCAATATTCCGCCAATCCTCTGTTTTCTTCATCTCTTTGGGACCCTTTTATTTGGTCGATTTTTGTTGTTTCTTCGATTGAAAATGAATGATATACTTAGTATGATTAAGGTCGTCAAGCTAACTAGTTCATATGGATTGCTATCCTGTTATGTCGAAACCATGAGTCACGGATTTGTTGGACTTTGTTTGTTGTTGATTGTATACGTAGGATCAATTAAGTATTTGTCGTCATTTAGTTATATGATTCTTCCTATTAAACACTGGATAGTGATTGATGTTGCTGATTTACCAAGTGAAGCTCTTGAAATTGTTGTGACTTCAAATTAGGTCTGGAATCTGTTGAGGCTGTTAGCATTAGTGTAAGATGAATCAGAGTTAGAATAGTTTAATACCCTGCACAGCCTAGTGGAACATGCTGTTACAGCAGGGCACTCCGCCAGGTTTTTGGCACTCAACATTTAACTAATTAAGCCCACACTTGACAAACTTAGTGGTTAAACACAGGGGTTAGTGGGCTGGCAGATCAGGGATGGGCAAGGTTTGAGTGGATTTTTGCTGGTTCTTGGCTCTTAGAGATAGGGGTCTATTTTGGTTATATATAGGAAGCTGCAGAGAATAGGAAAGGTCTGGTTTTTTGGCTTTAAAAAGAGTAGCACACATTAGGAAGAAGGGAGGCAGAAATACACACGCATATAGACACTGTGTTACTGTTTCATTGAGTTTTGGCTACTGTTGTTGTTGCTGTTATTCAGTTTGTGAGAGAAGGTTATTTGTTTGCTGTTGTTGTTTGCTGAGGTGGTTGTGGTCTTGTGTGTTGCGGTTGATTCTGTTGTTGCTATTTTGCTGCTGCTGTGTTGTTGTTGTGTGCTGCTGTGGCTTTGATTGGCTGCTGTTGGTACTGTTGTTTTGCTACTGTTGTGGGTTTTGGTTTGGGTGCTAAGTGTTGTGGGGATTGATTACCATTGGTTTGTTGCTGTGCTGTTTGTTGCTGGGCTACTGTTACTGTTGCTGCATTACCACTGCTCACTCTTCTTTATTCTTCCGCATTCCAGGTACACATCTCTGTCATTGTAGTGTCTTGGTTCGAAAAGAATGAAGCTTGAAGCTCCCTTTTAAGTCTGCTGAATACATATAGATGTCCACAGTTCTTATACTTGTTATGTTTTGTTATTCTTTAATCAAGTTTGTATTGCTGATTTTGGCTATGAAAGATGTATCTAGATCAAAGATACACTATCATTAGATATGTATGTAAACCTGAATCATTCTGTTGTATCTTTGTTCACTATTCTCTATTCATGTGCGTAATCTCAAATCTGTTAATACTAGGTCCTATGTTAAAAGTGAGATTAGCTATTTGTTTAAGTAGAAAATTTAAGGTAATTTGAACACCCGTGAATAATGATATCTTGAACTTGCGAAAATATACGACAATGGCTCTTTGAGGATTATTCGAATTCGAAGTAAGTTCTTTCCATATAATTGTCCACCATAGACTCAAACCTACTCACTTAATTAACTAACCGTATGTTTGCTCGAATTGGTTATAGTTGAGTAGGATTTTGTCACATTGTAGGAATTAGCGAGTTATTACTCGACTGGATGACTAATTAGATTAAAGGAATCGGGGGTGCATTTCATGTGACCCGATCCCAATTTTGAACAAGATTAAATAAAGCGTGTCAGGAACCACAAGCGCATTTCATGTAGTGTGGCTCGTAACAAGTTTTAAATAATTTGGAATCAACTCCTAAATAAATACAGCAGGATGTAGTTCGCTTTAGATATGAATTAGAGATGCGCCTCGCCCAATAGTTACACAAATCGCAAGGCCCTCATAAAGGTACATATAAAATACTTAGATTTCGAGATGTGTCGTTTTCTTAGCTAATATCATGGCCTCCTCAAAAGTGTAAATAAGTAATCGCTCTAGGCGCGTATTTTAATCCTACCTTCTTAAATACGGGTGTGCATTTCATGCGACCCAAATCCAAATCCCAAAATGTTGAATAAGAATGTGTCGAGGATCCGGGTGCATTTCATGTGACGTGATTCGAAACATATTTTTAGGCAACTTTCTTTTTTCGTAAATCATAATAATAATAAAAGCGGTAAAGGGATATTAATTGGCACTAAGTGTATAACTGTAAAAAATCAGATAAATAAGCCGAACACGACAGTTGAGCGACCGTGCTAGAACCACGGAATTCGGGAATGCCTAATACCTTCTCTCGGGTTAACAGAATTCCTTATCCGGATTTCTGGTTCGCGGACCTTAAATAGAGTCAAACCTTTCCTCAGTTCGGGTTTCAAACCGGTGACTTGGGACACCATTACTTTCCCAAGTGGCGACTCTGAATTTAATAAAATGGATCCCGTCTCGATTGTCCTTTAATTGGAAAAACTCTTTGCGCCCTCGCGGGTGCGGTAAAAGGAGGTGTGACAGCTCTGGCGACTCTGCTGGGGATGATTCAAAATTCGAGCTCGGAATAATTGTTGTATTTGGCTTATTTATTATCTGATTTTTATTGCATGTTTGTATTAATGTGCTAAATATTGTTTTTACTGCTTTGATATTTTGTGAACTATACATATAAACTGTGCCGAAACCAATCTCCTCCCTGAGTCTTCTAAATCATGAAGAAGGGTGCACTTCGTGTGACTTCTCTTCTGTATAGTGTCTAATTCCCACTTTAGAACGAGGTTTGGATAAGTTGCAAAACCGGTGAAGCTTCTTTTTCTCGGGTTGCTGCCTCCTCCCTTGGCTCGAGCTGTCCGCTCGGGTAAGCCAAGTCTAGAACAATAAACCCAGATTTTTGAACTTAGAATGACAAAGCTTCATGCCGGATCCCTAGTAGGAACGTTTATTTGCGTCATGTTACATTTGGCTTAGGGGACTCAACACAGGGGTTGGGTCCGTCTAGGACAGGTGACCTGAAATGAAAAGACTATCCTGCTGCATCCTGTTTGTCTTACGCATTTATCGGTTATAGACTTGCATGCTGACCGGCTTTAGATAAGGAAAAAAAAAAATAGCCATCGTCTTTTTATGAATAAATAAATAATGTAGTTTGTTTCATCAAAACCGAACTACGTGGGTTTGATTCTCATTGGAAGTGAGATACGTAGGCAACCTCTATCAGGTCCAACTTCACCTTTTGAAAAAATAGCCAAAATATCAAAACTAACTTTTTGTACTAAATAAGTCGGTGACGCTGTTTTCAAAAATAGCCGAATGTTCCCGAAAGGGATGCCGGAAGGCTGATTGCATATAAACGGCCACCTTTGGGTCAATTTTGATTTCGATCAATTTACCCCACAGCCTTAAAAACCTTCGTCCCCGAGACGTTGAAAGGCCGTGATTGAAAACGGATTTTTTTTTATTATTTAGCAAAACGGAGTTGTTTTTCTTATTTAGATCACCTTAATAAATGTGCAGGATGAGCACGAATCAGAATAAGTCATTTTCAATCTTTAGCGAGGTCCCTCAGCAGCTCCATATGTGGTGGAACGATTTGGAAGACAATAGCAAAAAGATAGTGGAGAGAATTTTGGGAGGTTTGGTTAATCTGTTGAATATCAAGCCAAGGAAAGACATCATCGAGGCATTGATATCTTTTGGGATCCGACTCGCAATGTGTTCCGTTTTGTTGACTTCGAACTGACACCCACGTTAGAGGAGATTGCGGGCTATGCAGGACTAAATGGGAAATTAAGAGGGTAATACCTGCTCTCACCCAGACCGGTATCTCCACATGGGTTTCTGGATTTGCTGAGCATTAGTCGGAAGGTGAAAAATGATGATTTGCTGAAAGGATGTTGCGATCTCCAATTCTTATACCAACGATACGGCACTCCTCGGGGTTTTGAAGAGTCAAACCTTGGACTAACTCACGCAGGGAATAGAACCAAGTGGGAGGCCAGACGAATTCTAGCATTCATAACGACATTCTTGGGGATTGTAATTTGTCCACGCGAAGATAAGAAAATAGAGATAAGTCCTGGTAGGAATAGCCGATGTTGCAATCAAAAAGGCTACCAGCACAGTGGTCCCTTTGGTTTTGTCCGAAATCTATCGAGCCTTGACCGTATGCCGAGAAGGGGGCAATTTCTTCCAAGGATGCAATCTGTTACTCCAGTTGTGGATGCAGGAACATCTCCATCACCGGACACAATACATGAACCATGGGTTGATCGGAAAAAACTGTATCAGGGGTTTTGAAGAACGGATGAGGGGTGCTGTATTCCCTGAAGGCGTCGAGGCATGGCTTGCACGACTGAGCTCAATAGAAGCCGATCTGATTGAATGGGCGTTCGGGTGGTTACCCGATACTGAAGTAATATATATGGCAGCCGAGGAGTGTTATATTCTTCTGATGGGGATCCGCAGTGTCCAACCATATGTTCCTCATCGTGTATTACGTCAACTAGGAAGGTTTCAAGTTATTCCTACCGATCAAGACCTGAGAAAGCACGCCATTGAGTTGAGCCCGGGAGTCGTATTCCCCGAAGAGAAGATTAGAAAGCTGTGGCATGAATGTAGATTCCTTGAGCCTAAAACCATGGTCCGGGAACTAGCTAAGGGAGAGGTGGACCCAAAGTACAATGTGTGGTTCGGGAAAAGATTTCAGATTCGTCGGAAATGTTCTAAAAGAGCCCATGTCCAACAGTTCACGGAAGATTCACAGGAACAATAGAATTGGCTAGCAAAGGAGGAGGGGTACAGGACGAGGATTGGTAGGATAGAACAGCAGGTCCGGGACCTTCAGTTCGAGAAGAACGTGCAAGCTGCCACCGACGAAGGAGACAAAAAGAAGTTGGCACAAGAAAATGACTTCTTGAGAGCTCAAATCCAGCAAATGAAAAGGGATGCCGACAGACAGTTGAGGAGTCGGGCCGACGAAAAATTGATAAAGGGTTTGAGAAGCCAAGTCACCGATATCCAAAGAGAATTGGACGAGTCGAAAGCCCAGACAACGAGGATCCGTGCTAGCTGGAGAAAGGAGGCACGTCAACATGCACTTCACCTACAACGGGTGGAAGAAGATTACACTAGGATCATCACTAGTCTAAGGGAAGCAAATGTTGTCCTCAGGGAGCGAGTTTTCAAGCAAGCCCGAGATGCCAGAGCGGACCTCGACCGTTGCCACAATTTGATGGCCCGACTGCAAGGACAAGTGGATAGGCTCCTAGACCAAGTCACCAACAATGCTCGAAGATTGGGGGCGAAAAGCCAGCAGATAGAACGGCTACTCGGAGAAAGGGACATGATCAAGGACAGAATTGGAGAAATCGGGCATTATGTCACCATGAAGTGCTTAGCTTGTGAACGAATGCCCCGCACCGACCTTTTCGCTTCAATTATGGGTTATGTTCATCGGATCATGGGAGAGTTAAGGGGACTGCACAAGGACCTCCCACCAAGGCCCGCGGCAAGGCCGAATGATGCCTCGCGGGCCCCCAGGAATTTTAGAGCATTAGATTTTTAATTAAAAAATGTATTTTTGAAATGTTGGGTCAAGCTAGTTGGCATTTTTATCTTTACTTTCCCGAGTCAAGCATTTCTTTTATTTTTGCTGATTGTTGTAAGATGTGTTTTGTAACTGCAAGGTTTTATTTGATATAAAAGTTACTGAATTTTGCCACAATCTTGTTACCAGAACTACGCTCGGTCTGATTCACGCGGGGTCGTGATACGTAGGCAATCCACATAAGATTCGACCACCACTAAAAGGAAAAGAATGCAAAGGTTAATAACAATAAGGCTTTCAAGGATAAAAGAAAAGAAGAAAGGGCTGGAATGACGCATGTTAAGAGTACATGTAGAAAGGGTTATTTGGTTAGGTGCATTGCATTCAACGTGCTATAACATATCTTTCAAACTCGGTAAACTAACAAGTTTGTTGCATTTCCAGAAAAGTTTAGCAGTTGGTTTGACAGAATATACTGGCCAGCCATCATTACCGTACTAGATCCAAATGACCGATTACAGTAAGCATGTCTAGTTCTGGTAAGAGCCTCGAGGAAGAAAAATCAGAGTTACAAATCATGAAAGAAGAGGTAGACCGGTTGAAACAGCAGATAACAGAGATGCACCTGGCCTGGGCCAGGGAACAGTCTTCACCAAACCGCCCTACTCTCGCCTCAGCTCCGGAACATCCGCCCATCGATCCTTCGACAAGCGCCCCGATCTATCCATACTTTCAGGGGGAAAACCCATATGCCACCCACATTCTACCAGCCAAACCAAATCCTCCTCCAGCCACCCCTGTTTTTGTGGCACCTCCACCTGCTCCTCTGCAAAGGCCGGCCAGCGAACCGCATGGTCAGATCCATGACAACTCTTACTATCCTCCAGAGCCTACTTTTAGGGCTCCCGAACCGCAATCACATACCCCTCACTGGGATAATCCGGCAGAACCGGAAAAGTACTTCCAAAGTTCAAAACATGAGGAAGTTATCAGAAAAGTTAAAAGCCTGGAGCAGTCCTTCAGGAACATGCACGGTTTGGGTAACCAGGTCAGTGTCGCTTACAAGGATCTGTGCTCGTTCCCCGACGTCCAATTACCGGCCGGGGTTCAAAATGCCCAAGTTTGACCTGTACGAGGGGCACGGTGATCCTGTAGCCCACCTCCGAGGGTTTTGTAGTAAAATGCGAGGAGCCGGAGGACGGGATGAGATTCCGATAGCTTACTTCGGTCAGAGTCTGGGAGGATCTGCGCTGGAGTGGTACACTAGACAGGACCCCAGCAGATGGTTTACGTGGGATGACTTGGCTCAAGCTTTTATCGGGCAGTTCCAGTACAATCTTGAAATAATCCCCGACCGCCTATCATTGCTAAAATTAGAGAAGAAACCCGCTGAAAGTTTCAGGGAATTTGGTTTCCGCTGGAGGGAACAGGCAGCCAGGGTAGATCCGCCGATGAGAGAGAGCGAGATGGTGGATTACTTCTTGCAGACACTAGAGCCAACCTATTTCGGACATCTGGTAACGTCCGTGGGCAAATCATTCACCGAGGTGATAAAAATGGGGGCTATGATCGAGGAAGGTTTGAAGGCCAACAAGATCATGAGCTACTCAGCATTGAAAGCCACCACTCAGGCTATCCAAAGTGGCAGTGGAGGAGTACTTGGGAAGAAGAGGAAAGAGGAAGTGGCGGCAGTCGAGTCCGGGACATGGTTCAGAAACAGAGGCCCTGCACCCCAATATAGCCCGCCCCAGCCTCACCACCAAAATTACTTCCACAATCCATATAACCACCCGCGACATTACTATCCAGCACCTGATCCCCATTTTACTGTCCACCACGCACAGTCCTATTCTGCACCTCCCGTCCATGCACCGTGGCGTGCACCAAGCCCGCAAAGTAATTACCCACCCCCAAGAGCTTACAGAAACCCCTCGGGCGCGAGTTTTCGTCCGAACCAGGCATTCAAGGGCGACAGGGCGCCAAGGCCAAAGGCTTTCACTCCCTTGGGGGAATCTTACACCAGTCTGTTCCACCGATTGAAGCAAGTAGGGTTGCTAAATCCGGTTGAAGCTAAGCTACCAAATCCTCTTCCAAAGAACCTGGACCATTCAGTAAATTGTGCCTACTGCTCAGGATGTCCGGGACACGACACGGAAAAGTGTTGGAGGTTGAAAACGGCCATCCAGGAGCTCATCGACACTCGCAGGATTGAGGTCCAGACTCCAACAGAGCCCAACATCAACCAAAATCCACTTCCAACTCATCATGAGACCAACATGATCGAGTTGGTACGGGTAGAAGAAGGAAAGGAGAAAACCTCTCAGACTGTAATGATGATCAAGTCTAGCGGGGTAGGAATGAGAAAGGGGCCGAGCCTTGATGAGTCACCCATTTGCAAGAAGGACGTACAAAGGGGGTTGGAAGCAGAAAAGGGAAGTGTGAACGAAGTACCGGTGAGGCCGGGGGAAGCAAAAATAGTTGTACCAGGGGTAGCAACCAAACCCGTCTTGACGGTAGCAGGCGTTTGAATGGATCCTTTCATCATCAAGCCAGCAATACAGTTGCCAATAACTGTTGTTTGCTGAGGTGGTTGTGGTCTTGTGTGTTGCGGTTGATTCTGTTGTTGCTATTTTGCTGCTGCTGTGTTATTGTTGTGTGCTGCTGTTGTTGTCGTGTGCTGCTGTTGGTCCTTTTGTTTTGCTACCACTGTGGGTTTTGGTTTGGGTGCTAAGTGTTGTGGGGATTGATTACCATTGGTTTGTTGTTGTGCTGTTTGTTGCTGGGCTACTGTTACTGTTGCTGCATTACCACTGCTCACTCTTCTTTATTCTTCTGCATTCCAGGTACACATCTCTGTCATTGTAGTGTCTTGGTTCGAAAAGAATGAAGCTTGAAGCTCCCTTTTAAGTCTGCTGAATACATATAGATGTCCACAGTTCTTATACTTGTTATGTTTTGTTATTCTTTAATCAAGTTTGTATTGCTGATTTTGGCTATGAAAGATGTATCTAGATCAAAGATACACTATCATTAGATATGTATGTAAACCTGAATCATTCTGCTGTATCTTTGTTCACTATTCTCTATTCATGTGCGTAATCTCAAATCTGTTAATACTAGGTCCTATGTTAAAAGTGAGATTAGCTATTTGTTTAAGTAGAAAATTTAAGGTAATTTGAACACCCGTGAATAATGATATCTTGAACTTGCGAAAATATACGACAGTGGCTCTTTGAGGATTATTCGAATTCGAAGTAAGTTCTTTCCATATAATTGTCCACCATAGACTCAAACCTACTCACTTAATTAACTAACCGTATGTTTGATCGAATTGGTTATAGTTGAGTAGGATTTTGTCACATTGTAGGAATTAGCGAGTTATTACTCGACTGGATGACTAATTAGATTAAAGGAATCGGGGGTGCATTTCATGTGACCCGATCCCAATTTTGAACAAGATTAAATAAAGCGTGTCAGGAACCACAAGCGCATTTCATGTAGTGTGGCTCGTAACAAGTTTTAAATAATTTGGAATCAACTCCTAAATAAATACAGCAGGATGTAGTTCGCTTTAGATATGAATTAGAGATGCGCCTCGCCCAATAGTTACACAAATCGCAAGGCCCTCATAAAGGTACATATAAAATACTTAGATTTCGAGATGTGTCGTTTTCTTAGCTAATATCATGGCCTCCTCAAAAGTGTAAATAAGTAATCGCTCTAGGCGCGTATTTTAATCCTACCTTCTTAAATACGGGTCTGCATTTCATGCGACCCAAATCCAAATCCCAAAATGTTGAATAAGAATGTGTCGAGGATCCGGGTGCATTTCATGTGACATGATTCGAAACATATTTTTAGGCAACTTTCTTTTTTCGTAAATCATAATAATAATAAAAGCGGTAAAGGGATATTAATTGGCACTAAGTGTATAACTGTAAAAATCAGATAAATAAGCCGAACACGACAGTTGAGCGACCGTGCTAGAACCACGGAATTCGGGAATGCCTAATACCTTCTCCCGGGTTAACAGAATTCCTTATCCGGATTTCTGGTTCGCGGACTGTTAAATAGAGTCATTCTTTTCCTCGATTCGGGATCAAACCGGTCACTTGGGCACCATTACTTTCCCAAGTGGCGACTCTGAATTTAATAAAATGGATCCTGTCTCGATTGTCCTTTAATTGGAAAAACTCTTTGCGCCCTCGCGGGTGCGGTAAAAAGGAGGTGTGACAAGGGGAGTAAAGAGTCAAGTATAATGACAATTTAAAATAAAAGCCCCGATATATAAAATTAATTGGTAAATATGATATTGGACTTTGAAGTAAATAGCGAGGTCCAAGCTAAATAGTTTTGCTCTTCTTACTCGAACTAGAAATTGAATTCGAATTTAAACTTGTACTTGCGAATTAATCAATCATTAGAGACAAATAAATAGAAAATTTAGTTACTTAGGTATGACCTTTAATAAAAGTGAGATGAGCCTTGCCGCACTAAATACGCAATTGCGAGGCCCTCAACAATTGTTATTAAAATCTTAGATTTGGAAGGACCGTTTAGCAAATTTCACGGTCTTTCCCAAAGAACAACCCAATAGACTCTTTATGCACGACTTTAATAAAAATACTTTCTTAATTACGGGTGCGCATTTATGTGACCCAAATCTTACTCTCGGCGAAACTGAAATATATTAAAGTCACAGGCGTACTGGTTGCGGTGTGACTCGAGATGTATTTTCGTGACGTTGCAATTCTTCTAAAATTGAAAAGCGGAATATAAGAGCACATAAATAAAAAGATATAAAGAAATCGGATAGAAACAAAAATTGCAGTTGAGCGACCGTGCTAAAACCATGGAATCCGGGAGTGCCTAACACCTTCTCCCGGGTTAACAGAATTCCTTATCCAGGTTTCTAGTTTCGCAGACTGTATTACAGAGTCATAAATTTCCTCGGTTCGGGATTAAACCGGTGACTTGGGACACCATTATTTTCCCAAGTGGCGACTCTGAATAATTAAATAAATTGATCCCGTTCCGATTGTCCTTTAAGTGGAAAAACTCCTTCATTGATTATTATTATATCCCTTCTCGGGGTGTAGTATTAAACAGTGGCACAATTACGTTTACACGTTATGTGCGGTAAAGAGGGAGGTGTGACATTATTGATCAAATAATCACACGTTGGGAGCACACAATTTTGCTTGGCCATATGCGTCATCCCGGCTTTATTAGTTATGGCTTTGCATTCATTTGCCTTTTTCTGGTTTTGCCAATTCTTCTGCTTCGGCCTTTTCTTTTTTCTTTCTCATCATTTTCATCTCCACCAATATTTTTCTATTTTTTCTTTGGTCGATCCTACAGATTTGCCTACCGCATATGTGTTTAAATAAAAAGAAAATCAAAGATCACAAGTATAGATTTTTTTTGGATTTTTCAAATTTATTAATAACCAACATCGATTACAAAGTTAAACTCTAAAATGATAATTGCTCTACAATTCTCTAAACAATGCAAAACTGAAAAATACAGACTCGAATGCATAACCTAAGAATACATAAAAGACCCTAGTGCCTGCGGGACATCGTTCGGTCTCGCCGTGGGCTTATATGCAAGTCCCCTTTGGAGTTGGTCTAAATCACCCATTATTTGCTTCACGGATATCATTGCCGAGGCAAAGAATGTGGTCTGGGTCATATCTTCACATATCTGGTACTTCCGAGTGCTATAATGAGCAATGTTAATGATTCTTTCTCTAATCATCCATTTTTCTTGAAGTAACCTCCCTATTTGTTCAGCACGAGCCTCTAGAGTCCGTCGGCTTTTCTCTTGAAGCTGCTGCAGTTCCATTTCTAATTGTGCTAAGGCCGTATAGCAATGTTCTCTTTACATTCTAAACTTTTTCACTTGTTTGCTAATCTTGACCTCAGCAGTAATAATCTTTTTCCTCAATCGAGCAACTTCGACATTATGTTCTTCCTTCAGCTGTTGAATCATGTGGGGCCTTTCTTCTACGTTCCTAGCCAATTGCTTCCAAACCCTGGTTAATTCTTTTTCTGCTTTATCCAGGTCGAAACTATAATCGCTCACTTTTCGCCGCAAATTGTCAATTAATTTTCATCCTCGACATTTCGAATATGGGTTTCAGTTGATGTTCTCATTTTCTGAATTTGAGCTCTTAGGGCCTCATTTTCTTTAACCTGTTGCTTCTTTTCACCCTTGTCGGCTTCTACTTCCATGCTATTTTCGAACTTGAGGTCTTGAACTTGTTTTTCTAGCATGCTGATTTTTGCTCGCTATTCATTTTCTTTAGCCAACCAATCCCATTGTTCTTTTGACAGCTCGGCAGATTCTTGGATGTGGGGTCTCTTTGCTGGCCTTTCATGCTCGCAATCTCTTCTATACCACACGGAGTAACCAGGTGACACTTCATTTTTGGCTCGATCCTTTACACAGGTGTATGATTTCAAACATTGGCATTCATTCCAAATTTGACGGACATTTGCTTCAGGAAATTGCATGTCAGGACTAATCTCAATTACTTGGGTGCTGAGGTCTCCGTCTTTTGGCACTATTTGATATCTTCCGAGTTGCCGTAAAACTCGATATGGAGCATAGGCTTGAATACTTTTAAGCCCCATTAAGAGAAAGTGTGATCCTTCTGCCGACATGTATATAATTGCATTAGTAGGCAACCACCCGAATGTCTATTCTATCTGGCTAGCAGTGAGAGATCGGAAGTATGTGGTCCAACCCTTGAACCCTTCTGACAACTTGACCTCTTTTATCCTCGTGTAGAATTCTTCTATGCATGTTCTTTCCGAAGACCCATAACTCAGAAATTGAGGACGATGTCACAAGTGCTCGATCATCCACATTTGTAATAGCAAATCGCATCCCTCGAAGAAATCTACTCCGGCTTTACAAGCTGTAAGGGCACGAAAGATATTGGCTACTATCATAGGTGCCA
Source organism: Nicotiana noctiflora (assembly GCA_032618575.1). Classification (NCBI taxonomy): domain Eukaryota; kingdom Viridiplantae; phylum Streptophyta; class Magnoliopsida; order Solanales; family Solanaceae; genus Nicotiana; species Nicotiana noctiflora. The sequence continues at coordinate 148,733 of JASVEL010000122.1, forward strand.
AAGTACTATTATCTTGCGTGAAAAGAGTACTGACAATTTCGGCTACTCTTATATCGATGTTCCTGTCTTTCCTTGGAAACACTATCAAACCCAAAAAGGCCACCATGAAAGCAAAACGTCTATGTTCCTCCCATATTGTACGGTTTGCTTTGCTGCAAAACTTTGTTTATCCGGCCTCTTTTCTTATTCGGGTATGACATAAACAGAATGGGGAGTCTCAACCAGTAAGCACATCCCCAGAGGTAAGAAGAGAAGGGTTTTCAGCATAATTTATACACAGTTCAAGTAATATCAAAGCGGTAAACATTTAGCACATTAATCGAGAACATATAGGGAAATCAGATATAAACAAATACAGCAATTTAACTGAGCTCGAATTCTTAAACCCTGAACCAAAGTTCTAGGTTTCTTATCCCCAGCAGAGTTGCCAGAGTTGTCACACCTCCTTTTTCTTACCAAGTTGCTTATTTATTTACACCCCGGAAGGGATAATAATAGGAAGGAATTTTTCCAATTTAAGGACAGTCGGAACAGGATTAATTTATTTTAATTTTCAGAGTCGCCACTTGAGAATATAATGGTGTCCCAAGTAACCGGTTAATCCTGAACTGAGGAAAGTTTGACTCTGTTACAGTCTGCGAACTAGAAATCCGGATAAGGAATTTTGTTAATCCGGGAGAAGGTGTTAGGCACTCTCGAATTCCGTGGTTCTAGCACGGTCGCTCAACTATTGTATTTGTTTTTATATGATTTATTTATATGTTCCATTTTTACGTGGCTTTATTAGTATTCCGCTTTATCATTTTTAAAAGAATTGCAATGTCGTGAAAATGCATTTCGGGCCATACCGTACCAATACGCCTGTGACTTTAATATATTTCGACTTCGTTGAGATTTAGATACGGGTCACATAAATGTGCACCCATACTTGAGAATGTGTATTATAAATTGCACTTAAAGTATCAACGTCTTGTTAACTTTGGGAAAGACCGTGAAATTTGCTAAACGGTCCTTCCGAATCTAAGGGTTTCATAACAATTAATTGAGGGCCCCATGCATTTTTATTCTCAAACGAGGCTCATCTCATTTATTTTAAGAGGTGAAGCCTAAGGTGTGCTATATTTTCTACTACTATTTTTGTCTTATCAAAGTACCAAATAATGCTGCCTAGTTGTGATTCGTGTTTTTGTTTCATTTATGTTCAGGTCTGCGTGTGCTTTGGACCTTGAAATCAGGCCAGTGAAAAACAGAGCACAGTTGTATGCGGGGCTTATTCTAGCCCAGTTTATACACGTTTGTTCATTTAAATAGGCCACGAGGCTATTGCTACTGGATATGGGACTTTCTGCATGAGTCAGGCCCATGTTACTAACGTAATCCAAAAACAGGCACAAATGTGATCACTGATCTAATAATGGATTTACAGGGTTTTTATAGTTGCTAACTTGCTATATAATACCAGAAATTAATCAATGCAATAGTACTGAATTCCTATTTGATCATTACTGTTTTGACCTATTCAAATTTATCACATATGTTATTAAACTATTCACATATTAACTATCATTAGAAACAGATTTCTACTATTACTATCGATTTAAACTCTACATTTTCAAATGCAGAATCGAGTTACTGCTTTTGTTCCATTGGAAATATTAAAACTAAACTACAAAAAACATATTCAAGTTGAAGTATAAATTCCATTCATATTTAAACTTGTATTTTACATCTACTACTAGGTCTTAACGTGAATTTTTACAGTTGAACTAGTCTAAACAATTCAAGACTATTAACAACATTAAACTCATGTTTTTACAAATTAAAACTGGCTAACACAAACTAAGGATAACAAATGAATTTTTTTAAAATTTCATTGCATTTTACTGGTTCGTAACCACTGAAGATTCAAATATCTTAACTAAAATAGATTTTAACATTGTTTTCAATTTTTTCAATCCCTAATCTAATATAATTGTTTTACTGTTAATCTAATTCACATGTGATTTTCTATATGATAATTAAACTAAGCTACTAAAAAAATCAATAGTCCGAGTCCAACAGTCCAATTATACATATGATTCATACCTAATGAATACAAATGAATCTAACTAATTCTACATCGACAAAATAGAAGTAATCAGAAGCTAATAAAATTAGTCGAACATTTTCATATCTTCAAACTTTGTGACTACATCTTCGAGTTTTAGAAGTGTGCCTGGAAGTAGAAGATCAATGAGAAACTAGGTAGAAATAAGGATCAATAATCACAGCAACACAATGGAAATGTCAACACAACTTAGACAACCAAGCAAAGCACGAATCAACAGACAAAATACCAAAATACAGGAGAATTTCAACTTGAACTCGAGCCAGAATCAATAGAACAGTAGTATTATAGGATTTATAGAATTTTCTAAGGATGAAAATATGAAATTGCAAAGATTAGAAGGATTTTCAGATTATTAGCACTTCCAAACTTATTAAAAGTGGCCTAATGAGGCCTATTTATACAACAAAAATGGGAGGAAATTTTGAATTAAATATTCTTTGTTTCTACCCCTCCTCTTATGATTCATTTATAGAGAACTAGACAAATTTTATTTGAAAATACACTAGAACCCCTTCTAGAAGGTTCTAGTGGCATCTACCCTATTCTATAACCTTTAATTGTCTAAATTGCCCTCTCTTGCTTTTAATTTTCACTCAATTGCCCTTTTGTTATGCCCAGAATACACTTTTCCCTTTACCTAAATACTCGTGAACCAGGCAGAATTCCCAATTACGCCCCTACCCCCTTAGGTTTATTACAGCGTACCTATTAGCCTTCCCCATTTAACCATGTATTTTCTCTTATTTACCCTTTTAACCCTATTATTAATTAGATACCCAGAAGTAAAAGTCAAAATTGATTTACAAAATTAACCAAATAATAGTCAATTTCATAGATAAGAATCAAATCAGAATCTAAGTAATTAATTAATGAGATTCAAGAGAACATTAAAATAGAGGTAGAATCTAATTAACAGAAAACCTAGTTACTAATTAGATTTTATCACTTAAACCCTAGAAATCTAAGTGTGACAATTATGAACAACAAACATACGATTTTGAATAAGAACTTATTCATAGATGAGAAATTATAGCCATGCAATCACAAGTAAGAAAGATCAGAACATAAAAAAGGATCAGAATACTTAGCTTTCCATTTTTGATTCTTCTTTTCTTTCTTTCTTTCTCTACTTTTCATTTTTCTTCATTTTTCTTGAATTTCCAGGACCATTGAAGTTCTGGATATCCTTTCTGGATGTTTTTGCTCTCAGGCAGACTTGTCGAGTCTCTTTTTTGTAGAAAAGACTCTTAAGATGTGAAGCTAGGTATTCTGGGGATGTACAGGGTGATTTTGGGACAAAGGTGTTCGCCGGAGTAGGGTTCCGGCGACACCTTTTGCAAGATTTGAGGATTTCAGGGCTTATTCGAAGGAAACCACTTAGATGGGGTGAAAGAGAGGCAAAGGAGACTGTGCGGTGTTAAGGATGGGTTCTGGTTTAAAGGTGGTGTTCACCACAGTAGGGTTCCGGCGACACCTTTTGGAGTATTCGACGGTTTCTTAGGGTTTTTAGGGGAAACCAACTGGATGAGGTGAAAGAGGATACAAAGAAGGTTGTGGGGTGTTCATGGCGGTTCAATCAGAGACGATGGTGTTCCACCGCTGGTAGGTTTCCGGCGATGGTTGAGGGCATCCTAAGGCGACTAGGGTACATATTTGGGACGAACGGTGTGAATATGAAATGATATGTAACGTTTGTGTATTTAAAATCTATTGAGGATCTGAGACTGTTGGATCAAATGAACCAACGGCTCAGATTCAATCACCTCATATACAGCTTCGTTCCCTTTATGTGATCATTTAATCGTGGCCATTAGATAAGTTATATCAACGGCTTAGATTAATTTCAATACACGATGTCGTTTTGTTTATTAAGTGACGGTCGCTCTAAGCTGTTTAATCAAAGCTTCAATGGTCCAGATTTAATATCCATGTACGGTGTCGTTTGGCTTTGTACATGGGCAGACCGGGTTCCTTTCTTTTGGGCATGGGCAGTGTTATACAATTTGGGCTACTATTTTTCCTATTTTTGTATTTAGCCCAATTTTTTGTATTGTATTATTTTACTTTTTGCATTATACTTTTCTTTGTATTTTGTATTTTTGTATTTTTTCCTTTCTATATTTTTGTATTTCACTCTTGTATTTTATTTTTCTTTTCTATTTTCCTTGTATTTTCTTTTTCCTCTAATTTTTCGAGTTTTACTCAAAATAAAAAAAAAATCTATTATTTTTTAGTATTAATAGATGTGTATTTTGATTTTCTTTGATTTGCTTTTCAAAAACCGTAGAAATAAAATCCTAGTATTTCTACCTATTTTATGAATTATTATTATGCACAAAATTATCAAAAATTGCCACAAAAAATTCAAAAAATTATTTTGCATATATTTGGGAATAATTTGCTTAGGACAAAAATCACGTGCTCACAACGTGTATGCTTGTGCAGGTGTATCTAACAGGAATCCTGCCAACTAGCAAGTATAAGAAATGGAACGACTAACACCTGGTTCATTCACCCCGGAAAGAATCAATAAAATATCAGTCAGAACACAATGAGTTTAAAGGGATCTCTCGGGAATCAAACCTGTAGTCCATCATAACAATAGCAGAGGATCTCTTGGGAATTGAACCCGTAGTCCATCATAATCAATAATAGTGGATCTCCCAGGAATCGAACCAGTAGTCCATCATAATCAATAACAGAGGATCTCCCGGGAATTCCTGACATAGCCCACCTTATTTCGCCAGTGTGCAATCAATAACAATATAGCAAACACCGCCTTATTTCGCCACACGTGCATCACAATATTCCCACCTTATGCTGCCACATGCGCAATCCACATATAAGCATATAACATATCCCGCCTTATCACGCCGCATGTACAAGACATCAATAGCAACAACAACACGGCAAAGACCTTGTGTAAATTCCCAACAAAAACCGCACGACAGAGACCTCGTGCATCACGGTACCAATAGCCACACAGTAACAATAATATCCCAACAAGGGAAATCAACAACAGAAATAATAACATCCTGGCAAGGGATTCATCAATAGCTAATAAGGTCACGGAACACCAAGGAAAAACACAATAACCTCAACGATAATCGAGACATAGCAAACACATAACAAATATACTGATACCTCAACAGTTGGACATATAATATATTTGCACTAGGTTACAGATAAACTTACAATCAAGCAATATCCAACAGTAAGAAAGTTAACATGAATCAAATAATTACCATTTAAGGAAATATCAATTAATCATAAGATATCTATCTTCCTTCCAATTAAGACCGATTAATTATATGAGATATAACATTTATGATTTTCAATTAAAGGCGAGTAGTTAGGGCGGGTATTATGACTATAAAAGGGTACTTGTCTTTAATTAAACATTTAAAAGTCCATTTAACAGCAGAAATAAATCAAGATGGGCAAACAAATCTCAAGCAATACATGTAGAGGTGAAACTAATGACAGGGAACTCAATCGTATCAATATTATCTTCATACTCGGCGAATTTCACAAGTCTAAGAGCTTAAAAGGGACAATTTACAACAAATTAATCCAATCACGCACTCGTCACCTTGTGTACACGGACGGCAATCAATAGAGAAGACTCAAATCCTAAGGGGAAGTCCCCCACACAAGGTTAGGCAAGATACTTACCTCAAAACCGGCTAAAATCAACTAGCAACCACGTTCTTTCCACGAGTACTCAACTCCAAAAGGCCCAAATATATTCAATTAAATCACACATTGTAAATAATATCTCAAGCAACTGATTCTATAATTAAATTCAAAGCTAAAGCACGAAATTAGTTAAAATGACCAAAATTCCCCTCGGGCCAACATTTCGGAACTGGATGAATTTAACATTGTCATAACCCCCATACACTCATGAGTCTAACCATATAAAAATATCACAAATCGGAGGTCAAACACTCCCTCAAAACCCAATAATTCGGTCTATGAAGTTCTACCCATTTTACATTCAAAAATTGAAATTAAAGGATGAAATTACGAGGAGATTCATGGAAGTTGATCAAAATCGAGTGAGAAACACTTACCCAAGTGACCCATGTGAAAATCCTTCCAAAAATCACCAAGGATCGAGCTCCCAAATAAAAAATATGAAAAATGGCATAGCCCTTGTTTTGAAGAAAATAAATTATGTCCAAGTTTGCTAAGCAATGCGATCGCGGACAAGATGATGCGATTGCGTTGAGGAAAATATCTGATGTTGAAAAATGTGCTACACGATCGCGGAAGTCCATATGCGATTGCATAGTGGAGGAAAATCTATTGCTCAAGCTTACTCTTCGCGATCGCGAAGATGAAGATGCAATCGCGTACGAGGAAAGATTAAACCTGTGCGAATGCGGAAATGAGGGTTGCGATCGTAAAGTGAAGACTATTAGACCTTCGCGATCACGTGAAGATTAATGCGAACGCGGTGGAGGATCACACAAAACATCGCGATCGCGGGAGACTCTTTGCAATCGCATAAGAGGGTATCAGAAGCAGCAGTTACAGCAGTCCAAAAATAAAAGAAAAGGATTTGTAGCCCATTTGAAACACACCCGAGGTCCCCGGGACCCCGTTCAATCTCACACACAAGTCATATAACCTAACACGGACTCGTTCGAAGCTTTAAATCATATAACGCAACATCAAAACGATGAATCAAACCTTAAATCAAGCTTATGAACTTTCAAATCTTCAAATAACGAAACTCATGCCGAAACCTTATCAGTTCAACTCAGAATGACGCCAAATTTTGCAGACAAGTCTAAAATAACATAACAGAGCTACAAAAACTTCTGAAAATTAATTCCGACCCTCGGATCAAAAACTCACTATCGGACTGGAACTTTAAAAATTCTAACTTCGGCATTTCAAGCCTAAATAAGCTACGAATCCCCAAAATTCATTCCAAACACGCTCCCAACCCCAAAATCACCTAACAGAATTTACAGAACCATCGGATTTCCATTCCGAGGTCGTTTTCACACTGTTCCAAACACAGGCCATCTTTCAACTCTTAAGCTCACATCTAGGGACTAAGTGTCCCAAAACACTCCAAATCCTAACACCGAACATCCCGGCAAACCAAAATAGCAGAAATGAATCATTTAATAGGGGATCGGGGCGTAAATCATAAAAACAACCGATCGGGTCGTTACAAAGGCATAATGCCATTACACAACTACTCTCTAGTCGAATTATCAAAATTGACTATGTAAAGTTAAAAGATAATGTATCGGACCCACTTACAAAAGGCCTACCTATAGAGGCAGTTGAGAAATCAATAGAGAGAATGGGACTATGGCCTAGGACAAGTCATTATGGCGGTAACTCGGCCTAGAAGACTGGAGATCCGAAGATCTAGGTTCAAGGAGATCAAACAAAGTCATTACTGACGGTTCAACATTGTCAAGTAAATTTTTCTTGGGTTCATTCTCATGATGAGACAATGTTTAGTACCAAGGATAAAGCGTTAAGGCTTTTTAATGGTTTCTAAATTTGATACGGGGTATATCAAATAGTGTATTTACGGGATACCATGTTTAAGAATCACCTATGTAAGTGTGAAGTGTAAGCGACTTCAAGGAGAATTTGTAAGGACAGTTCTCTACGCACTTATTAACCAGGTGGTATTCATGGATGAAACGAACATAACAATGAGAACCAAAGACGGTTAAGGGCTGATTATGTAACTTATGGTTGTCTAGGTATACACCAAATTTCGATGTTTCAAAGATATCAAATCTACCGATTGACCGAGAATATCCGACATTAGTTCACTACGAAAAGTTCAAAGGGGAACATACTTATCCATATGCGATTAATCTTTATTTGCGAATCACACTGTATTTTCATCCATATTTTTTCACATATGTCATTCCCCATTCATATGGAGGATTGTTGCATTTTTATTAAGGGTGTGAATGAAAAATAGAAGAGGCACCTCTTGGATTGCACTTCTTCATCTCACTCTTTTGTTAAGGGTTAGAAGAGGCACATCTTGGTTTGCACCTCTTCATCTCACCCTTTCATTAGCTATAAATAGAGAGGCTTAGCCTCATTTTCCACCGCTGAAAAATCAAAATTTCGATTGTGATTTGCTCTCAAGTGTGATTTGCTCCGTCTGTTGAGTTTGTTGTACTTTCGATTGCCCGTATTACAGAATAGTTATTCTGTTCTATCCTGGGAGGAACTAATCCAGAACCTTGGGCAATAATAAGGGGATTAAATTCCTTAAGGACACACGAGCAACTTGTGGGCTCAAAATTATTTTTTTATTTGGTTTATTAAATGCATGTTTCTCTGCTTATGTGATTTTCTGATTTTGAACATAGTAATACCAATATATTGTTCTTTGTTCTTGATACCCTGGAGAGGCACTTGCAAGATTGATGGATGACTTGAGAGAATGCTTGATCAGTTCTTGAATATCCAAGTGATTCGTTTTACCTTACTTGATGTTAATAATTCATTTGTGACGTCACTTTAAATGATATAAGCAAGTTAGGTAAAGGGAATTCCCCATAAGGTTGACTATTGTATTGTTTATGTATTATAGCGTGTGCAAGCAACAACTTTACAGTTGAGGCAGTTGACTTGTACAGCCTTTTCGGGAACTGATAGCTATTTGTTCCCTCTGTTGTTCTTTTGACTCTGAAGAGTTGAACTGTGTCCCTACTGGAGACTTGTTGATCTTCAAGGTCTTGGGGATATGTATTACATTCCTTATCTGATTATTATCGGTAAGTTTGTTAGATCATCAAAACATAACAGGTATACACATATAACCTATCAATAGATAAGATCCATCTTCATCTTATGGTCACAAAACATAAATATATGCGTGAAATAACTACTAACATTTTAACAAATATGAAATTTTGAATCATTAATTTCAAAAGCACTAAATATTTTGTGTTTAAAAGTTTAAAAGTTGAATCTATCAAATTTAAATGGTGGATCTACTTCTGTATCCATGTCCTATCAATGATGTGGATCTTCTCTGGTCTATATGTAATGTCTGAAGTGGATAATCTTGACCATGTTAAATGTATGTACCGATAAGGTACTTCAAAACAATACAACAGCAGCAAATTGATAGGTAAAAGGAGCAATTGGCCTTTAATACAGCGGAAAAAAATTGAATGAAAGGACAGTACGGTTTGTAGTTAAGAAGTCTTACATACATCCATGAAAAGGATGTTACAGATAATGAGAAAAGAGACAAAGCAGAAACAGCTCAATAAAGAAGAAGTTTTTTGGTTCAAGAAAAAAAAAAGGAAAAAGTATTCTTGTTCATCTTCTTCTACTTCTGCTTTTCCTAATATTTTCTTGATGTTCATTTCGAATTTCACTGTCATTTAATGGATTAAAAGTTGGTCAAATACATAGAAAGACCATTAAACTTAGTCTAATTTTTCATTTTGGCACTTTAATTCGGTCTTGTTCCATTTTAGTTCTTCAACTCTTGTTTTACTTTTATACAAAAACTCTTATCCCAGGTAAAAATATAGCGCGTGCAAATACCGAGCTGCTACCCCACCAGCACCCCACTGCCCCCTCCCCACCCCACTCTCCCAATTTTTTTTGCAATTTCAAATTATTTTTTTTATTTTTCTGTCCCCCTCCCGAGGAAAAAATATGTTATAATATATATGTTCAGTAATAACTACTGGTTCATTTGAACCCATAACTTTTGACGCGGAGTAAAAATCTGTATGTAATATTTTTTTAAATTGATATAAACCCATAACTTTAAAAATATAATGGATTCAATGTTAAAATATTAAAATTGAATCCATAGGATTTAAATATTGGATCTGCCTTTGGGTTGGGGATATGAAATTATGCTTAAAAGATGACTCTCACGCGCCTACAAGGGTGGGGCAAATCAAACATGAAATCTAGTCAACTTTTGTATTAAAGAGGAACAAAAGAAATAAAGTTGGAGGGCCAAAATGGAACAAGACTTAGTTAAAGTGCCAAAATGAAAAATTAGGCCAACTTTAATTGTTTGTCTATGTATTTGGCCTTAAAAGTTTGATTTTATTTATAGTATAATTTAGTAAAAATGAAAATATAATATTTCAAATCAATCATTTTTCAAAAGCGTGCTTAGATCTTAAAATTATGTTTTATATGTATGTAACTCTAGGATTTATCTTCGAAAATTAAATAGCTTGCAAATTTGATTTAGAAAGAAATCTTTTCGAAAGCTTAACACCTTTACAGTATTAAGTACATAGCACTATTTTCTGAAGCACTTTTTTACGGAAAATAATGTGAAAATAGCATGGGTTAGACTGGTAATTAAAAATTAGTTAACGTTTGCAAAGTCATTGAAAATAAGTCACTATTTTACTGCAATATAAAAAGTTCCAGCATAATATACTGGAGATTGGTGCACCTGTGTATGAACTTCCATCATATTATGCTAGAACTCCAGCACACGGAAAGTTACCACATAATATAATGGAGATCGAAACTCCTGTGTATAAACTTCCAGCATATTATGATGGAACTTCAGTATATTATGCTTTAACTCTATTATATTATGTTGGAACTCCAGTATATTATACTGAAATTCCAGTATATTATACTAGAATATTTTCTGAAATTTGAATAATATTTTTTCAGATTTATTGTTATATGAAAAGTGATTAAATTTTCATTGCTTTTGAATCTGTGGCTATATTTCAATTACCACTTTAAATTTAACTATTTCTGAATTTCATCCGAAAATAATCTCACCATTAAGGTACGTAATAAGTAAACTTTTAACACAAAAGTTTTGGCCCACTGCAATTTAAGAAGAGTTTTTTTTCACTTTAGCCTGCGCCAAAAAACTATTTATCTTTATTAAAAGAAAAAGTATATTAAATTTATATAATTTATACATTTAACATATAGAATATATATATGATTTTCGTTTTAAAAATGACTACCATATTATTTCTCATTTAATACTCTAATACAGCCCTAAATACTCTCGTACTTGTGAATATTATTAAGAATTAACAAGCCGAATGCCACTACAATTCGGGGTTATGGTGGAATACCAAAGAATTGAACTTTTAAAGTTAATACGACTCCACAACATTTCCTAACTAATTTAATTTAATGAAGGAATTTTTAATTAAGGCCAGAAGCAAAGGTATGTACCACTCAGGCCAGTGGCAGATCTAACAGCGATTCGACATAATATGGACCAAATAGCACCGTCTAATCAGTTTTCGGACTGATCATTCGAAAATAGTCAATGTTCGGCCTCAAAAGTTATCAATATACTTTATAAGCTTAAAAACAATCAAAAATAAATGAGGGTAAATAATAATCAAATATAATAAAACCTAGAGATGAAAAAATAAAATTGTTGTCGTAGATCTGATAGTAAAAAATGATAACATGAACTCGAGAATAAGTATTCATTAGATGTAGAGATAGAGAGGGAGAAAGAGCAGGAGAAAATCAGAGAGTTGTATTATTCGAGAATAATAATGATCATCTTTTTAAAGTGTGAAAGTCTCCTTTATATAGAAGGAGACATTCCTCGAAATAATCATAAAGGTACAAAAGTAGGCAACGTCCTCCTAGTGAAGATGCTGAGCATTAAACGACGTCGCCTTTGTCCTCACGCCCAAGTCGTATGTTTGCTTTAGTTGACGTATGCTCAATGGGCGTACCCATTGGCGTAGAGACATTGAGGATCAAATTTGACCATATACAGTTAGCCCCTCCGCTCGTTGGAGACGCATTCGGTAGGCGTCTTCAATGGGTGGAAATGCAAACCTCGTCTTGGGAGAATTTGACCTCGTCCTGGGGCGGCAACCTTAATGAGATGAAATGTATGACATTGTCGGGATGCTGACGCATGGCTCCCTTTTTGGAATGATGTCATCGCCCGCATGCGTCATTATTACACTTACTCCCGAGGCGGTTTAGAGGATGGTGTGATATTTCGATTTCCCGCACCCGTTTTGAATCATGGCTTTTCGATTCCTGCATAACCTAACCCTATAAATATGGGGAAGGTTCAATCTGTTTCATCTTTCGAACATTTGGAAAATATTTTTTGGCTTCCTTCTTTGCCTTTCTTTCTTGTAACCGTTATTTCGTATGAGACTTCTCCACTTCTTTGAAGTCACACTTCTCGTCGTTAGTGCTTCATTTCTTAAACAGGACAACATGGTAAAATATCGTCAAAGCAGTAAAAAGACCAAAGATACTACCCCATCTAGAGTTCCACCCTTCTCCGGCGACGAGGAGGAAGAAGCAGAAAAAACCCTTGTTCCCCTTACTGTAGACAATGCCCCCCCCCCCCAAGGAAATGCATATTCGAAAGGATTTTCAAACGAAAAGCCTAGCCCTTCCCTTGGAGCATAGTGATTTATTGCAATCTCATCTAGACACTTTGAGCGACACACAACATTCCGGACCATGTGGAAATGGCTCTGGTTGGGATAGACTATATCAATATGCACCGGCCTGGGTACTGCACATTTTATAAGTACCTATTTTTTATCGGTTATAGTCTCGCGATTACCCTCTAGCGGAGGAGATTTGCCATTTTTTCAATGTGTGTCTGGCTCATCATACTCTTTACACCTTGAAGGTGTGCAGGATTCTGACCACGTACGCAGTAAGGCTGAATGCGGCATCTCAGTTCATTATCATTTACAGTTATTCAGCCCTGGTTACCTGAGGGGTACCATGCTGCAATTGAAGAGTCGTGGCACGAAGGGCTTGATAGTTAAGTCTGATGAAAAGACCAACCGCCTCTTCTGGTGTAGGTACTTCTACATCAGAATGGAGTACCTGGTGTCTAACCGTGACGGGTTCCCAGAAAGATGGAACCCAGAATGTAAGTACCTTTATTTGTAGAATTAATGACTGTTTGTGACCTTGACCATTTGGCTACTATGATTTCCTTCTTTTCTCTCTTTTTTTTTTGTTGTAGCAAGGGCTTCTCCACCCTAGTTTATTGACAATATTAAACCATGGGTGGAAAGATTGATACCTTATGTAGAGGAATGTCGCACCTTGGCCGCATTTTGTCAACAGTACAGCCCATTAGGTAATTCTTCAGCTTTAGTTTGGAAGCTCCCTTATGTTTTATTACCTGACTTACTCGTGTTGGCAGGTCGGAGCACCTCCAAAAAGAAGAAAGTTGTTGTTACCTCGCCTAGGATGCGGCTTCGATGTTAAATAGTAGTGGCTTTAGCCAATAATGGCATCACTTCAATTGTTATTTAAGTGCTCTTTGCCGTAGTCGAACAGGGTTGGCGACTCTTGGCGTCAATGACCTTAGCTATTATACTTTTGATGGACTTAGCCATGTATGTAACTTCGACTGTCGTTGAATTACTTGTTTGTTGTAGTCGAGCTGGGTCGACTTATTAACGATGATGGCCTTGGCCATAATACTGTCGATGGTCTTAGCCATGTACATAACATGGACTATCCTCAAATTACTTATTTGTCGTAGTCGAGCTGGATCGACTTATTGAAGACGATGGCCTTGGCCATAAAACTGTCGATGGCCTTAGCCATGTACATAACTTCGACTGTCATTGAATTACTTGTTTGTCATAGTCGAGCTGGGTCGACTTATTGATGATGATGGCCTTGGACATAATACTGTTGATGGCCATAGCCATGTACGTAACTTCAACTGTTGTTGAATTACTTGTTTGCCGTAGTCGAGCTAGGTCAACTTATTGACGACGATGGCCTTGGCCATAATACTGTTGATGGCCTTAGCCATGTACGTAACTTTGACTGTCATCAAATTACTTGTTTGTCGTAGTCGAGCTGGGTCGACTTATTGACGACGATGGCCTTGGCCATAATATTGTCGATAGCCTTAGCCATGTACGTAACTTCGACTGTCATCGAATTACATATTTGTCATAGTCGAGCTGGGTCGACTTATTGACAATGATGGCCTTGGCCGTAATATTGTTGATGGCCTTAGCCATGTACGTAACTTCTGTCACACCTCCTTTTTACGCACCCGCGAGGGCACGAGGGAGTTTTTTCCAATTAAAGGACAATCGAGACGGGATCCATTTATTAAATTCAGAGTCGCCACTTGGAAAAATAATGGTGTCCCAAGTCACCGGTCCGATCCCGAACCGAGGAAATTTATGACTTTGTAATATGGTCTGCGAAACTAGAAAATCGGATAAGGAACTCTATTAACCCGGGAGAAGGTGTTAGGCACTCCCGGATTCTGTGGTTTTAGCACGGTCGCTCAACTGCACTTTTTGCTTTTATCTGATTTCTTTATATATTTTAACTATGTATTTTTAATGCTCCACTTTTATTTTTAGAAGAGTTGCGACGTCACGAAAAACACATTTCGAATCACAGCGCAACCGGTACGCCTGTGACTTTAATGCGTTTCAGTTTCGCTGGGAGTAAGATTTGGGTCACATAAATGCGCACCCGTATTTAGGAAAGTAATTTCATTTCAAGTCGTGCCTAAAGAGTCTATCGTCTGTTTAACTTTGGGAAAGGACCGTGAAATTCACTAAACGGTCTTTCCAAATCTAAGTTCTTATGACAATTATTCGAGGGCCCCGTGTGTTTTTGTTCTCTCACAAGTTCCATCTCATTGTTTATTTGAAGGTCGACCCATAAATATTACCTTTTCGTATATGTTTCATCTCTAATTATAAATCGTGAGTGAAACCTAGTGACTAATTGTTATTTAAGCATTCTTCGGTTAAATCTTATATTTGAACTTCTCATTTCTAGCTACTTTGATTTCTGTCAATGACTTGGGCGAATCGATTAAACTAAGAAAATTTTATAACGTCAAATGTACGAATACTTATACTAATGAGTCAACTGGATTTTAGAGTGACTGGTGTCAATTATCCCTTTAAACTAATTTATCCTAATTTAATCAACGAGGTGAAATTCGAGTTTCAAGTTCAAGTCTAATTCCAAACAAAAGGGGGTAAACCTCTTAATCCTCACCACTACCTAACTCGGAAGTCCAAACTTATGCTATGTCAAAATATATATACCAAAATCCTTCAATTGTACCCAATTGCCGACAAGTGGACCTAATGTTTTGTTTTAACGACTATTGAGCTTCACATTAATCCCCAACATTTAAATCACTAACATTCGAGAACTACCAACTTTATCTCAATCGACTTCAACCAACGATATTATGATTGGGAATTTTGAAATAACACACTGAAATGGAAGGTGATTATTATCCCTACTGAAGTACTAAACTATACTACATTTAAACTAATGATGCAAACTTAAACTAAGAACCTACAACTAGCAGATTGTTCATGCTGCTGGGCATGAATTGAAATGGATCAACACTCCACAAAGATATACATACATGTCTATTATCCGTATGGCATGAGATTTAAGAACTAATATTCATTACATTTACTTAACTACAATCTGTCCATTTGGATAACAAAAGAAAACCTATCAACAAATATGAGCATTTCATTTCTCAGCTTCTCTTCCCAGTTACATCAAAATGAGCTCATGAATGTGTACCTGGAAATGGACAAAAGTGAAGGACTAAAGGATCAGCTATGGCAATGAAGCAACAGCAGCAATGAATCAGCAGCAACAACACAGAACAACAATACCAACAGCAACAGGAGAAAAAACAGTAGCCAAAACACAGCAACAAATAACACCCAGACACAGCACCAGCAGTGGTAACCAAACTCAGCACCAGCAGTGGCCCAAACACCACAACACTCAGCAACAAACACAACACTCCAAACCAGTAACAGTCAAACACAATACCACACAGCAAATCAGGGACCAAATGGCAATAAACCAATACAAAAACCCAATCCGACCCTAATAAAACAGTGAACCAGTGAAGAAGCACAATGTTTTCTTCCTTACTTTTCTCCCAAACTATCTCCCTCAAAGCTGTGTATATATGTTTGTGTCTGAAATCAGTGTATGTTTTTTCAGTTGCCTCTCTTCAAAATCCAGTCTCACTATTTTTCCTCTCAGGTCTCTCTGGATATCCCAAAAAAAAATGTCCCCCTATTCTCTTTTTGAATCCTATACTTATAGTTTTGAATTCCCTCCCGAATGCCTGCCACCAATTAAACTACTACCCCTGCCCACTCCTATCTCTACCAGCCCATTATCCTCCCATTTTTCACCACTAAGTTTTGCTTAAGTATGGGTTTTAATTAATTAAAAATGTGAAGTACAAACCTGGTGGAGTGTCCTGCTGTGATAGCAGGCTCCACTAGGCTGTCTTATGGGCGAGAGATTAAACAAATGGCCTTAATCCAACCCTAACATTTACATTCAGTTAAATCCTAATCCAGAATCAAACAGATAACAACCCTAATGGTGAATTGCATACGGGCAGACATGGTGGTGAACAATCATACAAATAAATTAACTCGTTGACGACGTTAAATAAACTACGCATATAAAGCAATTAGCATTGAATTCAAACAGATAAAGATGGGATTGACCGAACAAAAGGGTCTATTGGAGATGAAGAAACAGAATAGAAAAGCAAGAAAAATAGAATTCAACTGATTTAACAAACGGAATATGAAGAAATAAAAGAAGAAATACCATAAGAGAAGCCAAATCCGCACTTGAACGGACCCGGACCCGTCTTGGGTTCAATTCGAACTTTGGATTCAACTTGAACTTGGATTCTTCGTTTTTTAGGCCAATGGACCTTAATTGAGATGTTTTCAACAATGAAAACATCCCAATTAAGGTCTATTAGACCTCAATTAGGCAGGAATCGAAGTTTAGGGTTCATGGCCGAGATTTTGGGGCTCGACTGGTTCTGGCAAGATTCGAGCCAAACCAGGGCCGGTAGGGGTATGAGGGAGGTGAGGGGAATCTATGGTGTGATTTTGAAGTGGTTTGGGATGAATGTTCAAGTTCCGACGAACTTCGAATTGCTATTCGAAGTGTTCGAGCAACATTCGAAACTAACCAACGCCGGATCCGTGTAGAGGGGCTTTGGGAGAATCCATGTTGTTAATTTGACGGTGTTTGGCCACCGTCCGCTGCCGTGGGCGATTTCAGGCGGCGGAGGACGGCGGAGTGAGATCTGGTCTCTGAAGGCTTCTAAAAGACGAAGAGAGGGGGGGTTCTGAGGGGGCGGGGTAGGGTTTAGAAATATATACCAAACGGGGGATTGGATCCAGGCCGTTGGACCGATTTAGATCGACGGCTTGGATCAACCCACTTAACGAAACGAAGTCGTTTGAGAGGGTTTTGGACTGGGCTGGTTTTTGTGTGGATATGGGTCGGGGTGCAGGGGCGATTGGTGACCGTTGGATCAAAACGGATCGACCGGCTTGGATAAACTGGCCAATTACGGCGTCGTTTGGATATCTCTGGAGATGGCCTGAGCCGGATTTGGCTTGGGCCTGGGTCGTTCAGCCTTTCTTGGGCTTGTTTTCACACATTTATTCCTAATTTTATTAACTAACTCTAATTAACCAAAATCTACCTTAACTAATCAATTTAAAAGGGAATGAAATTACCCCTATTAATTAAACACTTGATCATTGACACAATTTATGCACTCAAATAAAAACCACATGAGGATTGAGGTGCACACACTTTGATTTCTTACGATTAATTCCTATGTCCGATTTATTCTCATAATGCGCCCTTAATTCCCAAATATGCAATGCGTATTTTTTGTGTTTTCTAGCTACATAAACACACATACCAATGCTAATCCTCCGGAGAGACGGCACAAAATCCGCAAAAATCAAGTGTAGCCCAAAACTATTTTATTTTGAATTTTTGGGAGTAAATCTCACGTAGGGCAAAAATCACGTGCTCACAGCTGCCCCTCTTTGCGCGGAAACATGAAGAGTTTTCGTGCAAAGATAAGTGAGCGGATATGAGCGATTTTTGCCCATTCAAGCACTCCGTATGAAGCATTTTGGAAAAGTTTGACCGAACCTTGCCTCAAAAGGTCTCCTACATATCCCTGGCTAAAAGGGAATCAGGTCATTGTAGTTCGGGAAGTTTTGGTAGCTGGGACTACCATGACTGTTGTGATCTTGCTGTTACTGCTGTTACTGCTGGCGCCACTGCTTAACTAATCCCCTTATTACATCGTGCTAAACGAAAAATAAGAAGCTAGACTAAGTTACAGTATTGCAAATTATTATCTATCCTTTCAACTGGATTTTGTCATGTTCCTTGCCATCCTGCTATCTCTAATGTTTCTTCACATGCTTCTTATCTTCTAACAATTGTTATTTCGGCCTATCTTGATTGCCGAACTCCGACCGTTGGTCCCTTCCTTTGTAATCTTCGAACTATTCTCCTTCGAAGTTTGTACCTATCTTTCTGATCCTTGTTGCCTTCCTTTCGATTATATACTTGGAATCACGCTGGGGATTTCCGTTATACGCTACCGCTTTCCTCAACCGACTTCAACAATAAATTGCCACTCCATTCTTCAGGCGGGCTCCCTGACTTCAACTACAACTTCAAAATAAATCGCCACTCCATTCTTCAAGCGGGCTCTCTGACTTCAACTATAACTTCAAAATAAATCGCCACTCTATTCTTCAGGCGGGCTCCCTGACTTCAACTACCATTTCAAAATAAATTGCCATTCCATTCTTCAGGCGGGCTTCCTGACTTCAACTATAATCTCAAGATTAAATCGCCACTACATTCTTCAGGCTGGCTCCCTGACTTCAACTACCATTTCAAAATAAATTGCCATTCCATTCTTCAGGCGGGCTCCCTGACTTTAATTACAACTTCAAAAATAAATCGCCACTCCATTCTTCAGGCGGGCTCCCCTGACTTCAACTACAACTTTAAAACTAAATCGCCACTCCATTCTCCAGGCGGGCTCCCTGACTTCAACTACAACTTTAAAACTAAATCACCACTCCATTCTCTAGGCGGGCTCCCTGACTTCAATTACAACTTCAAAATAAATCGTCACTCTATTCTTCAGGCGGGCTCCCTGACTTCATCTATAACTTCAAAATAAATCGCCACTCCATTCTTCAGGCGAGCTCCCTGACTTTAAATACGACTTCAAAACTAAATCGCCACTCCATTCTTCAGGCGGGCTCCCCGACTTCAATTACAACTTCAAAATAAATCGCCACTCCATTCTTCGGGCGGGCTCCCGACTTCAATTACAACTTCAAAAATAAATCGCCACTCCATTCTTCGGGCGGGCTCACGACTTCAACTACAACTTTAAAACTAAATCGCCACTCCATTCTCCGGGCGGGCTCCCGACTTCAACTACAACTTTAAAACTAAATCGCCACTCCATTCTCCGGGCGGGCTCCCGACTTCAACTACAACTTCAAAACTAAATCGCCACTCCATTCTCCGGGCGGGCTCCCTGACTTCAACTACAACTTCAAAAATAAATCGCCACTCCATTCTTCAGGCGGGCTCCCCGACTTCAACTACAACTTTAAAACTAAATCGCCACTCCATTCTTCAGGCGGGCTCCCTGACTTCAACTACAACTTTAAAACTAAATCACCACTCCATTCTCCAGGCGGGCTCCCTGACTTCAATTACAACTTCAAAATAAATGGCCACTCCATTCTCCAGGCGGGCTCCCTGACTTCAACTACAACTCACTAATTTCATCCTATCCTGATCACATTCCTTTGCCTTTTGTACCATTTTCTTCTTCCTGCATTGCCTCTTGGGCCACCTTCTCTTCTGAATTATCTTGTCTTGGAATTGCCTTCCCCTTGAGCCGTGCTACCTTTCCTTTGGCTGCTAGAGATATCTTCGGAACTGCCTATTTACCTGCTAGTGATGATGCTGCTTGGGAAGTATTCTTTATTTCCTTCACCCCTCATTCTCTCTCGGACTCGCTGGGGGTTGAAATGTCATTAACTGTGGATTACCCCGGCGGGGGAACCCTTTTCCTCTTCCTTCTTCCCAGACCTCCTCTGGGACTATGCTTTGGCCTCCTTGAAAAGCTTATGGGATATAATGCTGCTGGGGGAATCTCAGAGTTAGTGTTTCATTTTCCAACGACTGCTGGGGATGATACCAGGCTCAAAGACCACCCCTCGTGTTTTCCGGCCTCTCTTAATACCATCCTGCTCGGAGCGGGCATTTCCCGAAATCTCGCGTTGTTTTCCATCCTTATCCACTGGGTGTTTTGCTTTCAAGAAAATTTTCACAATCGGAGAAAATTTTCTGCCCCAGTTTGATGACCATCTACGTGGCGTGCTTTTCTGCCGACGAACCCTATTTTCCTGCTTTAAATCAAAGAAAATTCGTTAGTTTCAAAACGCAGTGAGTGGTCGTGCCACTCTTGTTGGGGGCTATTTTCCTTTTCTCTTTCAGCTGCTTGGCCTGCCTCGAACTTTTGGGAGCGCCGCTGACACTTGCTGGGGATGATGCTCTTTCCACAGATGGTTTCTCATCTCTCCCTTTTATTCCAACCTTTGGTTTGATCCGACTCTTTTAGCCGGTGATCTGTTGTTCCAACCTTACTATCGGAACGACTTCTGCCTTATTGCCTCGTTCCACGCCTGTTCATTTTCATTATACTGCTTTGGGAGACTTGGTAGTAAGCTTTGAAAAATCAATTTTCGAAAACGAATGAAAAGAAAAAGATTGCTGACCGCAAATGACAAAAGAAAAGGAAAACTTTTCTGAACTCAAAAATAGGAAAAACTTATCCGAATGTGTGACTGATCCAATGGTTATGCCGCGCCTTTGAGATTAATCTACCCAGTCTATTCATGTCAATCACTTTCTGATGGCCGCGTTTTGCTAGAAGCACACGAATGTCCCAACCTCGTCTCATGCCGGCACCTTGCAAACCTCTCGCCTTGTCACCTCATAGTGCCCTTTGAAGGGTTTTCACTAATGAGATTCTCTCATTTCTCTCTATCTCCCGCCGCCTTAGGGTGCCCGTAAAGGTTTTCACCATAAGACTCTCTCATTTTATTTCTCTCAACTTTCTTCGCCTTAAGATGCCCGCGAGGGTTTTCAGCGTTAAGGCTCTCTCGTTTTGCTTTCTTTCCAGACTGGGGTATCGCCCACGCGATTCCCTCTAAAGCATTATCCCTTTTCGGCTTATGCATCCTGGATTCAATCGAGGATCGGAGTGTCGCTTTTGGTTTTTATTCGCATGACTTGGCACTTCTCAAATACTGATCGAGAGGTCTTTTTTGGTCATTTAATGTGGTTTTTGTGCGTGAGGCTAAAGAAAAGGGGTTTCACCTCAATGGTTAGCTCATTACAACTTTCGGAATCCACCCTATCTTTCAAACGACACAATGACTTCTGCCCCAGTTTTGTTGTTTGGGGAATCTTTGATTTTTATTTTATTATGACCGAGCCGTGTGGCACCTACGTATCCTTCTTGAGGAATCAGGTCGAACGTAGTTCACTTTTTCTTGTGTCTTTTCTTTGTTTCTTTTTTCTATTTTGTTACACATCTTCCTTGGTGATTCCGAAAGAGGGTGTATGAAAGAATTATTAAGGCTCAAAAGGGAAAACAAAGGTTAAAGTGTTTGGGTAGTAGAAAAATTGCCTCTGTCATTTCATTCTCCGAAAAATGCCAAAATACACACAGACGAAACAAATCGTTGACAAATACATTAAAGAATTACACATAATATCTCTTGACTGCATCGGAATTGGTAGCCATATCAGTGCATCTTCCCTCAATATCAGTTAGACATAGCGCGCCGTTGGATAATACCCTAGTCACAACAAACGGTCCTTGCCAATTTGGAGCGAACTTGCCTTTCGCTTCGGCCTGATGTGGTAGAACTCTCTTCAACACATGTTGTCCCACTTCAAATTTCTTGGGACGTACCTTCTTGTTATATGCTCTTGCCATTCTCTTTTGATACAATTGGCCATGACATACTGCTGTCAATCTCTTTTCGTCGATCAAGCTCAATTGCTCTAATCGGGTTTTGACCCATTCATCATCGTCGATCTCAGCTTCAGCGACAATTCGGAGGGATGGGATTTCAACTTCTGCTGGTATTACTGCTTCAGTCCCGTACACCAACAAGTAAGGAGTTGCACCTACCGAAGTCCGGACGGTAGTGCGATAACCCAACAGCGCAAATGGTAACTTTTCATGCCACTGCCTAGACCCTTCTACCATCTTCCTCAATATCTTCTTTATATTCTTGTTTGTTGCCTCAACCGCACCATTTGCTTTGGGACGATACGGTGTGGAATTTCGGTGTGTGATCTTGAACTGTTGGCAGACCTCCTTCATCAATCCGCTGTTAAGATTGGCACCGTTATCTGTGATGATTATCTTTGGAATTCCAAACCTGCAGATGATGTGGGAATGTACGAAGTCTACCACCGCCTTCTTGGTTACTGATTTGAAGGTTTTGGCCTCCACCCACTTGGTAAAATAGTCGATCGTTACCAGAATAAACCTATGACCATTGGAAGCTGCAGGTTCTATAGGTCCGATAACATCCATACCCCATGCGACAAACGGCCATGGTGCTGACATTGTATGCAATTCAGTTGGTGGAGAATGAATCAAATCTCCGTGTATCTGACACCGATGGCATCTTCGCACGAAACTTATACAATCACGCTCCATAGTGAGCCAATAATATCCTGCTCGAAGAATCTTCTTTGCCAATACGTACCCGCTCATGTGTGGTCCACAAACTCCGGAGTGTATATTTGTCATCACTATTGTGGCTTGACTCGCATCTATACATCTTAACAATCCCAAATCTGGGGTTCTTTTGTACAGTACCCCTCCACTAAGGAAACATCCGTTCGCCAACCGCCGAATAGCCCTCTTTTGATCTCCAGTTGCTTGCTTTGGGTATATTCCTAACCTGAGGTACTCTTTGACATCGTGAAACCATGGCTCACCATCCATCTCTTCTTCTATCATATTACAATAAGCATGTTGATTCCGAACCTGAATATGTAACGGATTGACACGAACCTTGTCCGGGTGATGTAGCATTGATGCTAAAGTAGCTAGAGTGTCGGAAACCTCGTTATGCATCCTTGGGATGTGCCTGAATTCTACTGATCGAAAGCGCTTGGTCAGATCGTGCAAACACTGACGATATGGGATAAGCTTTAAATCCCTGGTTTCCCATTCTCCCTGAATTTGGTGTACTAGAAGGTCCGAGTCCCCCAGGACCAAGACGTCCTGTACATCCATGTCTACTGCTAATCGCAACCCCAAGATACATGCCTCGTACTCAGCCATATTATTGGTAAAATGAAAACAAAGTTGAGCAGTAACAGGATAATGACGTCCTGTTTCAGAGATGAGTACGGCCCCTACTCCGACTCCTTTTGCGTTCGCCGCTCCGTCGAAGAAGAGCTTCCACCCTGGATCCTCGGATAATTCCAACCCCTCAATTTGCAATACTTATTCGTCCGGAAAATACGTCCTCAAAGGTTCGTATCCGTCATCGATAGGATTCTCAGCTAAGTGATCGGCTAGGGCTTGAGCTTTTATAGCCGTCCTTGTCACATATATGATGTCGAACTCTATAAGTAATATTTGCCATTTTGCTAACCTCCCTGTAGGCATAGGTTTCTGGAAAATATACTTCAACGGATCCAAGCGCGAAATGAGGTAGGTGGTGTAAGAAGACAAATAATGTTTTAGCTTTTGGGCTACCCACGTCAAGGCGCAACATGTCTTTTCCAGATGAGTGTATCTGACCTCGTGGACCGTGAATTTCTTGCTGAGGTAGTAAATGGCCCGTTCCTTCCTGCCAGTAAGATCGTGCTGCCCCAGTACGCAGCCGAACGAATTCTCCAAAACCGTTAGATAAAGAATCAGGGGTCTACCCGGTTCAGGCGGAACTAGTACGGGTGGGTTTGACGGATACCCTTTGATTTGGTCAAACGCTTCCTGACATTCTGTCGTCCATTCTATCGTAGCGTCTTTCTTCAACAGACGGAATATGGGTTCACAGGTTGCTGTAAGCTGAGCAATAAACCTACTGATGTAATTTAACCTTCCCAACAGACTCATTACCTCTGTTTTATTCTTTAGTGGGGGTAGCTCCTGAATGGACTTGATTTTGGATGGGTCCAACTCAATGCCCCGTCGGCTGACGATGAATCCTAGCAACTTTCCTGATGGAACTCCGAATGCGCATTTGGCCGGATTGAGCTTGATGTCGTATCTTCGAAGTCTTTGAAAGAACTTCCTGAGGTCGGCAACATGGTCTTCTTGACGTCTAGATTTTATGATCACATCATCCACGTATACTTCAATTTCTTTGTGTATCATGTCATGGAATACCGTAGTCATCGCCCTCATGTATGTTGCCCCTGCGTTCTTCAAACCGAACGGCATCACCCGGTAGCAATAAGTCCCCATGGTGTGATGAAAGCCGTCTTTTCTGCGTCCTCTTCATCCATCAAGATCTGATGATATCCCGCGTAGCAGTCCACAAAGGATCCCGATCTCACGTCCAGCGCAATTATCAATCAGGATATGGATATTGGGAAGCGAGAAATTATCCTTAGGACTTGCCTTGTTGAGACTGTGGTAGTCCACGCATACTCTGATCTTTCCGTCTTTCTTCGGCACCGGTACTACGTTAGCCAACCATTCAGGGTATCGAGTGACACGAATGACTTTCGCCTGCAACTGCTTGGTTACTTCCTCTTTGATCTTTACACTCATCTCCGTCTTGAATTTCCGCAGTTTTTGCTTGACGGGAGGATATGCCGGATCAGTGGGTAATTTATGAACCACTAGATCAGTGCTGAGTCCTCTGGCATGTCGTCGTACGACCATGCGAAAATGTCTTTAAACTCCATGAGTGTTTTGATCAACTCTTCTCTCAGGTTGGGTTCAATATGGACACTTATTCTGGTTTCTTTGACGTCATCTGTGTCCCCCAGATTAACAGCCTCGATATCATTTAAATTTGGTTTGGGTTTTTCCTCGAAGTGACTTAATTCTTCACCGATTTCTTCTACGGCTTCATCATCGCCGTACTATGACTCACTCTCGTCACTTCTTATTTCATGCGTTATTATTTCCAAACCCGATTGACTTTCTAGACTGGGGGTTGATTAATCTTTAAGCACGCCATATCATTAAGATCAGTTGAAAGAAGGCTGTTCAAAAAAGTAAAAATAAGGAAAATAAACAAAATTAGACGCGAAGGGAACAAAATTTCATTAATGGGAACAGTACAAGGAGAACAAACTTGCAAACTCAAATCGAAATGAACTAAAACAAACGGATTTTACTCCGGGGACAACCCCCAACACAAAATTTCGAAAGAACACAATCCAAAACAAACTACCAAGACTCTTTCCGGATAGGGAGAGGAGTAGCCTTCCAATTATTCAATTTTGCTTTTGATCCCACAAACTGTATCTCGGCATGGCTGGATCCTTCACCATCCTCGAGCATGCATACATCTGCGAATAGGTCCTCGAACTTTCTTAAGAACTCTTCGTCTGGCCTAACCATAGGACTGGGAACCTTTGTCGTCGGATGTCCTCTTACTCCGGACCTGACAAAAGATCGGGAAAGGCGCGGAACAGGCTTCGGGAGAACCCATGTCTTCTGCTTATTCCTCTTGGCTCGCTGGATGTCCTCTGATGTCGGCTTGAATCCCAAACCGAAGGTTCCCACGTTTTCGACCACAGATACCGGTTGTATGATTTCTTGCAGAGATGCACCTAGACCTTTGCCAGGTATAAAACCATGTCTAAACATTTCATGAGCCACCATGACGTCTGCAGTAATTATTCTGTCATTGGGAATGCATTCCCCTTATGGAACTCGGTTGGCGGATACCACATCGCAGATCTGGTACACCCACGGCCCAACATCTTCTTCTGTCTCAACGAAAGGGACGATGGTGCCTGGTTGTAGATCATTCTCTCCATGGACGACGATCTCCTGTTGGTCCCACTCAAACTTGACGAGTTGGTGTAAGCTGGATGGAACTGCTCTTGCGGCATGGATCCACGGTCGCCCTATCAGAAGGTTATATGACACTACCATGTCCAGCACCTGGAATTCCATGGTGAACTCCACTGGCCCAATTGTCAAGATTAACACTATGTCCCCAACCGACGCCTTGCCTCCTCCATCAAACCCTCGAACACATATGTTGTTCTTGCGTATCCTGCCGATGTCCACTTTCAACTTGTCCAGTGTAGAGAGAGGACAAATGTTAGCACTGGATCCATTATCGACAAGGACTTTGGTAACCACCGACTCCTCACACTTTACCGTAAGATATAAAGCCTTGTTGTGCTTGGTGCCTTCCTCAGGCAACTCATCATCGGTGAAGGTGATCCGATTCGCTTCGAAGATCCTATTGGTGATCTTCTCCAAATGATTTACTGAGATTTTATCTGGTACGTGAGCCTCATTCAGAACTTTCATCAAAGCTTGCCGATGTTCTTCAGAATGTATCGGCAAGGATAGTAATGAGATTTGCGCAGGCGTTTTCTTCAGCTGCTCTAAGACAGAATAGTCGTGCAGCTTCATCTTTTTCAGGAATTCTTCCGCCTCTTCGTCAGTTACCGGATTTTTCAATGTTGCCGGAGTGATCTTCCTCAATTCCGGAGGGGCAAAACATCTCCCCGAGCGGGTCAAACCTTGCGCTTCGCAAACTTCCTCCTTCACTTCCTTTCCTTTGTAGGTTGTCGTAATCCGAGCATAATTCCATGGAATAGCTCGGCTATCGGTTATTGGCAACTGTATTGTTGGCTTGATGATGAAAGGATCCATTCGAACGCCTGCTACCATCAAGACGGGCTTGGTTGCTACCCCTGGTACAACTATTTTTGCTTCCCCCGGCCTCACCGGTACTTCGTTCACACTTCCATTTTCTGCTTCCGACCCTCCTGGTACGTCCTTCTTGCAAATGGATGGCTCATCAAGGCTCGGCCCCTTTCTCATTCCTACCCCGCTAGACTTGATCATCATTACAGTCTGAGAGGTTTTCTCCTTTCCTTCTTCTACCCGTACCAACTCGATCATGTTGGTCTCGTGATGAGTTGGAAGTGGATTTTGGTTGATGTTGGGCTCTGTTGGAGTCTGGACCTCAATCCTGCGAGTGTCGATGAGCTCCTGGATGGTCATTTTCAACCTCCAACACTTTTCCGTATCGTGTCCCAGACATCCTGAGCAGTATGCACAATTTACTGAATGGTCCAGGTTCTTTGGAAGAGGGTTTGGTAGCTTAGCTTCAACCGGATTTAGCAACCTTACTTGCTTCAACCGGTGGAACAGACTGGTGTAAGACTCTCCCAAGGGAGTGAAAGTCTTTGGCCTTGGCGCCCTGTCGCTCTTGAATGCTTGGTTCGGACGAAAACTCGCGCCCGAGGGGTTTCTGTAAGCTCTTGGGGGTGGATAATTGTTTTGCGGGTTTGGTGCACGCCACGGTGCATGGACGGGAGGTGCGGCATATGACTGAGCGTGATGGACAGTAAAATGGGGATCAGGTGCGGGATAGTAATGTTGCGGGTGGTTATATGGATTGTGGAAGTAATTTTGGTGGTGAGGCTGGGGCGGGCTATATTGGGGTGCGGGGCCTCTGTTTCTGAACCATGTCCCGGACTCGACTGCCGCGACTTCCTCTTTCCTCTTTTTCCCAAGTACTCCTCCAGTACCACTTTGGATAGCCTGAGTGGTGGCCTTCAATGCTGAATAGCTCATGATCTTGTTGGCTTTCAAGCCTTCCTCGATCATAGCCCCTATTTTTATCACCTCAGTGAATGACTTGCCCACGGACGTCACCAGATGTCCGAAATAGGTTGGCTCTAGTGTCTGCAAGAAGTAATCCACCATCTCGCTCTCTCTCATAGGCGGATCTACCCTTGCTGCCTGTTCCCTCCAGCGGAAACCAAATTCTCTGAAACTTTCAGCGGGTTTCTTCTCTAATTTTAGCAATGATAAGCGGTCGGGGATTATTTCAAGATTGTACTGGAACTGGCCGATAAAAGCTTGAGCCAAATCATCCCACGTAATCCATCTGCTGGGGTCCTGTCTAGTGTACCACTCCAGCGCAGATCCTCCCAGACTCTGACCGAAGTAAGCTATCAGAATCTCGTCTCGTCCTCCGGCTCCTCGCATTTTACTACAAAACCCTCGAAGATGGGCTACTGGATCACCATGCCCCTCGTATAGGTCAAACTTGGGCATTTTGAACCCGGCTGGCAGCTGGACATCTGGGAATGGACACAGATCCTTGTAAGCGACACTGACCTGGTTGCCCAAATCGTGCATGTTCCTGAAGGACTGCTCCAGGCTTTTAACTTTTCTAATAACTTCCTCATGTTTCGAACTTTGGAAGTACTTTTCCGGTTCTGCCGGATTATCCCAGTGAGGGGTGTGTGATTGCGGTTCGGGAGCCCTAAAAGTAGGCTCGGGAGGATAGTAAGAGTTGTCATGGATCTGAACATGCGGCTCGCCGGACGGCCTTTGTAGAGTAGCAGGTGGAGGTGCCACAAAAACAGGGGTGACTGGAGGAGGATTTGGTTTGGCTGGTGGAGTGTGGGTGGCATACGAGTTTTCCCCCTGAAAGTATGGATAGATCGGGGCGCTTGTCGAAGGATCGATGGGTGGATGTTCTGGAGCTGAGGCGAGAGTAGGGAGGTTTGGTGAGGACTGTCCCCTAGCCCAGGCTAGGTGCATCTCCGTTATCTGATGCCTCAACCGTTCTACCTCCTCTTTCATGATTTGCATCTACGATTTCTCTTCCTCGAGACTTTTACCGGAACTAGACATGCTTGCTGTAATTGGTCCTTTGGATCTAGTACGGTAATGATGGCTGGCCAGTATATTCTGTCAAACCAACTGCTAAACTTTCTGGAAATTGACAAACTTGTTAGTTTACCGAGTTTAACAGATATGTTATAGCACGTTGGATGCAATGCACCTAACCGAATAACCCTTTCTACATGTACTCATAACATGCGTCATTCCAGCTTTTCTCTTTTTCTCTTTTTCTGTTTTCTTCTTTTTCTTTTCTCTTTTTCAACTATCCTTGAAAGCCTTATTGTTATTAACCTTCGTATTCTTTTCCTTTCTTTTTAGTGGTGGTCGAATCTTATGTGGATTGCCTACGTATCACGTCCCGCGTGAATCAGACCGAGCGTAGTTCTGGTAACAAGATTGTGGCAAAATTCAGTAACTTTTATATCAAATAAAACCTTAAAGTTACAAAACATGTCTTACAATAATCGACAAAATAGAGGAATGCTTGACTCGAAAAAGGAAAATAAAATGCCAACCAACTTGACTCAATATTTCAAAATACATTTTTTAAATCAGAAGTCTAATGCTCTAAAATTCCTGGGGGCCCGCGAGGCATCATTCGGCCTTGCCGCTGGCCTTGGTGTGAGGTCCTTGTGCAGTCCCCTTAAATCTCTCATGATCTGATGAACATAGCCCATACCCAAAGCAAAAAGGGCCGGGCGGGGCATCTGTTCGCAAGCTAAACACTTCATGGTGACATAGTGCCCTATTTCTCCAATTCTGTCCTTGATCATGTCCCTTTCTCTGAGTAGCTGTTCTATCTGCTGGTTTTTCACCCCCAATCTTCGAGCATTGTTGGTGACTTGGTCTAGGAGCCTATCCACTTGTTCTTGCAGTCGGGCCATCAAATCGTGGCAACGGTCGAGGTCTGCTCTGGCATCTCGGGCTTGCTTGAAAACCCGCTCCCTGAGGATAACATTTGCTTCCCTTAGACTAGTGATGATCTCAGTGTAATCTTCTTCTATCCGTTGCAGGTGAAGTGCGTGTTGATGTGCCTCCTTTCTCCAGCTAGCACGGACCCTCATTGTTTGGGCCTTCGACTCTTCCAATTCTCTTTGTACATCGGCAACTTGGCTTCTCAAACCCTTTATCAATTTTGCGTCTGCTCGACTCCGCAATTGTCTGTCAGCATCCCTTTTCATTTGCTGGATTTGAGCCCTCAAAAAGTCATTTTCCTGTGCCAACTTCTTTTTATCTCCTTCGTCGGCGGCGACTTGCATATCCCTTTCGAATTGGAGATCCTGGACCCGTTGCTCTATCTTGCCGATCCTTGTTCTGTAAACCTCTTCCTTAGCCTACCAGTCCCATTGTTCTTGTGACGCTTCAGCAAATTCCCCGAGGTGAGGTCTTTTGGCTGGTCTTTCACCCGATGTTTCTCCTTTGTACCAAGTAAGATATCTGGGTACAACCTCTCCTCTAGCTCGATTCTGCACACAAGTGTTTGCCTCCAGATATTGGCATTTGCTCCAGATCTGGCGGACCCTTGCTTCTGGGAATTGACCATCGGGACCAATTTCAATAACCTGGGTACTCAGGTCTTCTTCTTTGGGTACTATCTGGCACCTCCCGAGCTGTCTCAACACCCGATTGGGCGCATAAGGTTGAATGCTTTTAAGTCCCATTAAGAGAAAGGGGAACCTAGCCGCTGGCATGTACACGATTCTGTCTATCTGTAACCAACCCAACGTCCATTGTATTTGACTTGCGCTGAGAGCCTGAAAGTATGCCCTCCATGCCAAGGTTCCTTCAGGCAAGACGGTCCTATCAATCCTTGTATAGAATTCGCTTATGCAAGTTTTCTCAACCAACCCATATCTCGAGAATTGGGTGCGGCGACACAGGTGCTCGATCATCCACATCTGTAGCAGTAAATTACAGCCTTCAAAAAAATCTCCTCCCGGCTTTGCAGATTGTGAGGGCTCGATATATGTCTGATAGTATCATAGGAGCAAGAGTACTTTCGCTTTGGTCAAGCAAAGTGCTGACGACTCCGGCTACCTTTATATCAATGTTCCCGTCTTTCCTTGGGAATACCACGAGTCCTAAAAAGGCTATCATGAAAGCAACTCGTCTGTGCTCCTCCCATTTCCGGCGATTACCCTTGCTGTATAATTTGTTTTCTGGCTTGTCGAAACTTCCCGCATGACCGTACCTTTGATAGATGAAGTTTAAAGTACAAAACCCTTGTGCTAGATCTAGGTTACGTACCGTTCTGGCTGTCTTCGGTGAGTCTAAAAACCGGTGTATGGCGACAACCCTGGGGGCGATTAGATATTGATGCCCCAATGGTATATCAGTGTTTCCAATGTATCCGTTCATCTTCTCCACAGTTGGGGTGAGCTCGAAGTCCGAGAAATGAAAGACATTGTGCGCGGAGTCCCAATATGTGACTAATGCTCTTATGATGTCCCCTCGAGGTTTTATTTCGAGCAGACCTGTGAGACCTTTCAAATACTTTTTAACCTCATCCCGCCCTTCTTTGCCTAGATCATCCCACCATAGTCGTATTTGTACCGGGATTTTAGTCATGAGTGAAAAGGGTTCATTTTGAATCGTGCTCATCCTGCACATTTATTTAAAGAAGACGATCATTTTGGCTGGCAATGATTTTTGTTCAAATTTACAGATTTTGGTATATTTTTTTAAAAAAATGGCAAGTTGGACCCGACGGGGGTTGCCTACGTATCTCACATCTAGTGAGAATCAAACCCGCGTAGTTCGGTCCGTCAAGACAAACTATTTTCTTTTATTGACCGACAAAGAAAACATATTTCGTTAAGAAACACATTTTCTTTTATTGACCGACAAAGAAAACACATTTTGTTAAGAAACCCATTGTCGGCAAAGTAAACCTTCTGTCGTCTTTTATTAGCAAACTAAACTATTGATTTGTTGGTAAAACACATTTTTGTATTTTTCTGAAAATATCTATTTCCCCATACTGTTTCCTTTTGTTTTTTGTTTCTCTTCAGTATTTAAAAGCCGGTCAGCATGCAAGTTCGAATAAATGCTTAAAACAAACATGATATAGCAGGATGGTCTTTTCATTTCAGGTTGCCTGTCCTAGACGGACCCAACCCCTGTGTTGAGTCCCCTAAGTCAAATGCAACGTGATGCAAATAAGCGTTTCCTACTAGGGATCCGGTATGCGGTTATGTTATTCTAAGTTCAAAACCTCGGTGCATGATCTAGACTGTGTACCCAAGCGGACAACTTGGGCTGAGGAAGGAGCTCCTTTCCGGGAACCAAAAGGCCAGCCGGCTTAGAAACTTTCCGAGCCTCTTTATTATTTCGGGGTATGACACTAACAGAATAAGGAGTCTCAACCAGTGAGCACATCCCGGGGGTGAGAAGTGAAGGGTTTTCGGCACAGTTTATATACACAGTTCACGTAATATCAAAGCGGTAAACATATAACAGTTTGTATATACAGTGCAACTAGTATCAAAGCGGTAGACATGTAGCACATTAATTAAACATGTAGTAAAATCAGATATAGACAAAACAATAATTTAAATGAGCTCAAATTCTTAGACCCTGAACCAAAGTTCAGAGGTCGTCCCCAGCAGAGTCGCCAGAGCTGTCACACCTCCTTTTTACGCACCCGCGAGGGCACGAGGGAGTTTTTTCCAATTAAAGGACAATCGAGACGGGATCCATTTATTAAATTCAGAGTCGCCACTTGGAAAAATAATGGTGTCCCAAGTCACCGGTCTGATCCCGAACCGAGGAAATTTATGACTTTGTAATATGGTATGCGAAACTAGAAAACCGGATAAGGAACTATGTTAACCCGGGAGAAGGTGTTAGGCACTCCCGGATTCCGTGGTTTTAGCATGGTCGCTCAACTGCACTTTTTGCTTTTATCCGATTTCTTTATATATTTTAACTATGTATTTTTAATGCTCCGCTTTTATTTTTAGAAGAGTTGCGACGTCACGAAAAACACATTTCGAATCACAGCGCAACCGATACGCCTGTGACTTTAATGCGTTTCAGTTTCGCCGGGAGTAAGATTTGGGTCACATAAATGCGCACCCGTATTTAGGAAAGTAATTTCATTTCAAGTCGTGCCTAAAGAGTCTATCGTCTGTTTAACTTTGGGCCGTGAAATTCACTAAACGGTCTTTCCAAATCTAAGTTCTCATGACAATTATTCGAGGGCCCCGTGTGTTTTTGTTCTCTCACGAGTTCCATCTCATTGTTTATTTGAAGGTCGACCCATAGATATTACCTTTTCGTATATGTTTCATCTCTAATTATAAATCGTGAGTGAAACCTAGTGACTAATTGTTATTTAAGCATTATTCGGTTAAATCTTATATTTGAACTTCTCATTTCTAGCTACTTTGATTTCTGTCAATGACTTGGGCGAATCGATTAAACTAAGAAAATTTTATAACGTCAAATGTACGAATACTTATACTAATGTGTCAATTGGATTTTAGAGTGACTGGTGTCGATTATCCCTTTAAACTAATTTATCCTAATTTAATCAACGAGGTGAAATTCGAGTTTCATGTTCAAGTCTAATTCCAAACAAAAGGGGGTAAACCTCTTAATCCTCACCACTACCTAACTCGGAAGCCCAAACTTATGCTATGTCAAAATATATATACCAAAATCCTTCAATTGTACCCAATTGCCGACAAGTGGACCTAATGTTTTGTTTTAACGACTATTGAGCTTCACATTAATCCCCAACATTTAAATCACTAACATTCGAGAACTACCAACTTTATCTCAATCGACTTCAACCAACGATATTATGACTGGGAATTTTGAAATAACACACTGAAATGGAAGGTGATTATTATCCCTACTGAAGTACTAAACTATACTACATTTAAACTAATGATGCAAACTTAAACTAAGAACCTACAACTAGCAGATTGTTCATGCTGCTGGGCATGAATTGAAATGAATCAACACTCCACAAAGATATACATACATGTCTATTATCCGTATGCCATGAGATTTAAGAACTAATATTCATTACATTTACTTAACTACAATCTGTCCATTTGGATAACAAAAGAAAACCTATCAACAAATATGAGCATTTCATTTCTCAGCTTCTCTTCCCAGTTACATCAAAATGAGCTCATGAATGTATACCTGGAAATGGACAAAAGTGAAGGACTAAAGGATCAGCTATGGCAATGAAGCAACAGCAGCAATGAATCAGCAGCAACAACACAGAACAGCAATACCAACAGCAGCAACAGGAGAAAAAACAGTAGCCAAAACACAGCAACAAATAACACCCAGACACAGCACCAGCAGTGGTAACCAAACTCAGCACCAGCAGTGGCCCAAACACCACAACACTCAGCAACAAACACAACACTCCAAACCAGTAATAGTCAAACACAATACCACACAGCAAATCAGGGACCAAATGGAAATAAACCAATACAAAAACCCAATCCGAGCCTAATAAAACAGTGAACCAGTGAAGAAGCGCAATGTTTTCTTCCTTACTTTTCTCCCAAACTATCTCCCTCAAAGCTGTGTATATATGTTTGTGTCTGAAATTAGTGTATGTTTTTTCAGTTGCCTCTCTTCAAATCCAGTCTCACTATTTTTCCTCTCAGGTCTCTCTGGATATCCCAAAAAAAAATGTCCCCCTATTCTCTTTTTGTCCCCTACTTATAGTTTTGAATTCCCTCCTGAATGCCTGCCACCAATTAAACTACTACCCCTGCCCACTCCTATCTCTGCCAGCCCATTATCCTCCCTGTTTTCACCACTAAGTTTTGCTTAAGTATGGGCTTTAATTAATTAAAAATGTGAAGTACAAACCTGGTGGAGTGTCCTGCTGTGATAGCAGGCTCCACTAGGCTGTCTTATGGGCGAGAGATTAAACAAATGGCCTTAATCCAACCCTAACACTTACATTCAGTTAAATCCTAATCCAGAATCAAACAGATAACAACCCTAATGGTGAATTGCATACGGGTAGACAGGGTGGTGAACAATCATAAAAATAAATTAACTCGTTGACGACGTTAAATAAACTACGCATATAAAGCAATTAGCATTGAATTCAAACAGATAAAGATGGGATTGACCGAACAAAAGGGTCTATTGGAGATGAAGAAACGGAACAGAAAAGCAAGAAAAATAGAATTCAACTGATTTAACAAACGGAATATGAAGAAATAAAAGAAGAACTACCATAAGAGAAGCCAAATCCGCACTTGAACGGACCCGAACCTGTCTTGGGTTCAATTCGAACTTTGGATTCAACTTGAACTTGGATTCTTCATTTTTTTTAGGCCAATGGACCTTAATTGAGATGTTTTCAACAATGAAAACATCCCAATTAAGGTCTATTAGACCTCAATTAGGCAGGAATCGAAGTTTAGGGTTCATGGCCGAGATTTTGGGGCTCGACTGGTTCTAGCAAGATTCGAGCCAAACCAGGGTCGGTAGGGGTATGAGGGAGGTAAGGGGAATCTATGGTGTGATTTTGAAGTGGTTTGGGATGAATGTTCAAGTTCCGACGAACTTCGAATTGATATTCGAAGTGTTCGAGCAACATTCGAAACTAACCAACGCCGGATCCGTGTAGAGGGGCTTTGGGAGAATCCATGGTGTTAATTTGACGGTGTTTGGCCACCGTCCGCCGCCGTGGGCGATTTCAGGCGGCGGAGGACGGCGGAGTGAGATCTGGTCTCTGAAGGCTTCTGAGAGACGAAGAGAGGGGGGGTTCTGAGGGGGCGGGGTAGGGTTTAGGAATATATACCAAACGGGGGATTGGATCCAGGCCGTTGGATCGATTTAGATCGACGGCTTGGATCAACCCACTTAACGAAACGAAGTCGTTTGAGTGGGTTTTGGACCGGGCGGGTTTTTGTGTGGATATGGGTCGGGGTGCAGGGGTGATTGGTGACCGTTGGATCAAAACGGATCGACCGGCTTGGATAAACTGGCCAATTACGGCGTCGTTTGGATATCTCCGGAGATGGCCTGAGCCGGATTTGGCTTGGGCCTGGGTCGTTCAGCCTTTCTTGGGCTTGTTTTCACACATTTATTCCTAATTTTATTAACTAACTCTAATTAACCAAAATCTACCTTAACTAATCAATTTAAAAGGGAATGAAATTACCCCTATTAATTAAACACTTGATCATTGACACATTTTATGCACTCAAATAAAAACCACATGAGGATTGAGGTGCACACACTTTGATTTCTTACGATTAATTCCTATGTCCGATTTATTCTCATAATGCGCCCTTAATTCCCAAATATGCAATGCGTATTTTTTGTGTTTTCTAGCTACATAAACACACATACCAATGCTAATCCTTCGGAGAGACGGCACAAAATCCACAAAAATCAAGTGTAGCCAAAAACTATTTTATTTTGAATTTTTGGGAGTAAATCTCACGTAGGGCAAAAATCACGTGCTCACAACTTCGACGGTCGTTGAATTGCTTATTTGTCATAGTCGAGCTAGGTCCACTTATTGACAATGATGGCCTTGGCCATAATACTGTCGATAGCCTTAGCCATGTACGCTGCTTCGACTGTCCTCAAATTGCTTGTTTGTCGTAGTCAAGCTGGGTCGACTTTTTGACGATGATGGCCTTAGTCATTTTCACATTGGAGATGGCCTTATCCGTTTTTACGTTGGAGATGGCCTTAGCCGTTTATACATTGGAGATGGTTGTAGTCGTTTATACATTGGAGATGGCCTTAGCCGTTTATACATTGGAGATCATGCTAGTCTAATCCATTTGTCATGTCAGTCAGGAAAGCGTATGAAGTGGCTGGTATGATAAACTTGTTTCGCAAATATCTCCAGGTGTCCCCTCTGTCGCCTCATTAAAAACCTCCCCGAGAAAACCTAATTGGGACAAAATTCGGGTAAGGAAAAAAGAGTGCGACTCGGGAGACGCCTTTTAGAAATGAAAATACTTGAGGTGGGCGATGTTCCAATTGTTTTGGAGAGTCTTTCCTTCCATTGTTTCTAATTGGAATGCTCATTTACCTACTGCTGCTGTGATTTTGAAGGGTCCGTCCTAGTTGGTGCCCAGTTTTCCTTCGCTTGGGTCTTTTGATACCAATATTTTGGCTTTAAGGACATAGTCTTCCACTTTGAGTGGTCTTACTTTGTCTCTCTTGTTGTAGTATCTTTCGACTTGTTGTTTCTAAGTCACCATTCTTATATAAGCCATTTCTCTTCTTTCCTGGGCCTCATCGAGGTCTTGAAGTCTATTTACGTCGTTCTCTGCTCCGCTAGTATGTGAATATCTCAAGCTTGGTTCGCCAACTTTGGCTGGTATGACCGCGTCAGTTCCATAGACCAGTGAGTATGGTGTTTCTCCTGTGTAGAATTTGGGTGTGGTTCGGTGTGCCCACAACACTTCTGGTAGTAGCTCGGGCCATAGCCCTTTGGCTTCTTCGAGTTTCTGTTTCAGTATGTTCAGTATTGTTTTGTTGGAAGACTCTGTTTGGCCGTTGGCGACGGGATGATATGGTGTGGAGAGTACCTTAATATGCCATTTGTCAAAGAATTCTGCATCGTCTGGCCGATGAACTATTGTCCGTTGTCGCAACTAATTTCCCTAGGGATGCCAAAATGACATATGATATTCTTCCATATGAAGGCGATGACATCATGTTCGCGTATTTGGGCGTACGCACCTACTTCCACCCACTTGGAGAAGTAGTCAGTTAAAAATAATAGAAAATTGTACCTTTCCTCGTTACGCTAGTAGGGGACCGACTATATCCATTCCCCATTTGATGA
The DNA here is from genome assembly GCA_032618575.1 of Nicotiana noctiflora. Classification (NCBI taxonomy): domain Eukaryota; kingdom Viridiplantae; phylum Streptophyta; class Magnoliopsida; order Solanales; family Solanaceae; genus Nicotiana; species Nicotiana noctiflora. Next base: position 186,413 of record JASVEL010000122.1, read on the forward strand.
AAGTCCACGGGGAGGTGACTGAGTAGAGGGGCTCTCCTGGTTGGTGTATTATGGAGGCATACTTTTGGCATTGTTCACATCGGTGAACGTATTCTGCTGCCTCTTTCTTCATGGTGGGACAATAATAACCAACCTTTATTATGCAGAATATGAGGGCGCGGTTACCTATGTGGGCACCGCAGTGACCCTCGTGTGCCTCTTCGAGTATTGGCCTCACTTAGTGTGCCCCTAGGCACTTGGCTAGGGGTCCGCCAAACGTCCTTTAGTAGAGCTCGTGGTTTATCGAGCAATACATGGCAGCCTGTACGCGGAGCTTCTTTGATTTTTTTTGTCAAGTAGGGGTGTCCCATCCTGCAGATAGGATACAAATTGGTTGTGCCAGTCCCAAGTCAAATTTAAAGAGAGTACCTCAGTGTGATCAATGGTTGAATAGATGAGGGTGACCAAGCTTTCTTTGTTGGAGTTTTTAGTGGTTGCGGCCAATTTTGCCAAACCGTCTGCTTCAACGTTCTGTGCCCTCAGAATTTGTTTGAAGCGGCACTCGTCGAACTCAGTCATTAATCTGTGGATCTCTGACTGGTATTTTTGCAATCTCTTCTCCTTGATTTGGTAAGTCCCAATGACCTGGTTCACTACGAATTAGGAGTCGCAGTGGAGAACGAGTCGTTGAGCCCCATATTTGACGGCTAGTTTCATACCTGCAATAACAGGCTCGTACTTGGCCTCATTGTTAGTTATTTCAGGGCATCGTATGGACTGGCGAATTATTTCACCTGTGGAGACCTCGAGAACAAGTCCCAATCCCGATCCTGAGGCATTAGTGGCACCGTAAGTGTAAAGAGTCCATAGGTCGATGTTGGAGGGGGTACGACGTGCCTCTAGTTCCGATTCTGGTAGTATTTTTACGCTGAAATCGACTATAAAGTCGGCAAGTACTTGCGACTTGATGGCGGTTCTGGGGTGGTTTGAGAAATCGTGCTCGCTGAGCTCTATAGCCCATCTGGCGAGTCTACCTGATAATTTAGGCTTATGTAGGATGCTTCTCAAGGGGAAGGTCGTTACTACTTTTATAGGGTGGCACTGAAAATAGGATCAGAGCTTCTGTGAAGCTACGACCAATGCCAGAGCTAACTTTTCAAGGTGTGGATACAGTGTTTTGGCGTCAACTAAGGTTTTGCTAATATAGTAAATAGGGAGATTGTGTACCTTCATTTTCGAGAACCAAGACTGCGCTGACGGCGACCTCGGATACGACTAGATACACCAGCAGGGCCTCCCCTAGACTCAATTTGGCCGGCAGTGGTGGAAAACATAGGTATGCTTTCAATTTTCTCAGGGCTTCGATGCATTCCTCTTTCCATTGTAATCCATTGTCCTTTCTCAATACATTGAAAAATTTATGGCACCTGTCGAAGGATCGTGAGATGAATCTGGATAAGGCAGCTATTCGCCCCGTCAGATTTCGTACCTGTATTTTGCTTTTCAGAATCTTAGGTATTACATATATCGCCTTGATCTGATCTGGGTTAACCTCTATACCTCGTTGTGACGCGAGAAATCCTAATAATTTTCCCGAGGCCACACCAAAGACGCATTTTTTGGGGTTCACCTTCATCCTGTACCTTCTCAATATCTCGAAGGCTTCTTTCAGATGGTCGATATGGTATTTTTTCCTTGTTGATTTCACCAGCATATCATCAATATAGAATTTCAAGGTCTTACCGAGCTACTCTTTGAATATTTTGGTGACCAGTCTTTAGTACGTAAACCCCGCATTTTTTATCCTGAAAGGCATTCCCTTGTAGCAATACGTCCCTTGGTGGGTGATGAAATTTGTTTTCTCCTAGTCTTCCTCGGACATCATGATTTGATTGTAGCCAGAGTAGGTATCTAAGAAGCTCAACAATTCATGTCTTGTAGTAGCATCGATCAATTGGTCGATGTGGGGGTAGCGGGAATGAAATCCTTTGGGCATGCCTTGTTTAGATCAGTGAAATCCACATACATTCTCCACTTCTCGTTTTTCTTTTTGACCATGACGACATTCGTGACCCACTAGGGTACTTCGAATCTTGGATGGAACCGTTGGCCAGTAACTTATCTACTTCCTCGCTGACCGTTTCATTGATAGCAACATTAAATTTCCTTCGCATCTGTCGCACGGGCGGATATAATGGATCGACATTCATCTTGCGGGTAGCGATGTCTCGCAGAATTCCACGCATATCTGAATCGGAAAAAGCAAGTAAATTTGCATGGTTAATTAGGAATTCATGATACTTACTCGGGTTGGTGAGGCTGTGCCTGATGTAGGCTTTCTTTGTAAGGTCGATGTCGTCCAATTGGATCGGGTTGAGATCTTCGACTGTTGCTTTGCAGCTTCCATGACGTCGGGGTCTCTGATGGCGTCCGTTATTAGGTTGACCTTAGTCCCCAACACAACTGATTGTTATGCCTCTGCACTCACCCCCTTTAGCTGTTTGGTGTGGGCACAGTCTTGAGCTACTTTGTAGCATTCATGTGTGGTGCGCAGCTCGCCTTGAATGTTGAATACTCCCCATGGGGTAGGGAATTTGATCACTTTGTAAAAGCTTTAAGGGACCGCTCTCATGGCATGTATCCATGGGCATCCTATGATGACATTGTATGTCGTTTTCTGGTTCATCACGTGGAAAGTTGTTTCCAGCGTGACTCCTCCCGCTAAAATGGGCAGTGATATTTCTAAGGGTGTCTGTTCCACTGCATTGTTAAAACCAGTTAGTGTTCTGCAATGCGGTATTATCTTATCCTCGAGTCCTATTTGTACGAGGACCCTCTAGTGGATAATACAGGCACCACTTCTGTTGTTAATCATAATACTTTTAACATCTGTATCGACTATACCTAAAGTGATAACTAAAGCATCGTAATGAGAGAAAGACAAACCGTCAGCATCGGATATATCGATGGTGATACTATCTTCAAAGTCGTCATACCATTCATGGGATATAGTACACTTTAGTTTGTGGATGGTGGTGAATTTGACGTGATTGATTGCTGAGCCATTGCCGCCTCCGACAATCATGTTTATCGTGCATACTCGGGAGGGCAGTTTCGGTCACTCGTGGAGTTGTTCCCGTCTGTGTGCAAAGTTGATTTTCCCTTTGTAACTGAGTAATTCTCTCAGGTATCCCTGGTTCAGCATCCTAACCACCTCTTGTCGTAGGCCTATGAAGTCTTCGGTTTTGTGTCCCCGCTCCTGATGGAACTCGCATAGGACATTTTATTTCCTTGTGTCAGGGTCTGATTTCATCATTTGCGGCCACTACACCTTCTCCAGTGCGTACACTATTTCTGAAGGAGACATACAAACGCTATGGATAGATAATAAAGGAGGCGTACCTCTTTCGTTTTGGAGTGGGGCGACGTGTTACCGTAGAGCGTCTGTATGCCTTGGTAGTGGATGGGAGGATCTGGTGTATGGTTGGTATCGGTCTTTGTTGGAGCATGGGATTTGTTCTCGACGTCCTTCGTTGTGTCGATCCCTCCTTGTTTCTGAGTGTATCGTTGTTAGCCGTTGGTTCAGCCCATTAAGATCGTCCTCGTCCACTCGTACCTCAGCGCAATAGGTGTTGTGGATTTCCTCTCATGTGGTAGGGGGATATTTTATGAATCGTCTTAGTAGCTTCTTTGTTGCCCTCTAACCATCCCTGTTTAGCCCGTCTAGAAACGGCGACTGTTATATCTTCCGATACGTTTGGCAGACTCATCCTTACCCTATTAAACCTGGCAAGGAAGTCCCTGAGTCCCTCCTCTGTGGTTTGCCTGACGGCGAAGATGTCGTTGACCCTTGCTTCCGCTTTATTTGCACCTGCATGGGCGGTGACGAACTTTTCCGCCATTTCCTCGAATGTTGATATCGCCTTAGCTGGTAGCTGAGAGTACCATGTTAGGGGCCCTCCTATCAATGTATCACCAAACTTCTTCAGCACCACTGATGGTACCTGTTCTTTTGATAGGTCGTTACCCTTCACAGTGGTGACATAGTGAATCAAATGATCCTCGGGATATTTGGTTCCGTCGTATACCCTAAAGTAGGGTGGCATCTTGAAGGTTTTTGGGATAGAGTGGGGAGCAGCTTCTTCGGTGTATGTTTGTTCAACAAACCTCCCCACGTCGTGTTTTGGTAGCAATTTGGGAGCATCGGGGATCTTGTCTACCCTCTCCTGATGTTCTTTCATTTGGTCACGAAGCGCCTTATTTTCATTTTCAATTTCTTCCATCTTCTTTAAGATGGATGTTAGTGTGCCATTGTTGGCCTATGCTTCGATTGGCTTGTTATTTGCTCGTACAACCTCAGGTTCACCCATGGCAACAGTGATGCCTACTGTTGGAGTACACCTGACGTTATTTTACGGTGACTTCTCAACTAAACCACTTAGAGTACTTTTTAGCCATTCTTCCGGTAGCTTCTTGACCACTGAGGGTGCTTCCTTAGCCGCAGATGTTGAAGCTCCTTTTTCATGCAAGATTGTCAGATCTTTGAATGGAGAAGGTGAGATCTCTGCACCTGGTGTGGTGCTAGGGGTTGCATTCAAGATACCCTCGTCACTAGCCTCGTTGAGAGGACGAAAGAGATTGGCTAGAATACCCACTATTGCTTTCGATCTTGTGTCATTTTTTGCCATCTTTTCGTGTGGTGTAGAGAATGTCAGTTGGTTGTTCTCTAGGTGGATACTATGATTTTGATTCTCGAAATTCCCACAGACGGTGCCAAATTGTTCGGATTAAAAGTTATCAATATACTTTGTAAGCTTAAAAACAATTAAAAATAAATAAGGGTAAATCGTAATCAAATATGATAAAACCTAGAGATGGAAAATATGAAATTGTTATCGTGGATCTGATAGTAGAAAATGATAATATGAATTTGAGAATAAGTATTCGTTAGAAGTAGAGATAGAGAGAGAGAGTAGGAGAAAATTATAGAGTTGTATTATTCGAGAATAATAATGATGATCCTTTTACAATGTGAAGATCTCATTTATATAGTAGGAGACCTTCCTCGAAATAATCATAAAGGTACAAAAGTAGGCAACGTCCTCCTAGTGAGGACGCTGAGTTTAACGACGTCACCTTTGTCCCCACGCCCAAGTTGAATCCTTGCTTTAGTTAACGTATGCTCAATGGGTGTACCCATCGGCGTAGAGATGTTGAGGGTCAAATTTGACCCTATACAGTCAGCATTGTCAAATCAATAAAAAATAGCCACTATTTTGCTGCAACAGCGACCGATCCAGCATAATATACTAGAGTCGGTGCACCTGCGTGAACTTCCACCATACTATGTTGGATCGGTATACTTTATTGGCTCCAGTATAATATACTGGAGACTGGAGCTCGGGTGCTCCAAACTCCAGTATATTACGCTTGACCGCGTATACTATACTAACTCCAATATATTAGACTTGGAGTTCCAATATATTATGTTGGACTATTTTTCCGAATTTTGAACAGTGATTGCGTTCAGATTTATCTTTACATGAAAAGTGGCTAAATTTTGATTACTTTTAAAATTGTGACTATTTTTTAATGACCACTTGTAAATCTGACTATTTTTTTTCTCCCCATAATATGGTATTTTGGACCTAATTAAGAAACAAATAGAAATGAATTTACATATACATTTTAGAGCACGCTTTCTCAATAAAAAATTTACAAGAAAAGATAAGAAGAAATGTGTTTGTATTATTAAGCTAGGTTTGGTTGTTAAACGGGCCAATAAAAATGTAGAAACTGCACTGGCGTCTCATTTGGTCGTCTTCATTTAACGTATATCCATTTTTTTTAAACTTTTAACTTGTACCCACTTTTTAAAATTTTTTAGCTCTCTTTCTCCCTTGTAGTTCCATTTTAGCTTCTACTTATTTTACTTTCCTTCTCTCTTTACCAATCGTTTTTTCTTCTGAAATTTATCACCTAACCATATGAAAACATCAAATGGAATTTCTAAAAAGCGCAAAACAGAGGGAGTATAACCCTGTATTGTGGGCCGGTTCCAGACCGGGACCGCGGTCCTGGCGGGCCCGGCAGTCCTGAAAGGCCGGTCCTGGTGTGCTGGGCCCAGGTGGGCTTCTGAGACCGTGACGGGCCGGTCCGTTACATTAAGCCCGCGAGACCGGGACCGCGAAGACCGGAACCGGCTAGCGGTCCTGGGGGGCCTGGCGGGCCTTAGCAGGCCTAACGGTAAAAATTCAAATTTTTTTCTTTTTTAATTAAAGGCCCAATGGGCAGATTTCAAATATAGCTGTTGGTGAGTCAAATTAGCAGTTTTTGGTCTTTCAAATTTAGCCAAATGGCCCCCAAACTTTAATATAACCCCAAACTTTATATAATTACACTTTTTCAAATTCTACTATAGATACCCCCCCCCCCCCAAATTCTTTCATTTTTACTCACCAATTCACCTATCTATCTCAATCTCTCTCAATTGCTTATATTATTATTCCAATTTTGTGAAATTTTGTAAAGTTGGTGAATTGAAGTATTCAAGTCTTCAAGTCCAAAAACGATTTTCAATTTTCAATTTTGAAAAAGTTGTTCGGCAATTCGGTAAACTCGTTCCAACTCTTAATTTTTAAGAATATATTTTGTGTGCTTTAGTTTGCATAATTATAATTAATATGGCATTTTCTTTGAAAAAAATATTTAGTGGTAAGGGAAAAGCTAAAATGGGTGAAAGTAGTCGTCAACCAACTAACCTTCCCCTCCCCCCGGTTCCCCGACCTACCCGTCCTAGTGGTCCAATTATTCTTGATAGTGATAATCCCTGTTTTTAATTTAGCGATACTGAATTTTGCCATAATATTTCATGAGAAGATCTACTAGATAATGAAATTATGACTGCTCTTTATCCTAATTTACAATTCATAGGCAATTGGATTTTGATGAAACCCAACAGGATTTTGATGAAACTCAACAGGATGTAGATGAAACCCAACCGGATTTAGATGATACACCTACTAGTCCGGATAATAACCCAACGGATGCACCACAACACCCACATGTACAAACACCTACTTTTAATAGACAACCTTCTAAACGCCAAGAAACGTCATTAGTTTGGAAATGTTTTACTCAACTAAGAGATCCAAATAATGTAATAATTATAAAAAATTGTTGGTGCATAGATATACTGGAGACCGTAGTGGCACGGGTAGTTTGACTAGCCACATACAAACACAGCCTGTTGAAAAAGCTAAATATAACAGATTAAAAGCACAGCTAGAGGGGACAAGTGTAGAAAATGCAGGTAATCATAGTACAGGTTCTATTCTAGTTCAATATGGAATTAACACTGTCACCGGATGTATATTATATTATGATTGAAATAAAGATAGGGAAGATTTAGCAAAGATAGTTACCGTTATGTGTTTACCGTATACTTTTCCTTCTAATTATAATTTTGTGCATTATATTAGAAAAGTTTTTAATCCTACTTATAAAGGTTGGCCTCGTGCAACAGTAAAGGCCGATATTTATAAATTTAAACACGAATACGAACAATATTTGCGGTATTTATTTAGTCATATAACTAATAGAATTTCTATTACTACTGATATTGGTAGAAGTAATAACAATTGTGATTACCTAACTGTTACTAGTCACTGGATTGACGAGGAGTGGATAATGCAAAAACGCATTCTCGCGTATAGAATAATTAACTCTCGTCACACAGGTAAGTTTATCGCTAACACTGTTGGTGATATTTGTAGATATTTCTGCATTAATGATAAAATAATGTCAATTTCTATGGATAATGCTTCTAGCAACACTAGTGCAGTAGGCATGCTTACAACGACACTAAATCCCGCATTTAGTAATATATTTCATGTTAGATGTATTTGTCATATTTATCATTTAATTGTCGGTGATGGTATGCGAATTTTAAATTTAGAAATTGAAAAGGTTAGAATGACTCTTAATTGGTTTTTTTATTCTAACCGTAGAAGTAGACTTAGGGAGTATTATAAAAAATGTGATGAATATGGCCTTAGAGAAAGAAAGGTTCCTAAACCTTGCCCCACTAGATGGAATTATATGTACGAAAGTTTAGTAGTTGCTTACGAATATAGGAACCCAATTAATGCAACGTTCAATGCTCGGGTTGAGGGTGTGGATGATGATGAAATGCATACAACCCAAGATTGGACAAATGTTAAAATTCTTATAGATTTTTTAGAACATTTTCACGCTGCTACAAATGTATTTTCCGGATAATATTATCCAACTATTTCAAATTGTTTAGTTTATATTGCAGCCTTATCTGCATTATTTATGGATTTAAGGAGGGTGGGCAAATTTATGAACTTGCTATAAATGCAATGAAAGAAAAGGTTAAAAAATATTTTTTCCCTATCCCCCCTATTTATGGTGTAACTGCAATTTTAAACCCTACAATGAAATTAGGAGGTCCTCATTTTTTGTATACAAATATTTATAACGCTTTAGATCTTACAGTAGAAGAACGTGCTACTCTTGCAGATGCAAAAGCATCAATTAAAATTAAAACTCAAATAATTTATAATGCATACCAACAAGCCTTACAAAATTCTAGGCCAAATGTTCTAACCCCTACTTCGTCTACTTCACAGTCGTCTAAAAGAGCCGCGGACTTGAAGGCACTTAAATCTTGGACGGAGTTTAGGGGTTCTCAAGGAGATAATTTTGATGAATCTTCCCATCTAAATGAGCTTTAAGTTTATTTGTCGCATGGACTAGAGAAGGAGAATCCAGACGGGAGTTTTGAGCTTTTGGAATGGTGGAAGTTACGGGAAAAACATTTTCATGTTCTTGCAAGGATGACTCGCGATATATTATCAATTCAAGCTTCAACAGTTGCATCAGAGAGCGCCTTCAGTCAAGCAAGACTTCAAATAGGAGATCATATAGCATCTATGAGGGAAAGCTTGGAGAAGTTAGTGCTATTTAGAGATTGGATCCGCTCGGAAAGAAGAAACTTTGGACTTGCAGAATCACAACCGGATGTGGATGAAGTTTACGAAGAAATGATTGCAGAACTTGCAGAGGATGTTGCTTCGCCGGGAAGTGGTGATGAACAAGCTTCTTTTTCACCACCGCCAACGGAACCTCTTCCGAATCTTGAAGGATTTATGAGATTTTTTAGAGATATGTAGATTGTATTGTAAATTGTATTTTGGCACATCTTATTTAGTTTCTTTCCTTTTAATGGTGGTATTAGTACCTTGTTGTGCTCATTCCATTGGGGGGAAGAAGACTAATAAAAATATGTCATTTTTGGTAATAAAAATTATTACACAATTGTTTGATTTATCTCTTAATACATAATATATATATATATATATTTAATATATATACACATAATATATATACATAATATATATTATATATATACATAACATATATACTTAACATATATATATATATACTTAATATATACTTATATATATATATATATATATATATTATATATATATATATATATATATATATATATATATATATATATATATATATATATATATATATATATATACTTAACATATATAGATAATTAATTATTATTAAATAATTTTTTTAATTAAAAATCCACGAAGCCCGCTAGGCCGGCCCATCAGGCCCAGGACCACATGGTCTTAGGCCCGTCACTGGCTGGTCCTACCCACCAGGACCGTCAGGCCCGAGACCGCCACGAAAAAAGCCCACCAAACATAGGACCGCCAGGCCCGGGACAAAAAACAGCCTTAAGGGAGTATCCATCGACATGGGATGTACTTCAATTTTATTTTTGCAAGGTTCAACATGCGAAGACTTTTCAAACGTCTTCAGTAACACAACGTAGAGGATCTCAATTGCAAAAGCAATCAACATGTGTTCTATATTGAAGTTTCAGCAGTTGGACAGATTGTTCATAACGATGCAAGGAAGGCTACTGTCCTCAGTAACTATAACAAAAATAACCTCAAAAGGCACAACTAACAATACAAAAACCATAGCTGAAATTTTTATTTTATAACTAGTAAACTTCAGCTCTTACAAATAAAAACTTTAGCTAAAACAAGTTTTTATTTTATAACTGACAAACTTCAGCTCTAGAGCTGAAGTTTCCCGGTTATTAAACAAAAACTTATAAAATAAAATTTCAGCTCTAAAACTGAACTTCAGGCCCGGTTACTAAAATGTTGAAATTTTGTATAATTACAAAAACGTATAAAATAAGTTTTTATTTTATAATTGGGAAATTCAGGTCTAGAGCTGAAGTTTTCCGGTTACTAAACAAAAACTTATAAAATAAAACTTCAGCTTTAGAACTGAAGTTCGCGAGTTACAAAATAAGAACTTCAACTCTAGAGCCGAACTTTAGGCCTGGTTACTAAAATGCTGAAGTTTTGTGTGATTGTCTTTGCTTACTAAACAAAAACTTCAGCTCTAGAGCTGAACTTCAGGCCCGACTACTAAAATGCTAAAGTTTTGTGTAATTGTCTTTGCTACTTCAGCCCCGTGTGCTGAAGTTATGCTAAAAAGCTGGTACGCTTGCAATTTTTTTTAAAGTGTGCACAAATTAAAATGTGGCACAAAAAGTAGGTATAGATGCTAATACCCAATAAAAACGTGGGTCAATCAATCCGCTATTCATCCACGAAAGCACAAAACCCTAACGAAGGCCTATTTTACAATAAGAAAAAAATTACGTTGAGATTATCAAGCCACTTAACCGTATAATATACAAAGAGAAAATGGATAAAGGAAAAATTGAGAGATTGCTTCGAAATAATATCCTTATGTTAGACTTTTCTTTAACTAAGAAATTCATGTAAATAGAAGTACTTTTTTCTCGAAGACAACTTTTTCCCTTCTTGCTTTAGTGAATAGAAGTGCTAAGGCGACCTTCCTTTAGCCGGCTTCTTGCTAAGTGTAGTTCTTGAATAAAAATTTGAATGAAATCACTTCTTTTCAGATATCAAAATTTAAACCAGATCGGATAAATGGAGGGATCTATCTTCCTATTCATCAAAGAGAAAAAAATAATTAAAAAAAAAAGCCTCACTCACAACAAAAACAATTCAATGCACACGTGTGGCATTTATGAAGTAGATGGAAATTGGAAGCAGAGTCCCTGTACAGACAGGTTTGTGGACTTCAAAAATGGGCGACTCATAGCTGTTAATGGGCCCAACAACACACGAGGGCTTTTGATTGGGACAGATTTGTGGGCCCAAGGACTAAATAGTCAATAGCCCCCTTTGGTTTGGAGTGAGACAGTACTGTGGACAGATCCTTTTCATTCACTACTCTTTTTTCCTGTGTTTATGTCTTCTTTCACTGAAATAAATTCCAAGTTCAAAAGTGTTGGCTATGCTATCTATGGACATGAGGGACGGATCTAGTGCATGACGAGCGGGTTAATCGGAACTCAGTAACTTTTACTTATACCATATATATATATTAAAATAATTACTAAACATTTATAAATATTATATTGTGAACCCATAAACTATTGTATATTAACTTGGAATTATTATGGGAACTTATAAACTTTAAATTTTGAATTCGCCTATGATGTACATCTACATACATAAAACATGTGACAACCTTTATTAGATTAACTTAGTGAAGTTCGTCTAGGTTTTGCAAAAATATTAGTAAATTTTATTATAGTATATTAATGTCACGATCCCAAATCCGATCGTGATGGCGCCCAGCACACTGCTAGGCCACCAATTAACAACAATCACGGAGCCATAAGCTCACTTTATCCAATTTAAGCATACGGAAATAATTCAACGGTGATAGATACATATTAAAAACAGGGAACCAAGTCCCAACACGTGCCAACTCCCATAGACCGAAGGGTCAAGAGTCATGAGCCTCTACGGAATATACGAGTGTAAATAGTGAATATAACTGTGCACAAGTGTGGGATGATCAGAACAAAATATAGACAAACTGGAGAATCAGGTCCTGCGAACGCTGGCAGCTACCTCGATGAGTCTCTATGCATGTATGCCATATGTGCATGCCAATGCCATATATCCCTGATATGAATCATGTACTCGCACTCTCAGAGTGCCTAACCTAATTGCATTACGATTTTCACTCATCATACTTAACCACTCAGTACTGAAAATAGCCATACGACCCAGGAAAAATTCATCCTGGAACATATACAGCACTGACTATAAGTCACCTAGTATTGAGGGAAGGTCTGGCTCCATGGATAAGATCCATCTCCAGGTATATATATAAGTGCACGACCACTCGGTACTGCATATGTATCCTACAGCCCAGGAAAAATCCATCCCGGAATATATACATCACTGACCACCAGTCTCTAGTACCAAGAAAATATGCCAATCCAGCCTTATGGTAAATATCCATCTCCATATCATGGGAAGATTCATCCCTCAATATAAACAACCGCGCTCACTGTGAGTGTGCAGACTCCAGAGGAGCTCCTACGACCCAAGATCTATAACAATCCAATTGTGGCATAAATCAATCATGTCCTCGCCCTTACTCAATAATCAATAAAACAAGTTGCAGCGTGCAGCCCGATCCCATAACTGTCACTCATAATCAGGCTCTCGTCCTCACTCAATCATCAGTCTCTCTAGTCTCACCCACGGGCTCACAATATCATGGAAACTAATCTGGAACAATGATATGCTTGTTCAAGTTTTTCATAACCTTATAAAAATGCTGAATAGCAATAATTCCATTTTAAACCTTAAATTTAGAATAAAATATGCTCAGTGTTATCAAAACAGTGATACCAATCCTCGAAGGATTCAAATAATTGGCACGAAGCCCAAACGTGATAATTAGTCCAATTCATTTTAACAATTAGGTGTTATTATTTATTACGCGGGACGGACCAAGTCACGATCCCCAATGGTGCTCTACCCCATGCCCGTTATTCGGCGTGCAAGTCACCTCAACACAGCACTAAGATGTGCAAGTCCGGGGTTTACTAACCCTCAGGACATCATTTACAAGAATTACCCACCTCGAACCGACGAAAGCTCATGCCCGCGACGCCTTAGCTCCTCGAACCGGCATCCACGCACGTCAAAACTAGCACAAATTAGCACAAATATATCAAAATAGGCTAATGGAACATCACCCAATCGAGAGAACTCGAAAAATATCAAAAATCACGAAATTTGCAAAACTCGAGCCCCGGGCCCACATCTCGAAAAACTTCGAAACTTGTATTTCCAGAACCCTCGTCTCGCCACGAGTCCATACATATAAAATTTACCAAAATCGGAGTTCGATTGGCCTTTCAAAACCCAAATTTTCGTTTTCAATATCTAGGCCACAATCCTTCACAATTTCTACCCAAATTCATGAATATTGATGTTAATTCTACCATAAAATGATGTTTTGAGTCAAGAAACTTACCTCCGATGAATACCCGATGATTTTCCAGCGTTTTCCCGTGATTTCTTCTCTCTAGGGCTCAAAAATGGGGGTTTATGAAATGAAACCCGTATGTGAAATGTTTTCTGGTTTTAATTCACTGCCTTGGACTTTTCTTCTACGCGTTCGCGTTCCTTGCCACGCGTTCGCGATGCCCAGCTCCGGATTGACCTTCGCGAACGCGACCTCCCCAACGCGTTTGCGATGCACTAGCTCCCAGCCGTCTGATTTTCCTTCTACGCGTTCGCGATAACCCTCACGCGAACGCGATGCACACCTTGACAAACCTACGCGAACGCGACATCCTGAACGCGATCGCGAAGCTCAAGAATCCTGGCCTACGTGAACGCGATACCCTGTCTCGCGATCACGATGCTTGATCCGCCTGGCCTTCGCGAACGCGGCCCATGCCACGCGAACGCGAAGGCTTAATGCCTGGGCAGTAACCTGCAATTTACAGCAGGCCTTTTCCAAGTTCAAAATGCCCGATTGATTGTCCCGGGGACCCCAACGAAAACCACCAACATACTCCAAAACACGATACGAACTTATTACAATCATAAAACCACCATCCTAAACATCAAAATTACCAATTACATACGGATTCAAGCCTAAGTTTCTTCAAAACTTTCAAAACTAACATTCAATCCAAAACCCGATCAAACGACGTCCGAATGTCCTGAAATTTTGCGTACATATCCAAAATCCCATAACAAAACTACAGGAATTGTCGGAATTCCATTCCGACCCCCGGATCAACATCTCACCTCCCATCCGGTTTTTGCCAAAATTCAACCTTAGCCAATTCAAGCCTATTTCTACATCGGGCCTCCAAATTCAATTCCGATTGCTCTCCTAAGTCATAAATGATCCCCCGAAACTAGTCGAATCATCAGAATCTGATTCCGAGCATTCTAACTCGATAGTCAACTCTAGGTTGACTTTCCATATTCAAACTTCCTTCAAACATGCTATTTGCTTCATTTTCAATTCAATTCACTCCTAACTCACCCGATAGGCTCTAACACTGATATAAAAGCATAAAACATGTAATTGCAACATGACGGGGTGGTAAATTCCCGTAACGACAGGCCGGGTCGTTACAATTAAAGTGTATAAACTCGAAGTTATATAGGAAAATTAGAAGGAAAGTTTGTCATATGATGGCTAGGTTGCGCCTACTGCCTAGTCACAAGATTGTAAAGGGAGAAGGAAGACTAATGTAATGACAATAGTTGAATATCTATAAATTTCGTTCAAATTTTATACTATTGGTAAATTAATAGGCCATGTTTACTAAAATGGTATAGTAGTTAATTCATTCTAAACAAAAAGGTTAATCCGGTATACAAAGTAAAAGAATATAATAGTTAATTCATTATAAATAAAAAGGTTCATTGGTGCACAAAGCAATTTTCGTTCGCGCAGTGTAAAAGGCCGCACTTCAAGAGTATAATGTAGATAACATGCCCTAATGCAAGCATTAGTGGCTAATTCAACGGCTTGAATCCGTAACAAAAATTTAAAAAAAAATTAATTTTAGCATTGCTCCAAGGTTCCCTTCTTCTTTCATCATAAGTGTCTGTAAAAGAATAGTTGAAAGAAAAATAAAATATTATGCCCTTCGAATCCCTCACATCACAATTACTTTAAAATTTAAATTCTATTTAAGAAAGATGTCAATGATATACTTCTTTCATTCACTTTTACTTGGTACATTTTAATTTTTATGGCCCTTAAGATATAATAAATAAAGTGCATAATTTGCTATGATACTTATATTAATTGATGCATATTTTATTGAATTTGAGAAAATAATTTAAACTGATAATAAATATTATGAGTATAACAGGAAAATAAAATTTATCTTTTCCAAATATATACAAAGTGACAAATAAAATGAAAATTTTAGTATATATATTGAGTAAAAGAGAACGAAGAAAGTAACTATTTAGTAGAAGCTTTGAAGTTAAATGTAGTTTTCTACCTTCAAAAGAAAACAAAAAAGTTACAGCTAATAAATGAAACTATCCGTCT
This sequence comes from Nicotiana noctiflora, assembly GCA_032618575.1. Taxonomy (NCBI): domain Eukaryota; kingdom Viridiplantae; phylum Streptophyta; class Magnoliopsida; order Solanales; family Solanaceae; genus Nicotiana; species Nicotiana noctiflora. The sequence continues at coordinate 201,893 of JASVEL010000122.1, forward strand.
AGGCCTCACAAAAACTGCGCAAACATCAGTAATTGTCCCATTCATCGCTTAATTTTGGTTTGAACTATGACTATATTAGACAAATTTCCATGTATTGGAGAAAGCATCCTATTGTTCTTACCCAAATGAGAAAAGGAGAAATACATCCGTTCACTTTTACTTATATAGTTTTTTAAATATATATTTTTACTTTTATTTGTCACTTTTAGTATATTAAGGAAAAACAATTTCGTTTTTCCTATTACACTCACAATATTAATTATTTATTTCAAATTATTTTCTCAATTCCACTGAAATATGCATCTATATAAATATCATGGAAAATTATGCATTTCATTATTAAGGGGTATACAAAGTCTATTGGACAAGTAAAAGTGGACGGAGGGAGTTTTAAACTTATTCCCAGTCTCATTTTCCCCTTCTATGTTTTATTTTTAGCCAAATACATATACAACTCCTTCAATTTGCCACAATTTTTTCATTTTGGCACACTATCTCTACCTTGTTACATTTTGGTCCTTCAACTTTATTTATTATGTTCCAATGTAACACAACAGCTGAAACCATTGCAAAAAAATATAGCGCATATGTATACACAAATCTTAGATGTATTAAATATCCAATTAAATGTTGCTACCTAGTTTTTTCATCCATGTCAAACGGGTTACTACTAAAATAACGAACATGACCACATTTTTTCATCCACTGTTGTCCTATCTTCATTCTCTAAGCTCCAAAGCTTTCATCTGCGGATACCTGACTCGTTTAGATGAAAAGAACCCACGAAAAATATGGCTAATGTTTGACTCAAAAGATACTAGAACCTTTTGAACAAATCAATCAAAGATGAAGGGGTAAATCTTACCTGAGGGTAATAATCTCTAGAAAGACTTAAAGAAAAAGAAAAGGTAGATTACCAGATTTATTTCTATTTGCCAATAATAATATTTCTCGAAATCCCTCTCCTTACAAGGTTATTGTCCTCTATTTATACTCGTAGAGAAACTCTTTTTAACTACACAAAACAAGATGCAAAGAATATTTAAAGGAATATTCTTGATGCCCCTAATAGCTATACACTACTACAAGGGTCGTCCAGTCTCTGGTCTATTTCAGGGTCGTCCTCTTTAGGGCGACACTTTAAGGGGGCCTAGTCAATCTTTGTACTCGCCGTTGGCCGTGGTCTATCAAATTTGGATCCATACAGTTAGTTCCTCCGCTTGTTGGGGTCACATCTCCGTGCATCCTCTATAAGCGGACACCATGCATTCTTATGGAGAAATTTGAACCGTTGTGACGTTACGAAATGGCCAATAGAGAGAGGTCAGCGTACTGAGTAAGATATCAGTAATATACTTTACTGGGAAATGATGTCACCTTTACGTGTGTCATCATCACACAAGTTTTCGAGGCACCATGACGCTTTGATTCTGGCGCTGCTTTGTGACTTTTTGCTTCGATTATAGTGCCACCCAACCATATAAATAAATGAAGGGTTTGTTTTTTGAAATGTTTTTGTCCATTCTTCTTTTGATATCCTCCTTCATTATTTCGAATGTTCTTTCACACCTTCATGCTTCTCTTACACTCTTCATTCGAAATTTTTTCCTCCTCCTTTTTGTGTTGATATACCTTTGAATGATATTATGCCAAAGTCTCGTCATTCTCGTGAAGAAGTGACTGAGGCCACCCCATTATCCATGGCACCTCCTTCTGGCGGTAAAGATACAGTGGTAGAGGAGAGTGACAACCTTCCTATGGTGGAGGAGCTGATGTCGAGGCATCTCTTGTCTCGAAGTGACTACCTCAAAGATCCCCCCATATTACTCCGGCCTCCGTATTCTCTAAGATGGAGCAAATTCATATAAATGCTCTTCATGTGAAGTATGCTATTCCTGCTCATGTAGAGATGGTTCTGGCGGGGAGAGACTACGTAGAGGTCCATAGACCCAGGTAAAGTGCTTTATACGAGTACCGTTTCATGATTGATTATAATTTTCCTCTTTTCCCTTTAGCGGAAGAGTTTTATAGATTTTACCAAGTTTTTCCTGTGCAACTTTCGCCGAATACGCTCAAGGTACTTCTATTGTTGACCAAGTATGTAGAATTGGCAGAGTGTAATATTTCCATCCACCATCTTTTAAATTTGTTCACGCTCGGCTTTTACAAAGGTACCATGGTGCACTTGAGGCTCGGTGCTACGAAGGGGCTGGTGGTCCGTACTGATGACCGGGCAAGTCGCAAGTTTTGGCACAAGTATTTCTTTGTCAAAACTGAGTATGTCGCATCTGACACTTCCAGGTTTTCGAAGCGATGGAATAGGTCTCGTAAGTGTCGCCACTCGTTTTACTCTCCTTTCCTCTATATTTATTATAAAGTTTGTTTGTTTCTCTTCGACAGCTATGGGACATCTGCCTCACCCTATTGTGTATATCAAGGATTTGGTGGCCCATCTATTGCCTCATACAACAGAGACTCAAGATTAGCCCGCCTTCATGAAGCGTTATGGCCCTAAATTCCCCTCTGATAAATGTCTTACTTACTTCTTCGTTGGCCTTGCAACATTATTTAATGATATGAACTTTTATGATGATAGCTCGAGGAGCTTCCGGGTGTGGGGCGCCAATCCCTGCATCTGTTGTTGTTGCCGCAGACACGTAGTTTGTTTTGACTGAGTATGTTCAAGATGTCACCCTCAACCTATTCAATTAGAAGGTCTGTCTCGAATCGTGGTCGTGAGAGAGGAGGCTTCTTTGGTACCATCCTCACACCCTTTGGACGAGTCCACTAACGGGGACGAGCCATTGTCGAGAAAAAATAGGAGGATAGAGCTTGGGAACGGTGTGGAAATGGACGCTGATAGAAGCAGGGCGTCATAAGCAGCCCATGTGCCCGTATTTATGGCCGATGCCATTTTATCGGAGAGATCTTTCCAAGTGGAAGGAGTTTACCCAGGAGCTGGCTCAGTGCGCTCTGCCGAAGATAGTGCATCATCCAACATCAGTAGATGTCGTTTGAGGGTGACAGCTCAAGTTTGGATGTCGACCCAGAGGATATCAATGAGTTCGTGGATCGCCATACCCATGTGGAGGTTAGAATGGACGGGTCTGATCGTCGTATAGTCATCCCGGGGGACTACAACCTGTTATTGAACAACGAGCAAGTGGAGTCTGCCCTAGATATTCTATGTGCCGCTCCTGAAAATGAGATGCTTAGAGCAATGAGCGACATGTAGTTGTCTCGGAAGGTCGCCGGTATGGCCTTGCAGGTAGGTTCCTTTTCTTCCCTTTTCATCATTGGGTTTGTGTGGTGATCATCATTCTGCATTTTGTTTCTAACTTCTCCCCCCCCCCCCCATTTTTGCCAGACCCTCATCATGGAGTTTGAGCGAGAGCATCGGGACTGGAGAAGGACGGGCCTTTATAAGAAGATATTGTCCAAATATCAATAGTATCGTGCTAAGCATCGGGCGATTGCCGATATTTATCATCAGGACCCTGAGTTTCAGGTGTTTTGTGAGGGGTTTAAATTGCGGGATAACTAATTGGAGCGCTAGGTTGAAGAGTTGAGGGAGAGGGATGAGGAGCTCGTGAAAGCTATCACCTGCAATAGTGAGCTGAAGGCCTCCCTTAAGGCGAATGAGGATGAAATTGAGTTGAGTAGGGGGTGATGGCTGAGAATGCTAACTTACAGGCGAAGGTGGCCGACTTGACCGCTGAGTTGAGTGCTACGGCAGTGGAGATTGAGGGGCTTAAGGGCGAGCTAGACATTAGTGCTGATATGCCCTCCGTATTTCTAGGTCGGAGTTGGCTAGGGAGAGGAAGGCCTCTAATATTAAGGTTGTGGGGCTTGAAGGGTGCGTTAATGATTTGGAGGCAGAGCTATCTGCACTGAATGGGCAGGTAGCCTCGTTGAGGGCAAGAGATACAACCCGACATTCTCAGCCTTCTACGTCTCGTGCCTCAGCCGATCCGGTTGTGCCTCATCATTTATATGAGTTGTGGGTCTACGCTGAGGCTCAGCTTGATATGTAAAGGCTTTTCACGCTGAGGGAAGGGCGACTGAAGCGAAGCTTTAGGCCGTACACACCGAAGCTCGTACCATTTTGCAGAGGGTGTACTTGAGCCCGTTTGTGAATATTGTAACAAACATTTTGATGCAATGTAAAATATATCTTGTCGATTTGCTCGTTTTTGCAATGTTTATGATATCTGGGGTGCCTTTCGATGGCCTTGACCATTTGGATGTTGCTTCGGACGATCGTCGAAGTAGTGTTTGGTCGCAAGTCGAGTGAGGTCGAACTCATAGTTTTGTCGATGATCTTGGCCATTGGGATGTTGCTTCGAACTGTCATTGAAGTAGGATCCTTTCGTAGTTCAAACGAAGTCGAACTCATGTTTTTGTCGATGTCTTTGGCCATTGGGATATTGCTTCGAACTGTCGCTGCAGTAGGACCCTGTTGTATTCAAACGAAGTTGAACTCATGTTTTTGTTAATGGCATAAGTAATTCCTAGGGTGAAAATAATGACCTGCCCACAATTAAAGTGCCACTTTCTTGAATTCTACCTTTGACTGGCAGTTGATTGTTCGTTGAGGAGTAATTTTTAATAGATGTGTTAGAGAATAGAGATGGATGAGATCCTTCACTTTTAATTAAAAAACTCATATTTTAGACTTATAAATAAACAAACTTGAGTAAAAAGCTCTTCCCCGTCTAATGGTTCATACACGATACGAGTTTGAATTACGAGAGTGAGTAAGTTTTAAATACCAGATGGTTATATATCCAAGAAACTAAATTTTCCCATCCATTATTCTTTTAACGTATCGGAATATTCTCTTTCAGCTTTTATCCAAATATCAAAGTTCTACTAAATAGAATAACTATCAATTATCATATTTATTAACTTTATAGTTTCCAGAAAAGAAAAGAAAAACTAACTTATTAAACTTTTCTTCAAGTTGTCAATTCTAATTAATGTCAGGAAAACACAAAGGTATACAACAACAACAATCCAATATATTTCTACAAGGTGAGGTCTGTTGAAAAACACAAAGGTATAATGAATATAAATATATAGTCATAAGTTTAGGACAATTGCTCGTAAAAGTGATTACTGTGAAATTTATTTCAACTCATAAAATTCTCAGATTTAGCCAAAATTGTCCATGATTATTATATTTAAAAAATAAATAAGCCTAGCTCAAAAGTATTCTAATCGCATAATTCAATATATTAGCAAATGTTCCAGAAGTACAATCGATTTTTTAAAAATAAGGACAAAATGACAAATTGTCATTTACTATTATATTTTGCCTGTGTCGACCATTAGTTTACGCTACTTTGATCAAAATATCATCTCAAGACATGTTCCGGGCAAGGTTACCCAAAAAATGAATAAATTTTAATGAGAAAATATTAGAACTCATAATTGGACATCATAATTTTGTTGCTTATGAAGAGACCATAAGAAGACCAAAATAACTATTATTTTCTTTAATAAAAAAATCGTCATCTCATAATAAAAAGCAAACAAAAAAAAAAGAGGAACCTCCATTTATAATGTGTAATCATTATTAAAATTCCCAACCGATATGGTAAGATGGATTAAATCCCTATTTTCAGTCTAGACTAACAATCTTTTGCTTCTCGGGTAGTGTCGAACAATAGAGGAAAATAAGGCACACTGAAAGATCTTAATAACCAGAGGAAAAGAAAGCAAAAGTGATTTCCGTTTCAATCATAATAAAGGTTTCATATTTAAACCTTGCGAATGAAATTTTTTTTAATATAAAACAAATTTTTTCTTTTAACACAAGTGTTACGTGACATGAATCTAAAGTAATTACGTGATGTGAATCTAAAGTAGTTGGGTTAGTGAATTTTCAATACCAAATGATTAAAAATATTTATTGAGAGATCTAAGAAAAGGAGGAAAGTGGAAGGGAATTTGTTGAGAATAATAATAATGTAGTAGTAGCAAGCTAGGGTTGTTAGGAAAGATGGGAGAAGAGTTGGGGAAAGGCGAGGCTGGCGCACATGGTTTGAGGTTTAGAGGGTACATAGCATTGTCCCCATTTGCCATATGGTTTATTGCGTTGGATTTGGGCCCTTTCATTATTCTCTCTGCTTCAATAAAGCTTAGCACATGCTTTTTCCTTGTCTTGACTTTTTTTTAAACAAGTGATTTTTTTTTGTATTTTCACACATATTAAGAAATTTATTTTTTAATATTAATTAGTAATAAAATTGATCATATTAACATTTACTATCTTATATAAACACTACTAACACATATTCCAACACTATTTATTCCAAGGACAATCTACAAAAAAAATAATTAATATATTCTTGAAATTCGAAAAAATTACTTATTTTGAACCACAAAAAAAAAGACCAAAAAATTACTTATTTTGGACCGGAGGGAGTATAACTTATATGAGACTAATATCTCTATTCCCAAAATCTTTCGCACTAAAGAAATTCTAATAGTTGAATTTTGAAATATAGAACAATGATGACAAACGATAGAGCAAAAACAATTACATAATTTCTCCTCTTCAATTTTTTTAAAAAAATAAAATTAATTAATTTAATTTTGTTTGAAGCAAGAGAACCTTGCTAAGTAGGTATGAAATAAAGAGAATAGCATTTTCATTCTTTTCAGCTGCTTTATACTTAATTGACAAAAAAGTTATAAACATTTGATTCTTTCATTCTTTCAGGAAAATATATATGTACGGTGGAGTTTTTATTCTATGTACAATTCTATATTGCAGTTTTAAGAGAAATATTAATGTGAAAACAAGAATTTTAATCATGAAAGAGCAATCGAAACGCCAGTATAAAACATACTCCAATAATATCGTTTACAACGAAATATTACAATTATATCACATATATGTACCTCATAACTGTTGGGTTTTGTATGTATTTAATTGATATATTAAATATTTAAAAGATGGTGAATAGAAAATTGAGGCAAATAAATTTTTTGAATTAAATTTTAAGTTCCCGCTTGATAAATGGACATTGTCCCATATTGGAAAGAAAGAGATTTTTTATGGGTATATAAGCAATTGCTCATCTTTTAGCTCTTAAAGAGTTGAGAATAAGACAAGCCTCACGTCGTCGTTGTTGCTCGCTCGGCTCTGCTTTGGCTTCGGTCAAATGATTGATTGATTAATTTTTTAAACCAAATTTCATTTTCTGTTTTTGTAACATACCCTCTTTATTGATGAGTAAATGGCCATTTATGTAATGGCATTTATACTATAGCCATTTTTGCATAAATGGCCTACGATTTTATGATTTTCTTCTTAGCATACTTTTAGCATCAAACAAAGCAATAGTAAGTGCGATTTGCTACCGAACTTTGTGTTCGCTGAAATACTGGGGTTTGAAGTACCACTATACCAGTGTGTAATTCGTTCTATCCTGGAAGGAAATAATCCATAACCTTATGTACTAGAAGGTGATTAAATTCATTAAGGAATATTGTGAATTGGGGTCGAATTAATTTTCTATTTATGTTCATTTATATTTTCAAAATATTTTTATAAATACAATAACATCAAAATTAATATAATCACAAAATGCCTACCTAACCAAATATAATCATTTACATCACAGATCAAATATTATATCCAATCATTTTGAGTTCAAGATCATGTTTATCTTACAATATTCATCGTTTTCACCTAACATTTTCCTTCAAACTGTTGGGTAATACGCTTTACACATATGTTTAATTGATATTTATGTCGTTTTATTACGTTTGTATTGCTTGAGACAGTATACACATGCAAACAAGAACTAATACACATATTTGAAGCTATATTTGAACTGTATACGTTTAGCAGTGCTAGATTTTGTAATATTATTAGACGTCTGTACGGGCTATAATGTGATCTTATAATAATTAATTAGATTAACCATCTCTTTTGACTGATATAAACATAACAAGCGGCGAGACCGCCCCAACCAAGAGTAATATCTGTGTCCGCCTAGAAGTTTTGGCTGGGGTCGATGCTTTCCGGGTACACCCGAAATAATCTCCTGACACGAGCCCGATCTCCAAGAAAATCAACTGGTACAACAAATGTCTATAAATACATAGGCAGGCATTAGAAAACTGGGACTCGACTCTCTCCCCATGGGGGCTCTACAAAATACAGAGTACAACGCAAAGTGAGAACCCAATACCAAAAAGACAAAATAATGGTAGATCTACGAAAACATGATTGTAAATATCTGAATCTCTCCATGGAGAGGCAGATTAATCCATTATCATGAATAAATATCACTAATATCTTCTATTGTCCATATATATGTTCCCATTATCTTTTCCCTTATCGAATTTCAGAAATGTCACGACTTGCTATGATTGGCCCTTTATTTTTAGAAATTATTTTGAATTCATAAATGCTTGTAAACATTTTGAGTCAAACAACGTCTTTAAATTTGCATCTTATATACTTACACCATTGTCTAGCTTCCCGTCAGTTCTATGAGAATGATTAGGGTGACAAATGGGCTGGGTCGAAAATGAGTAAGGTATTAACCGATAAATTATCCGATTTGATCCATATTTAATACAGATAAAAAATAAGTTATCCGACGGATAATGTGGATATTCATGGCTTCTTGAATATGATCACTTCTGGAAGAATCCTTACTCTTCCAAATTTGAGGAACCCCTAATTTGAGGTTTTACCAATGTAAAAGTTAACCTATTGTATTAGTTATCCATTGGTTATCCATTTTCTAATTGGATAATATGGTTCTTATCCATATTTGATCCATTTTTAGAAAGTTCATTATTCAAATCTAATATTAAATAATATAGGTGGATAATTTTTTTTTGTAATGAATAGAATTCGATTTAGAGTGAATGTCTATCTTGTAGAGAGTTTTATTTTGTCTAAGTCATTTTTTCCCAATAAATAGAGGGATCTTACCTCATCGTAAAATTATCCAAAATTCAATAAGAATTACTCTTTCTTTGTCTGTAATATTATTCTTCTTCTTTTATTGTTTTCATCACAGGTTATCAACATGAGACTCTACCGTCTCAAGAAGATCTTTGAGAAGATTAAGGTATTATTTTTCTTTTCTTTTTTAATTATGACTAACATTATAAAAAGAAAGTTCGTTGCCCTTGAAATTTCGGGCAATAACTATATGACATGGGTGTTAGATGTTGAAATCTATTTAGATGCAATGGGTATTAGAGACACCATTAAAGACAGAAATAAAGCATCACCCAAGACTGTGCTAAGGCCTTGATTTTCTTGCGTTATCACTTTGGTGAAGGGCTGAAAATAGAATATCTCATAGTCAAAGATCCACTTGTTTTGTGGAATGGCTTAAAAGAAATATATGACAACTTAAAGTTGGTCACTCCTCCACAAGCACGATATGATTGGGCTCATATGAGCCTCTAAGACTTTAAGTCTGTTTCTGAATATAATTCTGCGATATTCAGAATTACTTCTAAATTGAAACTCTGTGGAGATACTACCACTGATTATGATTTGCTTGAAAAACGTTCACAATGTTTTATGCCTCCAATATGGTCTTGCAACAGCATTACAGAGAAAAAGATTTTAAGAAGTACTCTGAGGTGATTTCTCTTCTCCTTGTGGCTGGGTGAAATAATGACTTACTCATAAGAAATCACGAAAATTGAGTCACTAGGTCTACACCTATGTCTGAAACGGATGAGGTGTATTCCCATTATGCTAAGCGTGAAAAAGGACGTGGCCCTATTTATTGTCGTGGTCATGGTTGTGGCCATGACCATGAACAAGGAAGAAATTTCCTGGTGTTAATCACTCTCCAAAGAAAAATAACCACCAAAAGTAGAAAGAGACAGATAAGAAGCCAAAGGCAAATGGTTTAGAAACTAAATGTTATCGGTACAGTAAAAAAGGGGATTGGGCAAATATTTATCGTGTACCAAGAATTTTGGTTGAGCTTTATCAAGCAACTACAAAGAAGAAAGGCCCTGAAGCTAATTTTGTCTCTGACGATGATTTTTACATCACCCACTTGGATGTGACAGGCTTTTTTGAGCATCCTGATGGAAAAATAGACCAGTTGATCGGTGATGGATCCGTGGTTAAAATGATTGAGAAGTTTAGTGTTTATTTTTTCCTATTCGTATAACAAGTGAATAAACATCATGTAATCATAATTCTTTACATGAGTAGTAGTCATCAATATCAATCAGTATTATTTATTTTACAAAATAGTGTTAGTTCATTTTGATTAAATATAATTTTATGGGATAATGTCAGTTTACTTTAAAATAGTATTCCGGCTTGCTTAATCTTCTCAAAAAAGAGTATCCAAATTGATCAGTTTGCTTAATATTCATTTTAAAATAATATTTGTTAAATCACGTTACATGTAAAACTTACATTATTCATACTTCATTACATAATCTGTTATGATTCATTTGCTACTTTATCATTACGTATTCATCGTACTTTCAAGAACATACAATTATCGTTTACGAATGTTTATATTTATACATTTATTATAACAACAAAATTATACTTCAAGTCACTAGTTTTGTACAAACAATTAAAGAATAAAATGTATTGTTATTCGTACTAGTGTTTGCTTTGATCTTTCTACTTGTTCGCATGTTTTCTCGTGAGTTTCTGAAAAGAAATCTCTGAGATTGTTGCCTCTATCTCTGTATTTGACTCAAGTCGAAAACCCTAGAATTTGGGGGTTTCCTCCGAGTTTGGTTATATGATCATACTAGGACTTATTTTTAAGTGTGATTTTTTTCTCGTTTGCACACAATTCTAATTCTCCTATACTAGACTCTCCTATTGAATAGCATGAAACATTTCTTCATGTTTGACGTGTCTGTATACTTTTCATACATGATGATTCTTTCTTCAAAGGGGTTTTCAAATTGGTGACTGATTCAGAATTCCTTTTTGGTAGGTCTAATTGATTGTTACTGATTTTCCTCAAGTTTAAAACTTTTTCCACCTTTATGACTTGGTTCATGCATACCAAATCTTTAATCTCTGATTTCCTGGCTATTAGCTGATTCCCTTGTCTTATTTGCACAAGTCGTGTACTTTCAGAAACCATAGCCTTAAATAACCTTTATGTATCTGACTTCAATTGCATGCTTTACACAAGGGTTTGATTAATTTATTTTCTTAATTGTTTTATATTTGTTTGAATTTGAATCCTTAATTGTTGATTGACAATCAGTCCTCAACTATTTTCTTACCTTATTCTCTCATGACTTTCACACCATAAATACACGATCCTTTTTTCACAAGACACACACGATTGAACACACTTCAGACTACACAATTGCACAATTCTCTTTTGAACTTATACTTAGAGTATTCTTGCATCTTGTCTGCACTTTGGCTTTTACAAGACTACTACTTCTCTTTAATTGTCTCTTTGAAACTGGTATGTCCTAACTTAATTTTTAGCATCACCCCAATGTGTTTATTTACAGTCGTTGTATCCATGTCTATTTTTTAACATCTAATTTAATATGCCCATATATGCTACTACTTGCTTCTCTTTCTTGTGAACACTTGCTCCATATCCCATTACCCCCGATGTGTTTGTGAGTGGGGACTTAGGGCATGGCAACGAGAATTGGTGTCTATGAACTGAGTTTTGACCCCTAACCTCTAAGTAGGCTGGAGGTGTGCCAATATGTCTCATTACTGGGTACGCCCCCTTTGCTTGCTCTTTCTTTGTATCCTGCTTCTATTATGAATCCTCATACCTCATTCCCCTTTTGTGTGCTGAGTTAAAGTTCATGGCCTGCCAGCATCCAAATTGCTGCGCAAGGCTGAACCTGATCGTCAATAAGTCCTAACTCCCCAATTTAAAGATGACAGGCTGGTCAGGGGTGTGACAGCATCCCAATTGCTGGTCATGACCACCAGCCTACCATGGCCTTCCCTAATCCTCCCCCTATTGCACTTACACTTACTCCTAAACTCTAAGTTCTGCCCTCATTCTATGAGCCTTGCCTTGGGACCCTAAGTTCCCTCTAAGCTTGGACATTTAAGGGATGGTCCTTCCACACTGCACTACAATTCTGTAATGATATTTGGGGTGTAAACATTGCCTGGAGTTCATGAAGCTCATTAGAACTTTGACACATCCCAAATAAGAGAAAGGCTTTGGATATCTGATCTTTGGAGGGTAGTTTATTTCATGTATCAGACTAGGAGACTGAATTAGGCTCTCCTTTGTTGGATTTTTAACTTTTGATGTAATTTACTTTTTCTGGATTCTTTTAAGTTGTACTAATTTGTAATAACTATGGGGCGTATAGTAAAAAAATGGGGAGGATCTCTCATGTTATGCATGTGGGGTAGACATCCTGCCTTAGGTTTTATTTCTACAATCACATCATCTTTATTTATGTATCTGCATATAGATAACCTGTCTATAAGTCATTTCATTACGCATTTTGAAATCATGTCTATAAGTTTATTCACATCTGCATATAGAAATTATGTCTATAAGTTTATTCACATCTGCATTTAGAAATCATGTCTATAAGATTATTCACATTCGCATACAGAAATCATGCCTATAAGTATATTCATCTGAATATAGAGACCATGACTATAGGATTTTCTGCACTTCTACATATCATTTATCACTAGGAAAATGGTTTATAGGCTCAAGTAACAAAATTCACCTTAGATACCATGTGTATAGGACCCCGACACTTTTATAACGTTTTACAATCAATCACGCATAGAAAGTATGCCTATAGGAATAACTAACTGAATCTGAATCATCTATCTTGCTTACAAGTTTGAAATTAGTGGTAAAGTCATTTTAAAATCTGCTGAACTTTTGTGTGTTTCTAAAATTAGTGACCCCTCTTTAAAATCCGTATGCCTTCTGCACTATTAGACATCATGATTACAGGCCTCATTTAGGCAAACTTGCACGTAATTAATCAACTATACCAGTCTTAGCAATTACAACCAGCAGGCATGTCTATTCGGACATCTTATCTGAAAATATGTAATCTATCATCCATCCTTCCTACTTTAAGTTTAATTAAAAACCTAACCAACACCTGTAAGTCGTGCTAAATAATTTGCTACTTTCAATGAGGAGGCTACTTAAGCCTTAATTGTTATGTGCTTCCCTTTTAGATGCTATTTGTTATTGCATGTTGCCTAGCTTTTTTATCCTTTTGAACTTCTAAAAAGCCCCAACTCACTCCTCTTTAGGATTATAGTCTCACTGCCTTCGAGACAGATAGGATTGAGGCAGGTAACAACATGCAATAAGTAATGATACCATTCCATGCTTTAATGCTTTAACGGGATGGGAAAGGTAGACATGGAGATGATGATCATGCGATAACACCATGATTATGATTGGCTATCGGTGTTGTGTGGATGATCCATGTATTTTACAAACTTAGGACCCCCTCCCTGTATGTAATTATTTTAGATTGTCAATTTTCAGTTCTTTACAATTTTGCATCTCGTTTCAGTCATTAAAATTTGCCTTTTAATTTGTGCACTGCCATCTTATTCTAAAAAAATTTCTACTCACCCACTTCTGTGTCTGACTATTTATATTCATTTTTCTGCACCTGGACATTCTCTCAAATAACTAGGAAATCACCTAGTGTCTAGTAACCATTATACGTATCTACTTGAGGTCTTTATGTGAAATTGTCTTGTATGCTTACTTTCTTTAAAGTCACAATTGTAGCATGGCTGGGAACCACACTAGTGGATCTTGGGGGATGCCTAACACCTCCCCCCTCCCCTCCCCCCCAAGATAATTTCTAGCATTTACCCAAACTCTGGATTTTCAACTCAAACCCTTATTAGTGTATTCTAATGAACTTAATCATTAGGTTGAGACTCTTCAAACTTCAAAGACTCCAATTCCTCAAAAGGGAAAAGAGTTGTCTTCCCAAATGTCGTAAACTCGATTTCGCCTCTAAAAGGAAAAGGGGGCCTCGACAACAGATGTTACAATAATTTTTGGTAGTAGTAAATTAATTGAAAGATCTGGAAGAGCTACTATAGCTCTGCCTAAGTGAACAATACTTATTATAGAGAATGCAATGTTCTCTTCCAAGTCCAAGAGTAACTTGTTAATTTTTAAAGATATCCGTCGAAATGAATATCATATTGAGACAATAGATGAGAATAATCTTGAATATCTTATTATTACCAAGAATGTCTCTGGCCAAAAGAGGGTTATTAAGAAGTTCCCATATTTATCTTGTGGCCTGTATTGGACAAGAATTTGTGCAATTGAGGCACATTCTACTGTAAACCAAAAGTGATAGATCTTAAATGCTCTTGCCTGATGTTTTGATGATCTAACAAACTTACTGCCACGAACTAGATAAGGAACCTGACCTACTTAGATTGCTACAGCTTTAAGAGCTAGGAACCAAACAAGGACCTGATGCGCTTATGGTTTCCTCAAAGCAGTATGAAGTTATTTGGACACAGCTAGAAATGAAGTGACCAATGGCCCTATTTTTGCCGCACTGCATCACACTGTCAGCCACTCATTCTCTAACCAAACAAAGTAATCACATCATCTCAAGTGATGTGATCAAGATGTAGCAAATGGGCTTTATACAAAACATCATTGAAGGTTTTCTGTTTCTCATTCAAGCTTCTTGCAAAATAGAAAAAACATCCTCTCAAGCTTGAAGAACAAGGTTGGACACCACTACGGATCAGTTCTAATAGAATAATTATTGTTGTCCTAGTTGAGTTGTAACCTTGTTAATGTACTTACTATATCTCCTAAATCGCTTACTAAGAAGCATACTGATTTATGTAACCTTGTAAATCTGTAAACTTGTTGAGTTTATGTTGTGACTAGATTTAGTTATAATGAAAAGTCTTTGTAATCGTAGAGTTATAAAATGGCTTGTGGTGATAGCATCACAAGTTATAAAAAGCCTTTGTAACTAGGATAGTCACAAAATCGCTTGTGGTAAAGGTACCACAAGTTAGTTGAGTAAATCCTTTACAATAGGAAGTATTGTAAAGTGGCATGTAATAGATAATATTATAAGTTAGTGAAGTTAAAAGCCTACATATGTAGGTCATGGTTTATTGATCCCCTTGTGTGGGATGTTTCCACGTCAAAATTATCTGCCTCATTTACTTACTGCTTTTCTAAATGCTCTCAGAAGAACCTTGTAGAGGCTCAGTGCTCTATGATTTGGTGGATGCATACAAACAAACAATTGGTACCAGAGCGGGTTCCTCCTATCAGGCTAACACCTAGAAAGGATCCTCATGATAGATCCACTAAATTTTGAAAAAGGTCAATCCATATACCACCCATCCAAGTTTGATGGACAATGCTATTGGTGGTGGAAAGATAGAATGCATGATTTCATCATGGTTGAGGATTGTGAGCTTTGGGATATCATCTGCGAGGTCAACTTGTTCCAATCAAGGTACTAAATGAATTTCCATTTTCAATCAAATAAAACCAGCAAAGAATACACTAAAGCAGATAAGAAAGTGGTGGAGAAGAATTTTCGTGCCAAAAAATTCTAGTATATGGTTTGGGACCTAAAGAGTATGACAAAATATCTACATGCGACACTGCCAAGGAAATATGGGATGCTTTGCAAATAGCTTATGAGGGAACTAAACAAGTAAAACAAGATAAATCTAATACTGAAGTTAGTTCCATGATGGCAGTTGAAGGCAAGGAGATTGGATATGACTCAACGCTTGCTTTGATGTCTCAATCAGATAATGTTGAAGACAATGGCAACGAAGAGGTAAACTTCAGGGACGTTCAGAAAAATATGAAATCCTATTCCTAAAAAAAAATTAATATATTTAGCTAATGTTTTAATTATTGCCTTTTGTAGTCTTACAGAGGATAGGGAATCCTTGTTCTTTGAACTAGAAAAATCTAAACATATTAGAGAAGACTTAGTGGCTGCAATTACTGATCAAAAGAAAACTA
Source organism: Nicotiana noctiflora (assembly GCA_032618575.1). Taxonomy (NCBI): domain Eukaryota; kingdom Viridiplantae; phylum Streptophyta; class Magnoliopsida; order Solanales; family Solanaceae; genus Nicotiana; species Nicotiana noctiflora. The sequence goes on from JASVEL010000122.1 coordinate 217,897, forward strand.
TTGAAATTCTTAGAAAAGAAAAGAGTGATCTGTTGGTAGAAATTGCAGACCAAAGGGAACTAAAAGCAAAACCTTTGACTAAGTCAAAACTTGAAATGTCTAAAAGAGGAAAGGAGATAGTTAGTGAGGAATATTTTAGGCTTGAAGATAAGGTGAAGGCCTTGAGATGTAGGATGTATACTGAAATTAAGAAAAATGAGCTCCTCGAATCCAATCTAGAAAGAATAATGAATAATCTTGAAAGGTCTCTAAAGTGGACCTGGTCCGTAAAAGCTACCACTGCCTTGTTCACTAATGAGAGTGAAAAGGGGTGGGGAGCAGGGTTCCCAAGGGAGAAAACTCCTCACAACCCTAGCAGTAAGAGCGCCACTGCATCTAGCAACTAGTAACTGGCATTGTACCCAATATGGGAACATTGGGCACTTCAAAGAAGGTGTCCTGGCCAAGAATCAATCAGTACCGAAAGATAAAGTGGCTGCTAAAACTGTGACCACAAAAGAGGGACCAGGTTCAACTTATAGAAAACGCACATTACCTGCATGGACTAAGAGAGCTCTTATTTATCCTCTTGGTTACTACGAGGGACCCAAACTTGTTTGGGTTTCTAAAACTAACTCCTAATATTTTGTGTAGGGAACAATGAAGGGAAGCGCTCAACAATGGTTTATGGATAGTGGATGTTCGAAACACATGACTGGGAAAATCACAGACTTTATTTCACTAAATCCCTGCAATGAGGGAGTGTATCCTTTGGCAACAGCAAAAAGGGGTACATTCTTGGAGTTGGAAAAGTCGGGAAGTCATTCATTCACTCTATTGAAAATGTGTACTATATTAATGGGCTTAAGTCAGTCTCCTGAGTGTCTCTCAAATTTGCGATAATGGAAACAATGTGGAATTCTTGTCCAAAATATGTACAGTCACTGACCTTATGACTAGTAAAATAGTTTTGGTGGACAAAAGATACAAGAACATCTATGTTGTTGATTTCAAATCTTTACATAGTGGTAATTTGAGTTATTTGAAGGTGGTTGACGATGATGATGAACTATGGCACATAAGACTAGCTATGCAATCTTTTCCCTTCCGAACAAACTAATTCATATGGTCTACCTATCTCACAATTCAAAACTCAAAAGGTGTGTGATGCCTGTGCTAAAGGAAAACATGTAAAGTCCTCATTTAAGTCAAAAAGAGATGTGAGCACCTCAAATCGCTTGAGCTCCTGCATATGGATCTGTGTGGACCTATGAGGGTACAAAGTAGAGGAGGAAAGAGATACATTTTCGTAATCATGGATGACTATTCAAGATTCACATGGACTTTGTTTCTCAGAACAAAAGATGAAATTGTCGAAGTATTTGTGGCTTTTGTGAAGAAAATCCAGGTGAAGATAGAGTCTAGAGTTGTATGTATTAGATTAGATCATGGGACAGAATTTGACAACGTCAAATTTAATGAATTCTGCAATGAAAACGACATCACTCACAACTTCTCAGCTCACAGAACGCTGCAGCAAAATGGAGTAGTAGAAAGAAAGAACAGAATTCTGGAAAAAATGGCAAGAATAATGCTGATTGATAGTGGACTTGCAAAGAATTTCTGTGCTGAAGCTGTCAACACTGCCTGCTACTTAGTGAACAGGTGCATGATTAGATCAATTCTGAACAAGACCCCGTACGAATTGTTGAATGGAAGAAAATCCAAGCTGACTTACCTAAGAACATTTGGATACAAATGTTGTACTCTCAACAATGGAAAGGATCAGCTTGGTAAGTTTGATGCAAAAAGTGACGAAGGGATATTTCTTGGCTACTCTTCTTAAAGAAATGCTTACAAGATATATATCAAGTGGACTCAATGTGTTGAAGAAAGCTTCCATGTTATTTTTGATAAATCTCATCCATCATTTCAGAAGAGTGCTGAGGAAGATCTAAATGGAGAACCCTTACTTGTTCCTAGTGAAGTCATTAACATGACAAACGGAAAGGCAGACATGATGAGTCAAGTGAATGAGCCAAATGAAGATAATGCTTCCTCATCATCAACAGAACCAAGCACTTCAATTACAATCACTGAAGCTGAGGAAATAGTGGTTGACGTAGTTCAGGGAACTCCACTGGCACCCGAGAGAAGGATAAAGGAGAATTAGCCAAACATATCTTCCTCCTCGCAGAATGAACCCATACATATAATTGGAGACATCAAATTTCTCATCTTATAAACAACATAATTACTCCTCTAGATTCAGGAGTTCAAACTAGGTCAAAAGCTAGAAATGCACTTGCCTTCTTAGCCTTTATCTCCCAGATAGAACCTAAGAATATCAAGGAAGCTTTAAAAGATACAGATTGGATTACAGCCATATAAGACAAGCTGCATCATTTTGAGAGAAATAGTGTATGGCACCTAGTACCCAAACCTCCATATAGATCCATTACAGGAACCAAGTGGGTATTCAGACACAAGCTCGATGAACATGGAGTTACCACAAGAAACAAAGCCTGGCTAGTGATCCAAGGCTACAATCAGGAGGAAGGTATTGACTATGATGAAACATTTTCTCCAGTGGCTCGCATGGAAGCCATCAGAATTCTGATCACCTTTGCTTCTATGGAATTCACTTTATTCCAAATGGATGTCAAAAGTAAATTTTTGAATGGACTGTTTAAGGAAGAAGCCTATGTGAAGCAACCCCCTAGGTTTGAAAGTCACGAGCACCCTGAATATGTGTTAAAATTGGACAAAGCTTTGTATGGGCTAAAGTAGGCTCCTCGAGCGTGGTATGAAAGATTATCTAGATTTCTCTTAGAAAATGGATTTAAGAAAGTGAAAATTGACAACACTCTTTTCTTAAAGAAACGAGGATGGAACCTACTCGTTGTTCGGGTTTATGTTAATGATATTATTTTTGGAGCAACAGCTGACTCTTTGTGTGAAGAATTCGCAAAACATGTGGGAAGAAAATTTGAAATGAGCATGATGGGGGAATTAAACTTCTTCTTGCGTCTTCAAGTAAAATAGTCCCCAAAAGGTACTTCCATTCATCAGCAAAAATATATCCGGGAACTCTTAAAGAGGTTTGATATGGAATCATCAAAGGTGATAGACACTCTTATTACAACTCCCACTCGACTGGACATGGATAAAACTAGATCTCCTGTGAATCAAATAATGTATAGAGGCATTATTGGGTCTCTCCTCTATCTTACTACCAGTGGACAAGATATTGTTTTTAGCGTAGGATTATGTGCGAGGTTTCAATCAAACCCGAAGGAATCTCACTTGAAGGCTACCAAAAGAATACTGAGATATCTCAAAAGTACGCAGAACCTGGTGTTATATTATCCATCAGGGGATAATTTTAATCTGATAGGGTATGCTGATGCAAACTATGTAGGCTATCTTGTGGACAGAAAAAGCACTTCTGGATGGCTTACTTCTTGGGATCATGTCTTATCTCTTGGGGTGCAAGGAAGCAAGATTCAATGGCTCTTTCAACAGCTAAAGCTAAATATGTAGCTACAGCATCCTGTTATGCTCAGCTTCTATGGATCAAGCAGCAACTAGAGGATTTGAGGGTACTCACTGTGAGTGTGCCCCTTCTGTGTGACAACACTAGTGCACTCAAAATGGCCAAGAACCCAGTTCAACACAAAAGACAAAACATATTGATGTGAGGCATCATTTTTTGAGAGATAATGTGGAGAAAGGATTGATATGTATGAAGTTTTACAGCACTGAAGATCAAATTGCAGACATTTTCACCAAAGCACTAAGCAGGGAACAATTTGAAAGAACAAAGTAAAGTTGGGACTGCTGAGGCCAAATTGAGAACCTGTTTCCTTGTTGGTTGACTCGTATCCTTAAGAAATAACTGGCTCAGAGTGTTTTCTGGCCATGTCTAACTCACTTCAATACATATTGCAGGTAAACACGTATGATGAACATAGAAATGATAGATGATGTGCATGGCTAATAAAAGAGGATTGATACTTTTCAAAAAAAAAAAAGAACCAGGTTCTTGTACTAAAGAGTAGTTATGCATCCTTTTAAAACACATCTTAAAAAAGTACGAAATACAATTGCCATGCCATCAACTTTTCTGATCCTACTATCATGTCCTTTCAATTCAAAATGTTTCATCTCCCTCTGAAACATCGTAATTCTCCACACCCAACTGCCATTTTAGAACAGGTGCCTATTCCTATCCCTTCATAATTATTCTCTTCTTATAAAAACCTCTCGTCTGCATTTCTCAACCATAAGCCCTACTCTAGACTCACCCAAAAGAGAATGCTTGTTCCACATCTTCTTCAAATGGCTAAGAAAACTTCTGATCTCTCTGACCCATATATGGAACCTCTTGTCTTCACTAAGCCTCGGTCACCTTTACTCATCCTGTTGCAATCACTCATTCCTAGTCTTTAAATCTCTTCCTAACTTAGAAACCCATAAAACTACTATTTCATCCTCCCCGGCATCTATTGTTCCCACCACCTAAACCCTAAGTGGAGAAAAAGGTCAGAATGCCGAGTTCACAGAGGGTTCTGCCATTGTTGCTGCCGACTCTATAGTTATGGAAGCACCGATTGAAGAAGTGAAAAATGTCATAACTGTGTTTGTAGTATCTGCTGATGGGATATTGCATGAAATTACTTCTCAAAAAAATGAGTCCCACGGTATGAAGCATGAAAGGGCCATGATGGCCATTGAAAGGAATGCAGTAACAGATACTGCCTGGGGATCATATGAGGAACCTGATCCCTCTCCAGAGGACCCAAGTCAGGACTTTCATCCTTAGGATAGTGCTGCCCCTGAATTCGATGTTATGACCTTGGAAATGCAAGCACCTAAAATGCGATCTAGCAATAAAGAAGACCTGGACAATGTGGCCCTTAATGTATTCATATGTAAGCAAAGGGTTGTCTCCACACTTAAGTCTGAAGTCAAGCAACCTACTACCCCGGTTCAAGTCAAAGTGCCTACGACTCTACTCACCAAAAGAGCAAGAAGAGTAATAACAAGAAAAGAAGAAAGTTGGTCAAGGATGAGGTACCTGTAAGTGATAAAGTTATCCCTATAGTCAAGGTGGAAGAAGGAACTCCTAAGGAACCCGGTTCTCTTGTTAGGCGGTCCTCAAAAAGGGAATAGCAAGGTTTGAAGGAGAAAGGGTCAACATCTAAGTCCCAGATGGAGGAGGTGGTGAGTGATGAGGATATACTAGTCAAGTCCAAAGGAAAAAGAGAAGTCAGTGAAGAAAAGTTTGGGAAACGCAAGTCTGAAACTATTGAAGAACCGAGTTCTAGGAAGAAAGGGCTCTGAGCGCCTAAGGCATCAAAATGTTCTGCTAGGTCGTATGTTTAACCCAGTAATCTTTGAGGACCAGAATGCGCTAAATTCTAGAAATAGTCGAGTTTCAACAATTGGTGCATCTATTTTACACTGGCTCACCTAAAATGTATGAGGAGGAGGTACAAAGTTTCTTTGCTAGTCTCTTTCTAGTTGATACAGACCATGTGTGTACTTTGGTCAATGGGGTAGATATTGTCTTTGATGTGAAATTGCTTGGCATGATTTTGCAAGTTCCTACAGTTTGGGTGTCGAGTGTTCAAGATGTCTGTTAGCGTAACTTCAAAAATGCAGTGGTGAAAGAAAATGCTAATCAGAAAGGGGATCAGATCCATAAGAAAGCACTACTCCCTGTCGACCAACTATTGTTTGAGTTGGTTAACAAAGTCTTGTTTCCTAGAGCAGAAAAGAGGTATGTGACTTGTAAGTCTGATTTATTCCTAATGGAGCAACTGGACGATTTCCACCCTGTGAAATATGCCTGCCATAATGATCGAACACATGCAAAAGATTGCCAATTTCAAAGACGGCAATCATGGGCTTCCTTATGGATTCTTGCTTACTACGGTGTTCAAATTCTTTAAGGTTCAAGTGGAATAGGTAAAGTGGGGACTCAAAAGCAGATATTCTCACAGACAACCTCGAAATGTGCGAGTGTATTGAGAAGTATGGGGGGGATAGGAAGTACATTAATTGTGTCTCAGCTCATCAATGCCCAAAACGGTGCATCTGAGGAAATTTGCCGATTGAAGGCCAGGAATGCTATCCTGGAAGGTCAGCAAGCCTGAGTGGTTCCCATGTCGAATGACGAAGTGGTTCATTTGACATAGGAAAATGTTGATCTCAGTGCGTAAGTTGAGAACCTGAAGGTTGAACTGCTCAACGAGCAAGAGTCGGGCAACGCCCGAATAGACCTTATTCTCCAAACACTTGCCGCAGCTACCAAACCTTTTCCTCCTAGTGCCCCCTAAGAACCCCTTAAGTAACCAGTTATCAGGATATGTTTTTTTTGTTATGTTGATGTTTAGTGGATGTTTTTTGTGTTTTTTATGGTTGGGATATACTACTGTTGCTCTTGTGAACAAGTCCAATGTTGCCTCTTCCTTTTCAAAAGGCAGAGGCATATTACATCATTATTAATATGAATATTTTTTATTATTCCTAGTACTATCTCTTTGTATTCTATTCTCTATTATGTATGTGTACACATATGTTGCATGAGTTAGCTTAGCTGGACTTCTCTATGTTGTTATTCTTTTTAATGATGCCAAAAGAGAGAAACACATTGGGGAACTGGTTCATAGACTAATATAGGAATCATAGACTAATATAGGTCTCAGGGGGAAACACATTGGGTACCTGTTTCTTATGCTCTATTACTTTGTAAGATAAAGCATAGTCTCAGGGAGAACTCTTTGAAATTGGTTTGGTTTTTACTTCCCCAATTCTGATTTATAATTATTTAAGTTTTTCATCGTCAAAATGCTGTTGCATGATATTTTGATGATCTAACAAACTTACACCTAAGAACCAGAAAGGGAACCTGACCTACTTGGATTGCTACAAGAGTCAATGGATTTCAGCTAAAGATGAATTGATACACTTACAGGAGCTAGGAAACAAACAAGGACCTGATGCGCTTGTGGTTTCCTAAAAGTAGTACGACATCATTTGGACACAGCAGGAAATAAAGTGACCGACGGTACTATTTCTGTCGCACTGCATCACACTGTTGGCCCACTCATTCCTAACCAAACAAAATACTCACATCATCTCAAGTGATGTGATCAAGATGTATCAAATGGGCTTTATCCAAAAACATCACTGAAGGTTTTATGTTTCTCATTCAAGCTTCTTGCAAAACAGAAAAATCATCCTTTTAAGCTTGAAGAACAAGGTTGGATGCCACTACGGACCAGTTCCTAAAAGATTGATTGTTACTGTCCAAGTTGAGTTGTAACCTTGTTATTGTACTTATTATATCTCTTAAACTGCTTACTCAGACGCATACAAATTAGGAATCCTCTTGTAAATTCGTAAACTCGTTGAGTTGATGTAGTGACTAGATTTAGTCATAAGGAAAAGTCTTTGTAATCGTAGAGTTACAAAGTGGATTGTGGTGATAGCATCACAAGTTAGAAATAGCCTTTGCAACTAGGATAGTCACAAAGTGGCTTGTGGTAAATGTACCACAAGTTAATTGAGTAATCCTTTGCAATAGAAAGTATTGTAAAGTGGCTTGTAATAGGTAAGATTACAAGTTTGTGAAGTTAAAAGCCTACGTGTGTAGGTCATGATTTTTTGATCCCTTTGTGCGAGATATCCTCTGCCTTATTTACTACTACTTTACTGAGTGCTCTCAGCAGAACCTTGTAGAGGACCAGATACTCTATGATTTGGTGATCCATACAAAGTAACAAAAAGGTTACTGATTCCGATACATTTGTACTTTGGCATGATACATTAGGACACTCTCGATCAATTATGATGAGACGAATTATAGAAAACTCAAATGGGCATCCATTAAAGAATTTAAAGATTCTTTTAAATAATAAATTTTCTTGCACTTCTTGTTATCAAAGCAAGTTAATTATTAGACCATCACCAACAAAGATTGAACTTGAGTCCCCTGCATTTTTGGAACGTTTGACAATCACCAGCAAGTTAATTATTAGACCATTTGATTTCACCAACTTTTCCCTTGTGGAAAATTCATCATTATCTCATCTTGATCCACGTGCCTCTATTTGTGAAAAAGAGATGCAAAAAATTGTTCATTTGCAGAGAATAGCAAATCAAATGGCAGATGCATTTACGGATTTGAAAAGAATAACAAAATCACATATCCCTGCAGAGAATATTCTAATTTGTATTGATGTCCCTATTGGATAATCTTCTAGTGTCATAGCTAATGAGTCAAAAACACGTCTAAAACGTAGCAGACCATTAGGTACCAAAGATCGAAACCCTAGAAAAAGAGAAAGAAATTATCAAAATGACACTACGAAAGAATCTCATAAAGAAATCCACGATTTAATAAATTCTGAGATTCATGAGCAATCCATTGAGCCCGAGACTCAAGAAAATAAGGAACTATTAAAAAATCCAATCGATATTGTGACAAAATTTGAATCGAATGGATATAGTGGTGGATTATATCTTTGCATATAATGTTGCATCTAGCACTATGCAAGATAGTTATGATCTTGAACCTCAATCTGTTAGAAAATGTCGACAAAGATGTTATTGGCCAAAATGGCAAGAAGCAATCCAACCATAGTGGAACTCACTTGCAAAACGTGAAGTTTTTGGGCATGTAGTCCAAACACCTAATGGTGTTAAGCCAGTTGGATATAAATGGGTCTTTGTATGCAAGAGGAATGAGAAAAATAAGGTACAAATATATAAGGCACGCCTTGTTGCAAAATGAGGTACAAAAATGAGGGATTTAAAATGCCTAACACACATAATTCTAAGTCCCGAAAAATATTTTCAATCAAATTGCAAAGATCTTTGTATGGTATAAAGCAATCAGGACGAATATGTATAATCGTCTTAGTGGGTATTTATTAAAGGAAGGCTATATAAATTATGTCATTTGTCCATGTATTTTTATAAAGAAAATAACATCGCAATTTGTTGTACTTGCCGTATATGTTGATGACATAAACCTTATTAGAACTCCAAAAGGCAATTGATTATTTAAAGAAGAAATTAGAGATAAAAGATCTCGGAAAGATAAAATTATGTCTTGGTTTGCAAATTGAACATTCGGCAAACAGAATTTTGTTCATCAATCTGCCTATATAGAAAAGATATTAAAACGGTTTTACGTGATAGAGCACATCCATTAAGTACTCCGATGGTTGTTCGATCAATTGATATGAATAAGGATCTATTCTGACCTCAGAAAGAGAATGAAGAGCTACTTGGTTTTGAAGTACTATATCTTAGTGCAATTGGTGCACTAATGTATCTTGCTAAAACTACAAGGCTTAACATAAATATTTTATTTAATGTCTTAGCAAGATATAGTTCTGCTCCTACAAGGAGACATTGGAATGGAATCAAATACATATTACGGTACCTAAAAGGAACTATCGATATGAGCTTATTTTATGGCAATAATTGTAGTCCCGATCTTGTTGGTTATGCCGATGTTGAGTATTTATCTGACCCACACAAGGCTCGGTCTCAAATAGGTTATGTGTTTACCTATGGAGGCACTGCCATATTTGGCGATCGACTAAGCAATCAATTGTGGCTACTTCATCCGATCATGCTGAGATAATTGCTATTCATGAAGCAAGTCGCGAGTGTGTGTGGTTGAGGTCTATAATACATCTTATTCGAGACAAATATGGTTTGAAATGTGACAAACTACTCACAATTTTGTATGAAAACAATGCAACATGCATAGCCCAATTGAAGGGAGAATTCATAAAAGGAGATAGGACAAAGCACATTTCACCAAAGTTATTTTTCACACATGATCTTCAAAAGAATGGTGATATCAATGTGCAGCAGATTCATTCAAGTGATAATATGACTGATTTGTTCACAAAATCTCTACTGACGTCAACCTTCAAGAAGCTAATACACAAGATTGGGATGCGAAGGCTCAAGGATGTGAAATAATGCTCTCATCAAGGGGAGTTTAATGCGCGTTGCACTCTTTTTTCCTTACAAGATTTTGTCCCATTGGATTTTCCTTGCAAAGTTTTTAACGAGACAACCAAATGCGTATTGTTAGATATATATATACTCTTTTTCTTTTTCTAGAATTTTTTTTCTGTTGGGTTTTATTTTAGTTAAGGTTTTAACGAGGCACATAATTACTTATTGAGTAGACATTCAAGGGGGAGGAGTTATTAATAAAATTCTATTTAGAGTGAATATCTATCTTGTAGAGAGTTTTACTTTGTGGCTAAGTCATTTTTTCCATATAAATAAAGAAATCTTACCCCATTATAAATAATGCAAAATTCAATAAAAATTACTCTCTCTTTCTCTATAATATTATTCATTCTTCTTTTATTGTCTTCGTAACACTTTTCCTTTAATGTATAACTTTAGTTTCAATTGAGTGGGTTTAGAATATTTTGATATGAGTATAAGTTAGACATGGTTCGGCCATGAGCCTTATTTTAGGTTGTCACAACTACCTTTCTTTTTTTTTTAAACGATACCCTAATGATTTTTTTGAAACTGGTGTTACAATTTTGTGTTTTTATTTATTTTATATTTCATTTATAAAAATATGAGAAATGCATGGGAATCTACAGAGTGATATAAATCTAGAGTTATGTGATAATTAAGTTAGTTTAAACACAAGAATAAAAAGGCAGACAATTTAGGGGACATGTAGCTATAAAAAATGCCCCTTGTCTCTTTCCTCACATTTTGTTACTTTTTGCCTTTCATCTTTTTAATAATTTTACCCTTAAATTAATTACTCCTTGATTAATTGATGAGAAAAAGTGGCCATTGTTGTCCCCTCTATTGTCTTATCATACTGCTTTCTCATGATTTTTTTATTGATTATTACTGTAAGAAAAGAAAAAGAACGACAATAAGTGGAGCCTAACAAACAAAAGTAAGCGTAAAAACAGTAGCCAACTTGCTTAGTCCATTATTATTCCAAACAAGAAAACAAAATTAAAAAGAAGAAATTAAACTAAAAACCCCAATCAAAAAAACAAATCGCGTCATTGATGACATATACTATCCGACAACCCGAGACCGACCCGGTTAATCATTCACTTCCACGTGGCAAAATCCTTGCCCTCTAAAATATATCATACTCTATCATATATAGCATGCTTGCTTATGCTCATTATACCCTTCTTACACATTCATTCTCAACTGAAAAAAGAAAAACACCAAAGAAACAAACAAGAGAAAAAAAAAAGGAAATTCTTTTTATTGTATTTTGAAGAAGGATTTTCCACGTTAAAATCTTGGCAAAAGATAAATGACGAGTGTGATGGGTGCGGAGTGTGACAAAATTCGATTGGATTATGAAGCGGAGACGGAGCTGAGGCTAGGGTTGCCGGGAGCCATGAATGGAAATGAAGGTGAAATGACGTCAAAGAATAATGGGAAAAGAGTTTATTCAGAAACTGTTGATTTGAAACTAAACCTTTCTTCAAAGGATTCCACAGTTGATAATCAAGTTGACAACATTAAGGAGAAGAAGAATATTGCTTCCACTGATCCTGCTAAGCCACCAGCCAAGTAAGATTTTTTTTTTAAAATTTAATTATTGATGCATATAATATTTGTAGCGGTAGTTAAAATGGCAATGAAATTTTTATTAGTTTGTCCCATTTTACTTGAAGGTAGTAATAAACTTTTTCCTTATGAAATTTTCTAAGTCATGTTGTATGGTTTTAGAACTTTAGTTTTATATGGGTATTCCAGACTATTTTTCTTAATTCTGTTGAGTTTTATGTTTAGAGTATCTAGAAAATAATAATGTAGAATATTAATGGGACCAAGGAAGTTTTCTTTTCTGTTTTTTTGTTGTCGAATTATCTCTTTTATTACTTCTTCCTTATATTATATTCTCGTGCAAATTCTAATTACTTCGTGTTTTGTGTTAGCTGTCCAATTTATTTTTTTATTTTGGTTCAAAATAAGTATTCAGTTATGTAAAAAATTTAATTTATTTTTACAAAATAACCCTTATGTCCCTAAAAAGTTTTCTTATTCTTCACATTAAATATTTAATTAGGGATAATTTAGTTATAATTTCTATTTTCGTATAGGATCTAGTATATCTTAATGGGCATGCTAAAATTAAATTGGACACTTGAACAGGTAAAGTATAAATTACTACGTGATTTGCATTGTAAATCACGCTAGAAACCTTAGTAATTAATTTGTAGTGATCAAATAGTGAATTAAGCGAAAAACTTGGGAATGGAACATCCAAAGTACTATTATTAGGAGAATTTATTGAGTAGAATTACTTTAATTTTCTTCTAAATGAGTAACTTTTTTCCTAAACAATGGAAAAAAATAAATGTTAGGTGTCAGAACTGTAGCCTATCTTTTTGAGCAAAATTGGAGTTTAATAGGAATATGGTTATGGCTGTGGTTTGGTACTTGTTTTGTCTGAATGATGGAGAAAAGAACAAAACATTTGGAATCTTTTACTTTCATGACCCAATTTTTTGTGGAAAACACATGGACCTTTAATTTTTTATCTTTTCACCCTCTTTTTGAAATTGTAAACAATTTATTATTCTACAAAACAAATCTAGAGGTACTTTACACACTATTTCTTTGTTACCTCTTGTTCAGACAAGCCTTGTGTGTACTTAGGAAGATAACAATTGACAAATGAAAATAGTATAAACTTTATATCTAAGCTGAACCACTATATCAAAAGTAGCTATGTCCAATATTAGCTAAAGAAGTATTTACTCCGTCCACTTTTAGTTGTTCACTATATTAAAAATAATTTTTATTTTTTAATTTTAATAAATAGAGAGAAAATCAATTTTTGTTCTTTTTATCCGTACTAATTTCCAAATTATTTTCGAAAATTTCTTAAAATGTTATCATTATTATAGGTGTTATGATAAAATATATACTTCATTTATCATATTATCTAAGGGCAGTGCCAAATCCATTATGAATAAGTAAAAGTGAACTGAGAAAGTAACTATTGGCTTTTGGCTTGTTTTTATCATTTTAGCTTAAAAACAAGTGCTTAAAAGCACTTTTTTACTTTTATCCAAACACTACAAATGACTTAAAAGCTATTTTGACTTAAAAGCACTTAAAACAAGCCAATCCAAAAGGGCTCTATATTGCATCTCAATTATAAAATTAAATTTGACTATAAATTTTTACTAATTATATTGTTACATTTATATGCAAGTATATCTAATATTCGTTTAATGTCTTGGCAAGATTTGGACATAATTTCACTTTATTTGCACTAAATAATATATATAACTTTATATATATATATATATATATATATATATATATATATATATATATATATATATATATATATATATATATATAGAAAGAGGGAATTAATATCTTTTATTTATGGGATAATTGGAAAATTATGAGTGCATGGAACTAATGGAAAATGGTATTGTTTTATTTGCTTATCTTAGGGCACAAGTTGTGGGTTGGCCACCAGTGAGATCATTCAGAAAGAATGTATTAACCGTCCAAAAGAACAGCACCGGCAACGGCGAAAGCTCCGGCAGCGGCGCAGCCTTTGTGAAAGTTAGCGTGGACGGAGCTCCATATTTACGTAAAGTGGACTTAAAGATGTACAAAAGTTACCAACAACTCTCTGATGCTCTTGGCAAAATGTTCAGCTCTTTCACCATTGGTATATACCTAAATAATCTTTTACCTTTCCATATTTTGCAATTAAATATAGTTTACACTCTCCAAGTTTTTAGTTTTTGTTTTGGTTTAACTAAGGACTCGTTTGGCCAAAAAAAAATTCACTTTTTTCATAATTTTTTCACTTTTTTTGTAATCAGTGTTTGGCTATGAAATTTTAAATTTAATTTGAAATTAAATTTTGGAATTTGAAAAACTCTACAAAGTAAATTTTTACAATTTTCGCTTCAAATCACTGACAAAAATTCAAAAAAACAACTTCAAGTCAGTATTCATGTCCAATCACAACTTCAGTTTCCATATACCATTTTTAACGTGAAATTTTCACTTTTTTGTGGAATTTCACAATCCTTATGTCCAAACGGTCACTAATTATTCAAAATTTATTGTCTCGCTCCACTAATTTAAATTTAGATTCATGGGATCCCTCCACCTTAAACCAGAAGTCTCGAGACATGATATATATATATATATATATATATATATATATATATAGCAAAAGATATTGCCAAAAGAATTACCAAAATGAAATGAAGACAAAATTTATATTTTTTACTTGCCAAAACAAAATGATGGAGTAAGGTATGCTATTTTCTCTTCCTTTTTTGGTCTAAAATTCTTGATATAATAACATTTATTTCTTGAAATTTGTGTAGGAAATTGTGGGACTCATGGATTTAAGGATTTCATGAATGAGAGCAGATTAATAGACCTCTTAAATGGCTCAGACTATGTACCTACTTACGAAGACAAGGATGGAGACTGGATGCTTGTTGGTGATGTACCTTGGGAGTAAGTTTCTAATTGCATTTCCAATATATTCATTTTTCATACACACTCTTTTTGTTTTATTATGTTAATAATTTGGTGATTTACTTAAACTAATTCTTTACTTTTATTCTATATAGGATGTTTGTTGATTCATGCAAACGCTTAAGGATAATGAAAGGATCAGAGGCCATTGGACTAGGTATACATACTCACACAAGGAATTAATTTATAGATTACTTTTAATTGTTGTTTTCCTTATTTTCTTATCCAATTTCTGTCACTAAGATAAATAGCTTTACTTTATGCAGCACCAAGAGCAGTGGAGAAATGCAAGAACAGAAGCTGAAATTGATGATCCAATTAATTGTTCATTGTATTTTTTTTTTTTTGGGTTTCCATGTCAAATTATATAATTGACGTTGGAGTTTTTAAATCTATTGTAATTTGATGGTTTATAACATATATATTATGAAAATATTATCCAACGAGAAGAAAAGATTTGAATAATTGTCAACTAGTACATGCCAGCCTCATATTGGCTGGAACCCTAGTTGGGGTATCTTGGATTATATAAAATACTTGTATTTGGGCCATATGTGTAAGTGGCATTTGAAGTTATCTACTAATAAATTGAAGACAAGTAACATGACACATTAAAGGTATTGGGAGGCAAGGCCATGTGCTTTGTTAATGGGGACAAACTTATGGGGATCGCAATTATTTCAATCCAATAGTGTTGTGGGCATTATATTATTTATTTGTGTGTGGCCATCCCATCCTCATTATTAACTCCATTTTGAGGTCCTATTATGTCATTTGCTGTCCTTTGGATGGATGTTCAAAATATTAAATAGAAGATATCTTGAAATGTGTGGACATCCAGAGTCTAGTTTGAAGAAGGGAAGGGATGTGTAATGGAGTAGTGGAAGAAAAGGAATGATATACTGACATAACTTTGTTTGGAGAAATAAGATATAGAGTAGAATTAGTATATTAGAAAATAGGGTAAAGGATAAAATATGATTATTTAATAATAAGAATGGGCAAGATAAAAGAAAAAAGTAAGGTAATAATACCACCACAACTGTTACATGTGATATTTTTCGTCATTACGTGACTCCAAATTTAACGATACGATACAATAAAATTTAAGTAACAATCAAAATAAATATTGTATTTAAAGTAACAATACGATACATTTCAATAGTTAATAATTAATATCCATCCAAACAAGCTGTAAAGGAATGATGGACACAGCATGTTTAGTTTAACAAATAGCATCTTTAATTGGTTTAATTTGTTACTAATAGTTAGAGTGAAAGTAAGGAGAAAAAAATTAATCCGAGCTTTACATGCGCCCTTATTCACCTTAATGATGGACTCCTGCGGTCCTGCCTTTTACGCATCAAGTACGAGAATGGGAGCTGCGTTTATGTCCTTTTACACACAAGAAAACAAAGTAAACAAAAAGACGGTAAATCTGAATGAGTGATCACACAAAATATATTAACCCTCAAATTCATGATTAACATAACATAAAATGAAATATTATACAGACGCAAACTATTGTTAACCACAGCGTGAGAATTGATTGTGAGTATGCATACGCTAATTTGGCCAAAATTACCAAGTCTAAGATTTTTGTCTCAAGAGTATCATCAACCTTTACAATATCGTCAGTGCCATCAATACCAATAAGCTGACCGGTGGCACCACGCCACGTTGTGGACCACCCATGATCTTGATTTGATCCCGTTATTTTGGTACAACTATATCTCTATTTCACTTGGGCGTGCAATGATAGTTTCACAACTGCCGCTGGACCCAAGAACGACGCTACAGCCTACAGGAACCATCCTGCACCAGAAGAAACAGATAAATTCTTCTTTGAAAAAGAGGTTTTAACTACGGTTCTCAGACAAACATCGAGGAGGAGAACAAATCTTTGATCAAGCAGTGACCTTCTAAGAAAATGTTATAAGTAGGTAATTGATAAGAGAACATCACATCAAAGTTTAACTATGATTAGTTTAATGATTTTAAACGCTTGAAAGAGAAAAGTTTTATTTTGTGCCTAACTAGTCATGTGAGACTTCTTTTTTGTCTCACAAATATATGGGTTCGAGAATTTTGTGGACCAAATGTGTAAGATATGAGTCCACAAATATGTAAAGATAAAAAGAGACCTCAGTTGTATGAGGCACAAAATAAAATCACTCCTTGAAAGATGTGGAAATCGTATTAGGATGCAATGTTTTGAAAGGCGGGGGCGTAGGCGAGGCGTTTTACCTCTGACGAGCCAACGCGTAAGCCCTGAGACATGGGGCATAAGTTCCATGGATCTTTAAATTTTATTAATTTCAAGAATTTTAAAATAATACTATGAAATAAAAATTAGCAATACAAATTATTTTAAAATCACAAAATTATAACAACTAATATATTTAAAATACTTATAACATAATTCGACTATGAATAATACGAAAAGTATGACATATCATAATATGAAAATTAGCTACAACATCGTTACAAAAGTAATGTATTCGATACGAAAT